>NNCF01132904.1:168287-238772 GCA_002313205.1 Laupala kohalensis
CCACTTCATTAAACTGTAAATTATGCAAGCAATACCTTCATTTAGATCAAGTAAGTGGGACAAAATGTCAATGAAGTTGAAGAGAAATCATATCTTACATTACAAATGAGTGCGATTAGTAATACTGAGCATCCGCCCGGAAGATACATACTTCAGTTTCTTCAAAACTGAGAATCATGAATCTAAAAACTCTAAATTCAGGTATTATGTGCGTCAGAACGACTAGACTTAAGTACCCCCCCCCCAAAAAAAAAAAAAAAAANACCATTCTCTATCCAGTGGCGATGGATTTTCATAACCTTACGGTACAAAAGTTTGAATTATTTGACTTTAAATTACTATGGGCTTATATAGAGAAACTTTTAGGGGTTATGATTTTTTATATTCTGGAAATAGTACTGGCTTAACACAGCGAAAAAAAACTCTACTAAAACAACAAATGGAAATAGGAATGCAAGATTTTCATACCTTACGAGGTATTTACAAGAATGATTCACCAAAAACTGTGGAAAAGAATGTTCTAACGGAAATGGCAACCTGATCACGTGACTGAAGACAATGCGACCTTTGTCAAAGGAGTCAGACAGTCCAAATTAATTATCAAGTTTTAAGTCACAAAATAATTGTTCTCATCCTATATAAACAATCAGTAGAATGAATTATTAGTAATAAGAACTACTTTGGTAAATATTTTCAAGTTACGTGAATTGGCAACTTGACTTTAGTCAATGCGAATATAATATCCTAAAAAAAGAAATGTGTTTTTCAGCTTGTTTTATTTATATCTAGTGTATCGGCATTGCATGTTTACACGACCAGCTGTAGTTCGGAACCCGCGTCGTTGCAGTCGCTAGGAGCAGCGTTTCTCTCAGCCCTCCCTTTCGTCTTCTTCGAGTGAGTGGCGGCAGCAGCAGCAACACTTTCTCTACGTCCTCCTCCTCCTTCTCCTCCACCGTCGCACTTTCACTCTCTGGTGGATTGACGGAGCGAGCTAGCTCCCGCCGCGGACCTCGATTCGTACTCGTATGCACTGAGGCCTTACGAGCCACGAGGACCACGAACCGGTTTTACGGTACAACAAACAAGTTTCGACTGTACTTTCCACATGTAACAACTTCGAGAAGGAAGTGGAGATCATGACACATGAAAGTCGAGATTATGAGTGGACGGAGACCATATTATGAAAACTGAAGTAACGTCCCGGAAGAAAATTTTATTTGTCTTTCAATTCGAAGAAACTCGAAACAAATGTTTTCTTAATGTATAATAGTACAAAGCCATCAGACAATTCTTATTTCGTATAGGATTCCCCCCCCCCATTAATACTACCATTAAAACCAAAACTTAACGGAAAGTTTCTGCTCATTTCTGTAAAGTAATAAATTAGTTTATTGTCCTCCACGTGGTCATACGCAGTTTGTACTGCTTTTGTGACAATAAATTTATTATTATTATTATTATTATTACCTTCGTTCAACTTAGGCATTTTCTTCGTAAAAATTAATACGCAATACAAAGTACGAAGATAAATGAAATGGCTGGCATCGCGGTACGCTTTGAACAAATACGAAAACATGATTTAAGGTTTGAATATAAGAAATCTCACTTGCCCATGTTAAGTAATGTTTTCATTCCTTTATAGTACAGAAAAATAAGCACTGTTACAAAATGTAGGTCAGTGTGTTGCACAAGCAACTTGTGTTTACCAGAAAGAAGTTTGTTCTCGAAAGGTTATGTGGAAGTGAAAGTAACACAAAGAATGCAATACCTGTTTGCGTTTACGTAATTTGTTTTTGATATTTCTTTTAATACATTCTCTAAATATTAGAGTAAAACTACGTTTGTGATTAACATGAGAAAATAACATGCGTAGCATGTGTTATTTGGTGATATGCATCCACTTAAGAGTTGGAAAATCAGTTTTCTTAAAATTTTAATGTCATTTTTATTGACTTGAACTCACCAATTTGTCCCACAAGTACAGGTTTCTTCGTAAAAATGAACCGCGATAATGAAATCCACAACAAAAATGACATAAATAACAAAAACAACATTTTCTATTTGAAATGAGATATCAATACTTATCGTTCCAAATCCATTCAAACGCAATTCTAAAACAAACCAATCCCGTTTAGCTACAGAACTGCGCCAAAACCAATATTGTCAAAAATAATTATCAGTACGAGAACCGACCTCCACGACGCTCAAAAAGTTGCTCAAATAAATATCTCGAAAAAGTTATGTAGTTTCTACACAGGTTGTCAAAAAATTAGAGGGATGATAGAGCCCATTAATAGAAACCTGGAAAGTATTTTTGCCTGGAAATGTTTCCCGGATGAGATAAACTGACATCAAGACGCAGTAAGAACACGAGACAAATAAGTGTGTAATGCGCTTTCTAAGGGAAATTGAGTAAGTGATACAGATGTCCAAAGAAAAAAATTACAACAGACGTTCAAATTTCGCTGTTAATGAGCTGGAAGTTTTGAACATGTGTTGTAATTTGTTGTTGAACTTTAAACAATTATTTCACTTACCTCTAAAAAGCGCTTTACACACTCCGTGTTCTTTCTGAGTCAAACTATTTGATTATCATTTTATTTTGTCTGGGAGTCATTTCCGGACAAATATACCTAATGATGTTTTGTTTATAACAATGTGATCGTATAATATTTTTTACATGGACTTCTGGAACATTCTCTATATTATTACATTATCGTATTATTACATTATATTATTCCTCAAAGTCTATAACAAAAATATATTACTGAAGTGTTCGAAAGTAATTAATTGTAACATGATTATTTATTTATCTAAACTATCCATTTGTTGATAATTGATAAAATTTTGATATTAACGACATTATCTGCGTTTTAAAAAACAATAACTTGCTTTTCCACAACCTTTCCAACAATCAAACTCTGTACATAAGCTGTAAAAGTTTACATGCTTGAAATACACAAACAATGGAATGATACACGTAGAAACACAAACTAAGTGTTCTCTAAGTTGCAAACATCTAACTAATTTCTATAGTTGTAATTTCTATAGAAAATTATAGTAGATAAAAATATAGAAGAGAAACTTAATAACATAATACATTAAAATAACTTAAAATACCATTCTCCTTTCTTCTTAAGTTCCTACTTGATTCATTTATCCTCAGCTCGGTCAATTAGAATGATTCAACGTATCATATACCCTATCTTTTGAGATTTAATATATTCATTAAGCATATCACTTATCTCCAAAATACCAATGATTCGCTGAGTCCAAATTGTTTTTTGACCCAATTTCTGTAGAAGGGGAGAAGAATCCTTGGACGATGCTGTTCTATGAGCCGTGTGTTAACGAGGCACGAAAAAAACACGACACGGGAGATCGTGCGCATCCGACATCCGACGCACCTGCCCCGTCGTCTTCACTGCTTGGCATTCCTCCGCGCCAAGCCTCTCCGGCAACACGCGTGACACCTCCAGATTCTCAAGGAACGTCTCCTCCCACTCCTCCACCTTCCCACGAGCTGCGAGACTGTCGGAGAAGTATACCGCCGTCTTAAGTCTTTGACTTGCCTTCCTCGCCGCCGGTATCAACCTATCGTGAACTTCGCTATCCAACACTGCTTCCCATCCCGCAGGACTGTCAACACGGGGGAAAGGGATCAATTCCCCCTCGCCCAATCAAAATTTACAAGATTTTATCAAATATCTTTTAGGAAACCAACGAAGTATTTCACCTCATCTCAACTCAAATGCTTTGTTATACACACACACAGTTTCTATAGCTGATGAATTGGCTTAATCTCATATCTAACTTAAGATGCTGTGTCTTCTCAAAATTCTAATTCCATCCCAAATCCAAGTATCATTACGACACAGGAATTTATATCATCGACTGGATTTATAAACACCGTTGCTCTTCTCTCTCAGACCTCTACTGCACCTTTCGAACAATAGCATTAAAATAAATCTCATTGAGAAGAAGAGATTGGGAATCGAGGAAAAATTGGGAATAAACAGATCGGATAGCTTTCGTCATGGAATAACCAGAATAGATAGAAGAAAAAAAATCATAAGATTTTACGTATATCGTGTTTTAAATTTTCATATGTGTCGCTCCAGTAGGAATGGTACTGAAGTGGCAATACTTGGTCGACTTCGAGATTATGAATTATGTCGACGTTTTAAAGGTCGTATAGATCGCGCAAAAGTGAGTCTGCGGGTGCACATGTATGTCTGTATGTCCTATAGCCTAAACGAATCAATTTCGATAAAATTCTTGCACGACGGGAGTACTCAGATTTCAGCATTTCCACCTTGAATCAATGGAGGTGTGGGAAGCAGAATGTAATATCTGGATTTCCTGTATAAATATTTGCTCTCCGCAGGGGTCCAGTAGTGGACCAGTTTTGTGAAGTTTGATGCTAGATAATCTTTTAGGATATTTAAGTATGCAAGATGAGTTAGCATTGGATAGAGCACTGAGTTGCCGGGGACCGATCCCCGGTGAGGTGGGGATTTTCATCACGCCTCAACATCCGGACTGGCTCCCAGGTCTACTCAGCCTGCTATAAAAGGAGTACCAGGATCTATCCTGGAGTCGAACCGGTCGGAGCGAGATGCTAACCACATCTCCTCCTTCTAGTGCCGGGGTCAAGAAATCGCGCGAGCTCTACCCTCTGCGAAGGCCCACAAACGGCTATAGTGCCAGATAAGAAGAAGAAGAAGTATGCAAGATGTGAGGGGAAGTAAAGTAATTAATGGGAATAGCGAGAGGGGTGGAATATAAAACTCAATAACTTGTAAATCAATTCATGGAGTACTACAATAAAATTAAAATAAGGATATTAGAAGAAAGAACAAAGCTAATGTGATTACGAGGAGGATATGGCATGGAATTGTATGTTGTACGGAGATATTCGTGAAGAAAATGCAAAAGTTTGGATAAAGAGTGTAAAAGGGAATAGTTGAACTTTATATGAACGACAACCATGAAATCGGTACAACTCGCGTTGTCATTTCTGAAGACAGATGATGTGGCCGCGCTATTCGTGTTGTTAAACGTCGAAATGGTATAAAATAAAGATGTTAAGAAGAGTATAACAAGAGAATGCGAGGAATGAGTGTCCGAAAACACGAGAGAGAGATGTACTAAAATAGGTGTAAAAAGCATGTGGTATAAAAAAAATTGGAAAAAATGTTTTAATAGGGTCGAAAAAAGTAGTGATATCCAAGAACGGAAATTGACAAATCATATGTTTTTGATAACAATAAATTAAAATGTTTTATATTAAATCTTCATTTGATTTAAAGAGTTTTATTATAAATCTTCATTTGATTACTCGCGAAATTACTATAATAGTTTTGTCATAAAGAATTGAGAAGGGTGAGTTATGAGATAGAGCTAATTTCCTCCTTACTGACGAGCATTTGGGTTTCAAAGCACTCTAAATAACTTATTATTGGGTAAAGGGATTTTTAATGGGGGATTTCGTAACAAAAAATCGAGGAAGTTCATGGAGCTTGACCTACGCAAAACCATCTATAAATGCACAAAATTCGTTTGAAGGTGCATCAAGACATGTACAGACTGTGAAAATATTAAAGACGTAATTATATTGAACCCATGATATATTTCGAGTTTTCAAGTTCAATTTATTTCTGTTGCCTCGATGTCTTCGGTTTGGTCGTGAGCTTTCCATTTCACATTTTCTCCAGAAAGAGATTAGTGAGACATAATTAATCAATATCAAGGGTTCACGATTTAACCTACATTCCATGGTTGTATAAAACGACAGTGTCGTTTGAATCAATAGTAATCTGTAATACAATAATATGTATACCAATTGTTTCCTCGATATTTTCCGAACTAGCGAATAAGGAAAACAGGATAGAAAAATGTGGTGTGAAGGACTGTATTAAAATGCCGAAAATATAAATATTTTCACCTTCGCGGATGATTTGATCGTAACCTTTCAATTCTGGCGTATCAACCAAGACGAATGTATTATGAAGAAGAAAAGTGTGGACCAGAAAATGGCAGAATAAATGCAAATTCATTAGTTTGCTGAAATTAATGTTGAAATGAAGATCACGAATATTCGTTTCTTTATACTCCATCGGTTTCATAATGAAAACTTAAAGGAACTAACTTCTCATAACAGTAAACTACAAGTCCGTTCGTTAAATGTGTTTCATAAAAAGAACATTACATTGATTCTTTTTACATGCTAAATGTAACCACAAAATGCTAATGACAGGGGCAAAATTTGTGAAACTTTAACCGCTAAATAATGATTCACTTCAAGAGTAAGTAAATTTCAAAAATAGCTTAAAACCTTTGAACGTCTGCAGAATACGCGAGTTCCTGAAGATTTTTAACGTAAACCAGTTTAATGCGAGAACTGGACGCTTCTTCTTTTTCGGTCGCAAAAAACGTGATTACAAACAAAAGTGACTAATTTCGCATTAATTTATGTTAATTAAGATGTCAATATTACATAACAGGAAATAATAGATGATTCTCAAAATATGTACAATAACAGACTAATTCTTTAAAGTTAGTATTATCAATAACCGAATTAAACTAAAAAGAAAGTAAAGAATTATTTAGAATTAAGAAATTAAACGTACTTAATAAACAAAACATGTTTTTACACCTGTTGTCAAATGATGTGAGTTTATTGTATAGGTTCCTCACCCTAACTTTCTATTTCGTGGTTACACTCTTGATTGATATTAGATAATACTCAATGGTACAATATGAAAATACAATTTTTAACGTTTGAGAATTCTAGTATGTCCTAAATTCATTACTTAAGAGTCCGACAGTGTTTACTAAAACCAATATTCACTGTCAAAATCGTAAATGAGTAGTGAATGAAGTCATACGTTGCTTTGGAAAAACAACAAAAATGCAAGATTTGTTCCTTTTTGATCCGCCGATTTGTTCTTGAGAGGGAAAAATGTTGGTCAGGAAAAGGTAACATTGGAAAGCCAAGAGAAAATTCCAAATTTTCGACATACACATTTTTATCAATTCAAAGTGGAATGGAAATTTTCATTCATTTTTATCTGATGATATGTTGGAGTTAATCTCTCCCTTTCTCTAATTAGTTTTCTTAGAATTAAAATCTCATTTCTATCCAGCTTAAGTACAGCTTAGGACAAGGTTTTGTTTCATATTGGACATAAAATCTTCGAGTAAAAAATCTGACAAATAAGAGTTGGGTAGAAAAATAGAGCGAGGACTTTTAGAATCGTACAACGCGTAGGAAAATTTATTTAAAACAGTATTATACCATCTATTCTCTTCTCAGGGGAAAGAGAGAAGGAAAAAATTATTCATGAAAAATTATTTAAGTTATAACTCTGTTGGGTATAAAGAAGGTGAAGTTTGTATTTAATGAATTTACGTGAATTAGGTTGCTTAGAAGGTCAATGAAGTTGTTTGCCGCCAGTAATTGATAAATGAGATTCATAATTTCGCAAGACGATGAGCACAAAGGCGCTTCATTGCATTTTTGGCGAGAATCATGACAAACACACAAAGAAATGATCCCTCCCTTTCTCAGAGAATAGAGGACTGTTCAAATATTTCCTTTACAAATTCTACAAGCGATCGCCCACTTCGACAATATTTAGTCTTCCTCACGTGAATATTTGTAGTTGCAAAACCTCACTACAGTTCATTTTCTTTTCGTTTTTTACGTGTGAATAAAATATACTTTCTTTGAGTGTTATAAAATACTCCTTTGATGATACTATTGCGCATTTAACGTCTAGGAAGGTTGATTAGAAAAATGATTGGTGACGTTCTCTTTCATTGATGTTAAATATGATTTATTATTTCATTTTCAACCGATAGACTGATAAGAACCACCTGAATATCTCAATGCGCATATTTTCTTCTTCTCTTTTTGCTTTACTTCATCTTGTTTTTAATGTCGTGATGACTTTTAAATGTTTAATTTTAGTTACATAAGTATTAGACATCTAATTTTTATTGTTTTGACTCGATAAACTAGTAATTTTTTCTTATATCTAGTATATACTCATATTGCATCAAATATTCTTCAAACAACTCGCACACGTGTATGAGATGGTTGTTTTGTAGAATAAGGGGACGGTAGATGTTTCAATGAAACCTGTGATTGTTTACCTTTCACGGGTGCCAAGAAGTGGTTTCGTAATAAATGGAGAATAGAGCATGGTGTAGGAGATTTACGGAAATCTGTAAATCTTTCCCGATTTAAATGATTCAAAAATTTTGGGATCCTCTTAAAAGAGTATGTTTTCAATCCCTATTTGTCATAATATTAATAAGTTACGTGACATGCATTTTCAAGAGTTGTGTAAGAGTCTTGCAAGAAGATGGCCTTCAGTAAATGAAAGTACACTTTTTATTAGCGTCTACTTGACGTTTCGTATATGAGTTCATTAGAACGGGCCTGCGGATCCTTGAAAAGTACTAAGAGGCGCGCCTTCGACGAGCAGCGTCGACGCAGCCGCCAAACACGTCTTCCGCCCGGAAGCGTGTTCACTTCAAGAATGTACTTAGAAAGCGACTTTGACATCTTTCATAAGGTTTCTCTGAGATACACCAAAGAGAGTAGGTTCTCAAGTCGTATCTTCGAGTCGTGATTTATTAGAGAATAACAACAAAATTCTGTCGAACGTTTAGTTGTTGTTTATTAGGGAATTGTAGATCAGAGCATAAATTGCTTTGATTTAACAAGATGTTATCGTGAATAAAATATTGATCAACCAAATCATTGGATAAGAACATTTATTGTTATGAAAGTTATGACAAAATACGAGTAATGAATTAAAATTTGTATACCAGATTTCTGAAATGAATATTTTTACGTTTCATAGCTATTCAACATTTATAAATATTTAAAACACGATCGTCGCTCCAAATCAGAAAATAGAATCAATGTAATCGCCATAGTTTGCATAACTTTTTGCGTGTTCATATTACCTCTTTATGTCAATTATACTAACATCGACCCTAAAACTATAAAACGTAAAACGCTTGGGGAGTATTGGGAAGTGTCATTCTTTGTGGATCCCAGTGTTTAGTACAATATAAACGACCAGATAGGCCCTAAACTTTCCTCCTCGAAGCTCAGACCGAAGAAGGGAATGATTTACGATTTCAGCGTCCTTTGACATATCACGTCGCGTGGTGAAACGACTCAAGCGCGCTCAGCATCCAGCGCTGGACAAAGCGTGCAGATCGTTGTCGTGTGTAGCTTTCCTCTTTTCAATGTATCTTTCTCCCTCCCTGAGAGTTCAGGACGCTTCTCACCTCCGTCCTCCGAGGCAATCGCAGCGACTACACGTTCCGACCAATATCACTTCGCACACGGCGCTTTCTTGTGAGCTTAAGTAACAGTTTCTCTCTTTCCTTAAGAGAGGAAAGAACGTTTAAGAGGATTTCTACAGACTAGTGGACGGAGATTAACTCAGATGTCGAAAGAATTGGTTTCCAATGGTGTCTAGGATTGAAGTGAAATTTATAAGGCATTTATAAAACTGGGAGTTGCTATTCGCATAGCGGAACACTATTATATTTTTGGTATAAATCACTGAATTGTAATTTTTTAGAGAATATTTTGTCATTGTAATACAATTTTAGTGTTTGGTCTGTGATTCAAAAGTATTAATTATTGTGATGTAGATGTATTGTTGACGTATTCAGAGATCTAATGAACATAGACTGCGATATGTATAGAGCACGACTTCGGTCGCTTAACATCTCAAAAAAAAAAAAAAAAAAAAAAAAANTATTTACTTTTGGTTTCCTTAATATTGAGTAAATAAAGATATCATCGTATAATCAAATGCAAATATTGCATAAATAATAATTCCAAACAAAAATATGATTGGAATATTCCGTAAAAGAATTTCATACGTGCTTCGATCTTCATTTCTACTCCTCTCACTGTCAAAAAAATATCACGGAAGATACCTCACCGTGAACAAAACTATTAATCACAGAATTATTACTTCAAGATTTTCTTTAATCGTGTAATTTGTCCTCAGCTGAAATCGGGCACAAATACAAATTTCGTCTCCGCGAAAAATAACTTAAAATACAGGCATAACCATTGACTAAATGAAACTACTCCAAGAAATTGTAAAGAAATAATGATTGACAGTGGAGTATTCTTTAAAAGTATTCTTAGCCAGGTCGTCAGGAACGTCTTTTACTTATTCTGCGCTAATTTTGAAGATTCTTCAACAGTGATGAGACAAACATCACACTTAATATTCCATGATACAGTTTAGTTTTCTTTCTCTCTTTCATGCTCGCTTTCGGCGTTCGACCCATGTGATTACATTTAGTGACCAATTTTCCCTGTGCAATGAATGGGAACCTGTGTTCTGATCAGATGCTCTTTTTTGTAATTTGGACGGATCATAAAAAGTTTGAGAGAAAAGGATCAGACGAACTTGATTTATGACAGTTCTCTTTTTCCTGCGTTGAATGTCGACTCTACTCCATATGACTATTTCACGACAAAAACAGACAGAAAGACCAACAAACACTTATTATATAAATCCTTCACTTGCTTGTTCCTACTAAAATAAAATACATTCATCTATACAATTTGAACTTTATCTTCTTTACGGTATTTATACCAAGAATTTTTAATAATATTCCATGTTGAGATCTAAATTGTCGGTACTATTTAATTGATTAATTATACAAAATAAAATATTGTTTGTATTGACCAACTTTCTAACAAATTTCACTTAAAACCCTTTCATCAAAATACCTTCTAAAACGTGAATGGTTTTTTAAACATCAAATTTGCATAAAAAAATTTACTTCGGTATAACTTTACTGACTTCGTACAGACATTTTTGTACCACTCAAGAGAATGTTTAAATTCGTATCCGTTACCCACAATATAAATTAGTTTCAAAATAATAACAATGGTGAGTCGAAAAAATATGAAAATATTCAGAAGAAATTTTTCGATGCAGAACTAATCGAATTATTTTGAAATGTAAAAGAGTCCATAAATTGCCATCATTAACGGAGTGCGAGTGAAACAAGAATGATAATAACATAGAGTTGCGGAATTATAGAGAATTAGTCGAAGGTTCACAATGAAAATTCATATGTTCCGTTTTAAACGATTACGTTCTTAAGATTCGCGTAATCCTTGGGAATACGAATATTCATGAAATTAACTGTTGATACGGTTGTCTCCTTTCATCAATATCACTGTAGTAAATATAAATTTAACTGAAGGATTTCACTTGGTGATGCTTCATTTAAAATACTCATCGTACCATTTTTTCGATTTTTAGAGACGTACTCTGAAAATATTCAGAAAAAAAAATTGGTTCCAAACACTGTTCTGTATTGGAATCGTTAGCCCGAGACCTAAGCAGCAAAATCATATCGCACAACGATTTCACAAATGTAAAACATAGGTGATAGCAGATAAAATAGAAAAAATAATGTGATAAAATAGAAAAAATAATCTGTGATGTCATCGAAAATTGGTAGATAACAACGTAACAGTTGGTGCATGCATACTTCTTACCTGCGTGAGCGGCTGGCGACGACGGCGGAGCCGCAGAGACCATGGTGAGGCAGTGCGCGTCGCCGCGCGAGTCGCGGAAGACTGGCCTCAGCTGCTGAGTCGCTCGTTCTCCGCTTCCTGCACTTCCACCACCGAGCGCCTGCCACCACGCCGCCCGCGCAGCCGAGCGCAGCGGAGAAAGGCATGACGTCACGCAGCAGCTTCCATCACACGCGGCGCCTCCTTCTACTACACCCTTTCCCTTTCATCGGCCTTGACGCCCTCGCCCTTTCCGGGCACGCGCTATCCACACAAGGTCACTTGGCTTCGGGGTGGTAGCGGTGGGGGAGACATGCGGGAGACGGATCCAAACACTGTCACTTGTGTTTACGTATCTATTCCACAGAAAAAATAAGAAGAAAAGAGTTCGCCACTGAACAATGATTTCAGACAAAAGTGGTTTTTTATTCGAGGGAAAAAAGAAATACTTCGAAATAGTGGGGGTAATAAAATATATTGGAACAGAACTGCAACCTTTGTTTTTCAATTAAATAAATAGTTAAAAACTTACGAACTTTTTTCGGACGAATAATATTTTTATTTTCGTTAACAACTTTTCGACGTGGATTTACGCCGTATCAGGTGATCAAGTAAATACAAATTATAACAATGAATATAACCACAGGATAAATGAACATGATATAAACAGAAATAGAAACCCAAAATACGTTTACAAAAAAGCAGAAACACAAACATGTTATAATATTGTATTGTATAAACTAAATAGTTTTTCAGTGTCCGTGCGTAAACTCCCGTGTGTATTTTTTATAAATACCATTTTTGATTTTTTGTAAACATATTATGTTTATATTTCTGTTTATATCATGTTCATTTGTGGTTATGTTTATTGTTATAATTTGTTAATTTTTTATCACCTGACGACGGTGTACATCACGTCGAAACGTAGTAAGTTCTTAAAAAGATAAAAATATTATCTGTCAAAAAAGTTCGTAAGTTTTTAACTATTTATTTAATTAGATAAAACATAATGGACGTCAATAGTAGTAGAATTTGTTTTTCAATGTTACGTTTGGAAAAGCTCGGTTCTCTAAAACGATTTAATATAATTTATTTCTTAAATACATGATCCCAGAAAAGAGTTGTTGGAAATGTTAATGAGTTCCTAAATTATAGATTTAATGTAAATATATACGGTACATTCTGAATACAATATTACAAAATCCCAAAACGCATTAGATGTTAAAAGAATTGTCCATTTTTAACGAAAATCTGTTGTATGAAGCTACTTGAGACATTATGTCGTCTGTTTTATTAGTTCAAAATTTTTTGCTCTTGAAAGAAACAAGTTCATGAATTACTTACCCAAAACCATTCGACGACGATTTTACATAAATGAAATATTCCTAATTGCAAGTTCCGGAGAAGCCTACTAATCGTCATGTGAATTTAAGGAGCTTAACAATGACTATGTTTGCAGACAAGGTAGAAACCACATGTACATATTTATATGTATGTACGATTTAAAAAAGAGAGAAATAACTACGAATAAATATTGACATTATTCACGTCTACAATCATAATTAAATTGATATTATTAGACCAACCTTTTTGAAGACAATTATTTATTTTATCCCCTGAACGTTTCAGCAGGAGATTGCTGCCATTGTCAGCGAACGTATGTGTAAACCTGACAATGGCAGCAATCTCCTCCTGAAACGTTGAGGGTATCAAATAAATAGTCTACAAAACTGGTCGTTAATAATGTCGAATGAAAAGGGGAGACGGGACCGAGATTCAAACTCGGGTATCTTGAGCATAAGGCGCTTACCCGTCCCTTTCGCCTCTCGGACCCGTCTTCCATTAACATTCAACTCCCATTTTCATTCGACATAACATAATTAATCCGTTACCTGACGGTGAGGATCATCGCAATTTAAGAGTTTTCTATGTGCTTGTGAAAGAAGGTCGGTTTAATAATAGTAACCACGAATAAATTAAGCTCACCGGTTCATAAAATTCTACGTGCATCATAAACCTTTTTCAATGCCAATGATTGAAGTGACACCACAAAATTATAAAATCTCAACACACATTAAAATTTAAAATAAAATAAAATATTCTTTAGTCTCCATAATGCTTTACTGCACTTTAAACAACGTACACGTATACGAATTGTTTTAAATGAAAAGTGAGTGCTAGTATCCTGAATATATCAAGAGTTTGACTATCTAGAGGGTCCTTCATTACGTGAAATATATATTTGCTGGGGTACAAGCAGCTAGGATTTTAAAGTGAACAATCGATTAATGTGATAACTAAGGCCAGATAAAAATAGCGACGATCCGGGAAGCAAACCTGAGTTCGAATTCCGATCCGCCATTTTCATGTAGCCGTAATGACTTATTTTCTCCACGTGAAGGAACACTGAATAATGTATTAATGTACTGATTGTGAGTGAACTTCTTACTAAATTATCGGGACTCAGATTAGTGCATTTTATTCCATTGGTCAGACTTGTTCATGAAGTGTCACGGCAATTCACCTGTGACAGCGCAGATTCCTTAAACGAATAATATAGGAACAATTTAAATTATTATCGTAAAATTTTCTCATTGTAGTTTCAATATTGCGTTCGAATGTTCTGGCTTTTAAATAAATTGTTAACTTAACTTACATTGAGACCTACGTTTTTTTATTTTACGGTTTAATTAATTTCATAACTGAATTGAGAACTAAACAAGTTTCTATACATTATAAGAATTTGCTGACTAAAGCGGGATAATTTTATAACGTTTTGGATGTCGTAAACACTTTTAATTGAATGGTTACATTCTTCATCGAATGCATTCATAATGTCAATAAAAACACTATATTCTACTGCAAACACACTAAAGAATTTACTAACTTGATTTTGTAAGCAATCACGATGAATAGTTTATCTCGAAATACTACACTAAATACTATTCATTTGATTATTTTTATTATGACCTTGACGTTGGCAAGCCCTAAAGTTAAAAAAAAAGATTAGTTTTGTTTTTTACCCAGACTTAAAATATAGACCCAGCAGTCTTCTGTTTTTGACCTATGTACCGATTGTCCGAAGCGAAGTTATATATGTCATTACGCATATGATGTGAGCAGCGCCCACATATTTTGTTATGTATTCGTAACTGCAGACCTGATGATGAAACCGAACGAAAACGAAACGTCATGTGATAATGTATTTGTGTTATCAAAATTTATTCATTAAATTGACATTTTGTGAAGGAAATAGTTTGCTTCTTTTGGTTGAATTTAAATTAACTTAATATTTGCATTGGAACTGAATTCTTTGTAGTGTACTTTGTGACATGTATGGTCAATATTTATGTCTTGGCCAATGAAGGTTCAAAAACATAGATTTTGGGGAAAAATTGACGTAAAGCTAAATGTATCTCCACAGATAGACAACTTTCCACGAATCATTTTCAGTGAAGTCTCTAATAATCTCCTTGGTGCTATCCACCTCAACCCCTCTCAAAGTTGCAAAATAAGAACATTTACGGAAAATTAATTATCTCTGTTATTAAAGATTGGATTGAGTTGAAATATTTTTGTTTGATTTATTATTACCTAAGCTATAGTATTAACTATTTAATTTGCGATACAACGAATAGTTTTCCATCAATTATTGAAAATATGTGGATAAATCGATTTTTCACATTGACCTCTTTGGTTTTTGTGAAATATGTTTTATATATGAAATTGTACGGGAAAAATATTCTTTGTTAAAAGTATAGTTCGTGTTTTTTAAATAAAATATTGATACCAAATTTGTATGTATTTATGTCAGATGCGAACGCTAGGGAAAGGGATGTAAGTAGGAAGATGTAGCAAGCGTCATGGCTGTCTAGTCACTACGTCATAGTGCATGTGGCAACTGAAAATACGTGGCATATTGTGATATGAGTTTGTCCTCTGGCACAATTAGTTTTTGAACAAATTTAAACGATTTCACTCGCAGGAAACTTGAAATTTTTGATTCAGTCACCCCTTTAGTGGTGGTTTTCGAAAACTCGTCAAAAATACGCTACAGAGGGGATCTTTCCAAGGTACAGAGAAGATCTTGAAGTCGTTTCCGCATGTTTTTTGTACGGCAAGAATAAGTCAGGAGTCAGAATTGATTTGAATATGAACTTGAACACATTTTGAACAGGTTTGTTCTATTTTTAGTAAATATGATTTTAGCACCCACAATTGCAGAAAGGACGATACTTAGTCACTGCTAGTACACAAGTGACATCGGAAAATATGAAATCAAAGCGCGAACCAAAAGCAAAATCTGAGCAAAACACTTGAATGGATTCCATTGAACGGGCATGAACAATTTCGAACACGGTCGTGTGACGAATCGTTTTCTCATAATTTACGTACTACGGGCAAAATAACCGTTCACAGTCCTTTTGTATGGTATAAATGTTGTATACTTTTTTAAGGAATAATGTTATAATTATATATCTGTAAAGCAAGTGCAAACTTGTTAAAAATCTTGAACGGACTTATTGAACGACTTGAACAATTGCGAACACAACTTCAGAGTGTCGAAACATGGCCGTGTAAGAAATCATTTCCAAATACAGTATCACAAAAATCAAATATAAAGTAAACGTGAAATACAAGTTGTATTTTATGAAACAACGTTGTAAAATATAATTCATTAAAAAGTTATAGTTTTTTATGGCTTCTTCCAAAATTCCATTTCATCAGCATGAGGCAGCCGATCCAGGATTTTGGTAGGGGCCCATAAAGAGAAATACCAGGGTGTGCGGGTCCCTCCACTAAAATTATTTTAAAAATTAACTTCTTGAGACAATTTAAGACATTCCTATACATAACGCATTAACTTAAATTGCGGTGTTCATAAGAAAGCCTACAATAACTTGAAATAATTCGTGTCTTTTTTCTTCTTCAAATTTTTACTTTGGACATGTCTATTCACTACTTCAGATTTGCTCAATAGCATAATTTCAACGGTAATTCACACGAAGTCGAAAATATTTCAGCGTTCCATCTAACACTATACCTCGTATAAAATTATAAAAATTCAGTGATATTTAATGCGAGGACGAGATTGGTGATATTGAAATACAATGTAGGATATAAAATAAAGTTCTTAATTTAAAAAAATGCGTGAGCAGAGTAAGATACAATGAAATATCGTAACCCTATGCTCATGTTCCCATGTATGTGTGGAAATCTATAAAAGCAAAGTAAGTCATGTTTTGGTTCTATGAAATCGTTTTACACAATATTTATTAGTTCGTGCCGTTACATTCAATGGGCATCCTGAATTTTTTTCGAAGTAAAATAACTCTCTTTTACTATTATTATTGTTATTTCTCTTTTTTCGGGGGGGGGGGACACGTACCCCTAGTGCCCCCGTTAGATCCTCCACTTGCCCTGCGGCACAAATTGTTTCTCATGGTGTTTGTTCTGCAGCCACATTTGGCGTTTATCTCACGTCAATTTACCCAGATTCACGACAAATCCATCCAGCCCGGAAAATAGGATCCTCCTGGAGTTTTCTTCCAGCACCAGGGCCGCCGAGAGTCGAGCTGAGCTCCACGCACAGTTTCGGTTCATGGACCTCCTCCACTTAGCATGGACTCACTAGTACAAGAGCGAAAGATCACAATATTGGTAAAAAACATGAATTTCAAGACGAGTCAAAATTATTAAGACGACTCCACTACCAAATCGAATTTAACTTTTTAGAATAGGATTTACTTGCAATCAATCAAATCTTGATTGTTGAATTTTCAGATATCATGGGAGAAAAGTTCGGTCGGGAGGTACATGCACTTCCAGGTAGTCGAAGAGGTCAAAATTAGACATGGTCATTTTAGGTCAAATTGACGTCAAGGTGAACCACACGGAGCGTATTATCTTGAAAACATTTTGAAGTCACCGTGATATTTAATTTTTATGATTTTCGAAATTTCTTTCTTTCTTTCGTATTAGTAAATAAAATTTTTACTTAATAAAAAGTTTAAATTATTCTAAATAGGTGAAGTTACAAAATGTAGGAGCAGTCTGTAATTGTTGTTAAATATTATGTTATAAAATACAGTAACAATAAGTATTCAAAAAAAACTAAAACCATGTGCTTACCCTCTTCTGCACAAAAAAACGTCGAAACTTCTGACACATTCTGACTACAGTTGATTGAAAAATTTCATTATAAGAACACATCTGGACACGACTGAATTCCGTGAAATATATTCAAATTTACGGAAAAGTAAATTAAACTCATTTCAAAATGTCACAATGACAGTAGTTGAAGAATGCAGATATTTCCACTAGTACTTCTTGGTTGAGCAAGTTATAGATAGGACAAAATCTGCAGTTTGCAAGTTTAATCTTGAAGATAGGTGCTCCTCGCCCTCTGAATGAAAAGTTATAAAAAGGTTTTTAAAGCATTAGGAACAAAGAAAATTAGCAACGTGCTATTTTTATTCTCATTTTAATAACATTAAGGAATCTTGTTTCAAAAATTTCGTTTATCGTAATTTTTTATGATTAAGTATGAAAATACTATTTTTTTAAAATAAGGCAGATTTTTTATTCATTGGCTTTGTGTAGTTTATGAAAAATTCACCATTTTCTTTTACTTTCAGCCGCCGAGACCCCCCTGTGCCCGGGCCCTGGGGATTTTGTCCCCCTGCACCCCCTACTCTATCTCTCTCTCGACCGTCCTGTCCAGCACACACATATGGAGAAGGCAGATTGGAGTCAAAAGTTCAGCTTTACACCAATATTTTCCCATTCAAAACTTTTATTGATTAAAACAATCACACATCAACTAACATATTGTATTAGTTCTCAATATCTAATTGAAAATAAATATGTGAAGTGATATTATCAAATTACCGTCTGCAATACACGCTTGAGAAACGTCTGGCGATCTCCTCGAGCTCTACAATCTCCGATGAGAGTTCTGTCATGTGTCAGCGCACTTATTGCACAGACAAGATAACATATTCTTTGCCCCCTAATATTATACCATGCCTTCTCTGCCTAAAAACCTGGCTACTACCTAGGACAAATCAAAATGGTTACCCATTTCTCTTTTCCAAGAAAAGCTTTGTTCGGACTGCGCATGTTTGAGTTAATGTGTATTTCTTCCATTTTGAATAATATTGAGATCTTTCCTCATTCGAGGCTATCTTTTTGAAGACAGACTAGTGGGTTAATACAAAGATTTCGCCGTCCTAAAAATTTGACAGGAAAGAAAGGGTTTCATTGTAAAATGAGGAAAGTAAGGTGGTGCTCAGAAGTGTACAGTTTCTTTTTTGACCCCTTTTTTGTTAATTAATATTTATTGTATGTTAATTAGTACTGAAGATTGGTATGGTTTTCTAAACATAATTCAAATGTGAATACAAATGAGTATCTTGAAAGACAGGATTGTTAAAAGAATAACACAGGTCAGCTAGTAAAAAACTGCATAGGATTTTATACATTTTCTTATAGATTTCAACTTGGTAAAAACGAAAATTTTTTTTTGTTACCCTCAAGTTTTTGTTTGTATTTAGCGTAAAATTCCTAATTAACTTACAATTTAGTATTATTTTAATAATAACCTTAAAACTAAGACTTCATGGTCTTAAAACTAAGGTTGAGCATGTTTCGATATGTTATCTGGGGTACTAGGAATACATATAAACAACCTGTTGTTGGATTAGATCATGTTTCAACAATCTAAATAAGTTCAATATCTCGCTGACCATCTAATTCCATACTCAGTTTATATGCGGCATTCGAACACTACTGTGCTTGTCTTTTTATTTCTGGAATATGGCTCACAGAGGTTGTGTAATTTCTCGACAGTTTCTGTAATCTTTGTGGTGAATACACAGTGAAATATGAGTGAGTTTGTGAAAGTTTATTTTGCGTATTTCAAAATTAAACTCGGAGATCAAGACAAAGCACTGACTCCACATAAGGTTGCAGAAGATGCGAGGAAGATCTTCGTTTATGGTTATGGGTAAGAAAAACTCATTTCATTTAGGCATTGCTACGATATGACTTGAACAGAAAAATCACACAAACGACTGCTACTTCTGTTGGGGTAGATGTGAAAGGATTTAATACAAAAAATTTAGAAAATATCTAACCCTAACCTTGGCTTAGCTATTCGTCCAGAGTCCCATGGCTCTGAAACACCAGTTCCACTGCCATCTTCTAATTTAGATGACATCCTGAGTGAGTCAGAGGATAGCTTCCCATTTCAAATCTAAATCAAATTTTCTTGTTGACGAAGGACAACAACATATTTCTCAGAGCCAGCTCAACGACCTAGTAAGAGACTTAGGTCTTTCAAAAGAAGCAGCCAAAGTGCGAGGATCAAGGCTAAAAAACAAAATCTTGCTGTCGTCTGGGACCTCATTTTCGTAGTGAGAGAGATAATTCACTCAGTTTTTCTCCATAGAGGGAAATCAGGTTTATTGTAATGATGTTCATGGGCTCACGAAGTGCTTTGAAATAGAATATCATTCATAAGAATGGCGCATATTCATTGATTTTTCGAAAAATAGCCTCAAAGCAGTCTTGCTGCGTAATGAAATATATTTGCATCTCTTTCTGTGGGACGCTCAGTTCATATGGGAGAAAAGTAAAATGACTTGGCTAAGATTCTTGAAAAAAAAAATATATAAAGAGCATCAATGGATGGTTTGGGGAGATTTAAAAATACTAACCATGTTGTTGGGTCAGCAGGGAGGTTACACAAAGTACCCTTGCTTTGTTTATGGGTGAGTAGAGCCAAACAGCTGTAATGGACAAAACTGACTGTCGAGAAAAAGTCATCAATATGATCTTGCCAGAAAAAGTTTTATTACTTCTTCATATTAAATTGGGGCTTATAAAGCAGTTTAACGAATCATTGCCAACAGTTGGGGATTGATTTAGATATCTGAGTTCAAAGTTCCCGAGACTGTCTCAAACTAAGTTAAAAGAGGGAGTTTTCACTGGCCCCGGCATAAGAATTTTTTTTATATGATCTCCTCTTTTTGTAAACAATGGGAGAAATGGAAAAAGAGGCGTCGGACTCTTTCAAGAGCACAAGTTTTCGGAGAATACTAAGTACCCTCTGACTACAAAAGTATTGTTCATCGAATGAATGCTGACAGCGTATGAAGCTCAAGGATGCAAGATGAGCTTAAAAGTTCATTTCTCACACTCCCGTATTGACTATTTGCCTGAAAACTTGGGAGCATACAGTGAAGAACAAGGTGAGAGAATTCACCAGGATGTCCGTGATAATAAAAAACGTTACCAAGGAAGATGGGTTGTCAGTATGTTAGTATTCGAAGTTCAATCGAGAAACAAGAGAAAGAAATCGGAAAACGAGTTCGGACAAACATCAAAGAGAAGAAGAAAAAGTTTCACAAGGAAAAAAAAGAGTACACCTAAAATTGTGTATAAATATCAGAAACAATATTTTGACTAGTTGTAAGAAAATAAAATGTTTAGTTCATTGTAATAAATAAGTGTCTATCAAAAATTTGTTTTTATTTTGCAAAAAACCTACATGTGACGGGACGTTATGGAAGTTATTTTTAGAATCTGCGACCTTTAAAATACGTAGTTCAGCAAAAATATCCCATGCAGTTGGAATTTTTTTTTCATTTTTGCAGAGATATATAATCCAAACTTACATGAGTATACCAATCCGTGGGGACACTGCATCATGAAGCAGTACTTGCATATAAGCATCATTACACGTTAAATCAGACCCTGATATTTTTTTCACAAATTTCAATGAAATTTTGCTTTATTTTGTGTATTATACGATGAAGTTCTGTACTGTGTATCCTTATAATGTCGGGTTGTTGTAGTTTTACAACGTAAACAAACTTTTAATGGAATTTTCTTTAAAAATTACAAAGAATAATATATTTTTGTTTGTATTTTATACGAGTTATTATTCCCTTTCACACATGATGATGTCAGTTTATTAGAACAAAAATATTTCATAGAAAAATAATTTATTTTATTTTTATAAATGTTTTTAATTTACATAGACTCAATTCTTAAAGAACCCTCAATTTTTATTTCTTAAAGAATCCTCAAAACAGCTGATTTAAGTATGCTTCAGGCAAAACTAGTGCCATAATGGGTCATAATCGGTATTCCAGATATGAATGAAATTTAATATCCAGAGCGAGATATGCATGTTCGTGCAGCTTCCGTACTGTAGATAAGATTGTAGAGGTGCGTGAGTGTCGAAGTTTCTTTTTTGATTGATTAATAATCAGTCTACAGTCGAAGGAGCAGTCACAAACTGCGTGTGACAACGTGGAGGACAATAGACTAATATACTCTCCAGAAGCAAGGAAGAGACTATCCCATCAATTCCAGTCAAAGGTTAGGGCAAAGCGGATTTGACGCCAAGGTCGAGTCTTGTGTGGAATATTCGTTTGTTATTGTAACCTTCATAAACATTGAAGGGTTTATGTCAATACGAATATATAATACAATGTGTGTAACGAATAATGGCTGAGATAACATAATTACTAGTGCCGGTTCCAATCATATACATTAACACGCAAATGTCCCGTTTCGCCCCTTTTCTTCGTAACTGTGTGGTGCAATTCACATAAATCGTGTTTCGTATTTTACAGCACTAAGAGAAGTGTCTACGATTTCCTATTATTTCATTTTTCATCTTTACCTTTCCTAGATAGCACCATTTGAAAATTAAATCAAAAGACGCTACGTGATTCATTTATTTGAAATCGATCCATCTTGTCTCTTTGATTCCTGACAAATGAAAGTCTGGTAAGTAATCAAAAATATTCATAGAGAATTGTACGCGATGCTCCATTGTGAATACTATTCATAACGTTTTTTGGGGTCTATTCTGTAACTACCAACCTGATCGGGTAAGGGTTTTACCAACACCTCTACTGTAGAGAAGGTGCTGGCTTTACACACGGATGTGACGTCACGTTCCGCGCGGGAAACACAAAACTATTCACTACTTTTCCGAGGAATTACAATAGGATTTGTTTCTGCGAATCACGAATCCTGACAGAATTCGTTTCTGCGAATCCCGACAGAATTCCTTCCGACGCTGAAACAATATCGGAAAGCCCTTTGCCGATCGGACCACTCATTTAAATAATGTAACATCGTTAGTACAATAAACTATTAAAGAGAATATTTTATTTATCTTTTAAAATATGTAATAATAATATTGTACGACTCATGAATGATCGAAAAAATTATTATGACATGTCCGGAGAATAAATTAGCTTATTGTCCTCCACGTGGTCATAAGCAGTTTGTACTGCTTTTTGACAATAAATTTATTTATTTATTTACAATCACTCAAAGTGTTCCATTGAAAACAAAAGTTTTCGGGTATTTCCGCGGGATTATCTTTATCTGTTCAACCATTAGGTAAGATACCATTTACCTTATTTTCAATATCCAATTATATTTCAATATTAGGACTTTCACCCTCGCTTTTAATAACATTGAATTGGCATAATTTCTTACCTATTTTAGATGGAACGCCGAAACGCTCTCATTTCCTGTGAATTACCCTTTTATATTATATGGAGTACATCTGAAGCAGTGAATAACCTTGTTAGCAGAAACTCTCAAAGCAAAAATCTTTACTAAAATTACGAATTATTTCAAAAACTTTATTTTGTAAGGCATGATGAATTAAAAGTCGTTTTCATGTTGCTCATTTCTTTATTGGTATTAGAAAGCTTTTTCGGCTGCATAGCAACCATCATCAGTAACATACACTGAGTGTTTGTTATTAGAAAAAGTTTATTGGTATTAGAAAAAGCTTTCTAATACCAATAAAGAAATGAGCAACATGAAAACGACTTTTAATTCATCATGCTTTGATAATGTTGCTAAAGCTCCACAATTACCAAGTTTATTTTTTAAGTTATTTATAAAAACTGCAATTTTACTTTAGGTGTTATTTATTTATGGGAATGTCTTATATTGCAGTTTTAAGTAGTTATTTTCAAAATACTTCAGGTTGAAGGACCCAGGCACCCTGGTATCTTTATATTTATGGACCCCTCCCAAAATTATATCCTGGATCCGCCCTTGTACACGGCCGGCCTTTGCTTGAAGAAATAATCATCCACATGCCCTGCTATACCAGCCAAGAGAGAAGCTTGAGAGGAGGTGACAAATTACTCAGCCTCCGTCTTCGGGAAAAGGAAACAAGGACCAATCATTAGCAGAGGAGGTCAGGCGCCAGTTAACTCCTCTCTGGAAGTCATGCTTAACGGCGGTCGCGTGGGAATTGTCAAAGTCTAAGGAGGTAGGTGGTGAGTAGAAATCTCACACGCCTTTTGGTTCGGACCACAAAGTGTCTTTCCTAGATATCCACCTGCCCTCATAAAAGATACACACACATATATGTTTTAAAGATATTGAAAACATAAAAAGTCACTCACATAATTGAAAGAATTGTTTTGGTCTTCACCTTCGTCAGTCACGAAGGTAATGAAGCGATTCTTATCTCTTCGGTTTACGTGGACCTACCGTTAGACGAAAGGAATGTTAAATATGAGGGAAATTTAAATTTGAATTTTGAATAATTTACTGTTTATTTAAACCGAGATGGGTAGAAAGTATCATTGATATTATGAGTGGAAGGTATTAGGGACCAGCTAAAACCTCATTCACGTGTTTTTACATCTATGGACTGAGAATGTTTGGGGAGAGTTTTCAACAGCATAACTTTAAAACATTCATTAAATTTTCTATTATGCACATTAGGGTTTGGGGGACGGGGACGGTAGAGAAGAAATGGATATATCACAAGAAGCTCATCCTGATGTTGATAGGAGCAGTTGTCTTTCCTACATAAAAACTTTTACAGACAGTACAAGCTAGAAGAAAATGTAATTTGTGGAGGTGCGTTCAGTGGATTATCGAATTTTGGAATGCATTGGATGATAGGACTAGCAAAAAAGGTAGAAGAATCAGTAATATTACAGGTTTTGTAAATAGGTTCGCATTTTGTGCCAGGTGACAATAAATTACGGAACTAATAGTTAAAAATATATTTTAAAATAGGATATGATGTCTAAGATAATACTTGAAGATGTTAAAGATGTTGAATGAGTGTCAGATTAAAAACAAATATTGTGAGTATTGAAATCATACATTAATTTTCAAGATGAAAAATGCATTGTAATTTTAAAATGTTTAGAAAAATCGTGAACAGTCTTGATGCACTAAAAATCATGGGAACAAACAAAGAATTAAACCTTTTTATCAAAGCAGATCAAGGACCTAAAAATTTAAATTTTGGATTTTCATGATTACAAAAAACCGTATGAAATCAATAATAAATGAATATGCAGCATACGCTGCAGTTTGAAGACCGCGGCAACTGCAGCTTGGGCGCGGCAAGTGATGTCAGCGCCGTGCTACGTCAGCGAGCACCAATAGGAAGCAGGTGGCGGCTACGAGTGGTGGGAAAGCGGTCGCTTATAATCTGCTTTGCGTGCAGTGGCAGACAGACCACAACCGAGGCGCTTCGGTAACGGACCAACCCTCGGAACCGGATCTCTTCGCAACTTACGTCACGACGGAACTTCGACTCAGCTCTATAACGGCAATTGTCTAGTGGATTTATGGAACTATGACCATCAGCTATTATATTCTGTAATTTGTATGTGTACGGCTACTGGAAAATAAAATTTGTTTTGTTACTAACAAGAGGCAGTTATTAACGACATAACAATTGGCGACGAGGAAAACCAGCAACATGTCCGACGTGGAAAAATTGATGCAAGCTCTCGTAGCCATGCAACAACAGCAGGTGCAGCAGGAGCGACAATATCAAGAACAACGGAAGGCGCAGCAGGAACGACAATACCAACAACAGAAGGCGCAGCAAGAGCGACAATACCAACAACAGAAGACGCAGCAGGAACGACAATACCAAGAACGGCAACAACAGCAGCAGGCGCAGCAGGAACGACAATACCAACAACAACAGAAGGCGCAGCAGGAGCGACAACACCAACTAATGCAGCTACAAACTCTCGAAGATTTGAAGTAGCAACTGTGAGAACTAAGGCACTGCTGTCATCACCGCTACCCCCCGCTACGCCTGTCGAGTTTCGAGTGGATCACGAAAAGTGGGATGAGTATGCTGCTAGAATAG
Organism: Laupala kohalensis; assembly: GCA_002313205.1. Classification (NCBI taxonomy): domain Eukaryota; kingdom Metazoa; phylum Arthropoda; class Insecta; order Orthoptera; family Trigonidiidae; genus Laupala; species Laupala kohalensis. Next base: position 194,051 of record NNCF01132904.1, read on the forward strand.
AACACTTCAAATGTTACAACGTCGTGCACGACAGTTTGAAGCGCGCTATGCTCTTAAGCACAACAGGAAGTCATGTCTGCCAGATTCTCATAACAATTTGTAAGGGGCAAAATTATTCAGAATTAAGTTACTGCACGTTGATGGAGAGGTTAATGCTACATTTGAATGTATAACCTCATGTTGTCGCAGCAATGTTTAAATTTTTTTACTGCATGAAAAAGTCTAACCAATCTTACCAAAGTTGGATTGCGGAATTACGAAAAGTAGGTAGGGAATGAGATATAAGTGTGCAAACGGGGAGTGTACTGCATCGTATGCGGTCTCGTTAATCAGGGATATTATTATCAGACACACGCCAGATTTGAAGGTCCCTGTTGCAGCACTGAAGCAAAGTAATCCCTCGCTGGAGGAAGTAACCCGCATCGCGGAAACTTATGATTACGCAAAGAACATTTGCACAACTGGAAGAGGCGCAACCCAGCTCCAACTACGCAGCGCAAATCAGGTCAAGCAGACACACAGACAGAGAAGCAAATACCGTTTTCGGTACCCTAAAAATAGTTCAAGTTCCAGTACCAATATCAAGGATGATAAAAAGGGGACACAAAATGCGTCGTGTAGATTTTGCGTTCAGCAACCCGTTTTACGTGCGGTAAACGGGCACATTCGCGAAATGTGTAAGAAAGCCACGAAGCTCACTAACTCGAAGAAAATATAGGTTGGCAAGAAAGCTAGAATCAAAACAAGGAAAAGTTCTGACTCAGAATCAAGCAGTACTATTTCGCAGGTAAACGCGGTGCTGACAGTGGATTCCAGGAACAAAATCATGATCACATTACAGGTGGTACAAAGCCCTTTTGAGGTTTTGGTGGATTCTGGCGCTACAGTATCATTGATCAACTTGTCTATTTATGAGGCAATCGTGTCAGTACAGCGCAAGGAAACTACTCTTTTGATAACAAACGCATTAAAGTTAAGGGAACGGTACCCTTGTCAGTAAAATACAGAGGGAGATATCAACTGTGTGACAGACTCGAAGTATTTGTAGTTTATCGTTACAATACTACCAATATTATCGGATCAGATAGCTTCCAACAGTTAATGTGACTCTGTGCTATCGGTGACCACGTCAGAGAAAGACATGCAAATACAGCAGTTATTGGAGGTGTACCCAGCAGTGTTAGCGGAAGGCCTTGATTGCTGCATAAAATTCAAAGCACACATCGAAGAAGCAATCGATGCCTAGTCCAAGTTCTACAGATCGCGAACCACCCCAATAGCTTTGAGAGACGCGGTTAAGCGGGAGTTACAGCGATTCATCCAACAACAGGTCCTATCCCCGGTCACATCACGCTGGGCTACACCACTGGTGATAGTTAAGAAAAAAGACGGCGAACTCCGCATATGCGCGGATTACAAGAGCACTTTAAACATACAATTAGCAGTCGACCAGAACCCTATCCCGCTTTCGGAAGAATTATTCCAAAAGCTGTCTGGAGGACGGGAGTTTTCTAAGATTGATTTGAGGGAAGCATATCTGCAGTTACCTCTCGACGACGAGTCCAAGCACCTCACAGTCATCAATACCCCATTGGCTACAACAGGCTACCTTTCGGTATCGCTTCAGCGGCAGCAATTTTCCAGCGATGTTTAGAGTAGGTAACAACCTCCATCCCGGGTGTCAACTACTTAGATATCCTAGTCACGGGGGCGTCCACGGCAGATCACTTAAGCATAAACATATTTACATTCACGGTACATAAGCATAAATGTAACGTTTTCAAGCCAGAATTACCTATCGAGGGCACGTGTTTGACCGTCACGGAATCCGACATATGGCGGCCAACACTGCAGCCATTCAAGACCTTCACCGGAGAACGTAAAGCAGCTGAAAGCTGTTTTAGGAGACATTAATTACTACCATCGTTTCATCCGTAACTTCCCTTCTACAGCGGCCCCACTAAACAGATTACGGATGCGGGGAGTTGCTTGCATGTGGTCACGGGAGTGTCAGCAAGCTTTCTTCTCACTCAAGGATCAACTGAAGGGTGCCACAAGATTGACTGGTTTTCGTCAGAATTGCATCACAACGCTTGCAGTAGACACCTCCGATTACGGTATCGGCGCAGTGCTACCCCAGAAGCACAATGCTAAGAAAACGCCAGTGGCGTTCGCATCCGAAACTTTGAACATACCTCAAAGGAAATATTCGCAAATCGAGAAAGACGTCTTAGCCATCATTTTCGGTGTCAAGAAGTTTCACGAGTACCTGTACGGTCGCAAATTCTTTATCACTACTGATCACAAACCGTTACTATCTCTGTTCAATCCTGGTAAAAATATGCCGGCAGACACGGTCCGCAAGTTACAGCGATTGGCCCTGCTTTTAGCTGATTACCACTATGTGATGTTACATCGACGCACTTCGGAACATGCTAATGCCGCTGCATTGTCTAGACTCCCCAGCGGACCTGACCCAGATTTCGACGCCACGGACATCGCTTGCCTGTAAATCGATTTGGAACAACGAAGTGCTCCAGAACTTCCCCGTCGTCGCTATCACCATTGCAAGGGAAACTTCCAAAGACCACGCACACTTTCACCCCAAGGATTAGTTTGGCGTCGGATGGCAGATGGACAAGCCCAGCGAGCCTGAATTCCAAAAATGGAAAAGACTACAGGATCGATTGTCGGTGAGGAGTGGAATATTGCTCCTCATTTCCGAAAAAAAACCATATTTTTGATACAGCCTTCATTACGCTCACATGTCTTAAAAAGTTTACATGAAGGTCACTGGTGACTCGTAGCAACCAAGCAACTGGCCAGACGCCACTGTTACGGTCGGGTATGGACAAAGACATTGAATGGCATTTCAGAATTTGTGAACCATGTCAACGCTATCAGAAACCTCCGGCAACAGCACTACAGACTAGGCCGCGTACATTAAATCCATGGCTACGTATCCATGCGGATTTCTCCGGCTCCTTCATGGGAAGCACCGACTCTTATCTAGTTTTCCGTGCGTGGCGGAGATGCGCGCCACCACCGCAGCGGTCACCATTACCGGCAAAACGGGATTCAGCATGTTTTTTCGCCACCATTCTTCCTGCAGTCAAACGGGCTTGCCGAGAGGTTGGTGCAAACCTTCAAAACTGCCTTAAAGAAAGCCACAGACGCGGGTGCACCCAAGGGTGAAGTCCTGCTGCGAATCATGGCATCCTAAAGAGCATTGCCGGGGCCCGACGGCATTAGCTGGGCGGAATTGCTCCACGGTTGCAAGCATCGTACAATCCTTTCCCTTTTGCAGCCAGCTGTAACGCAAGCACGCACCACGGGATTGCTAAAATTCTATCATGGGCAACCAGTGTACATCCGTTCCTTCAAGGATAACCCAAGGTTGTTCCCGGCAACGATCGTGGGAAATCGGGATAGCCGTGTTTCTTACGTATGTGGCTGGTCGAGTTGTTGCTCAACACGTGAACCAGATACAAAATCGAGAGATAGACAAACCAGTGGAACACCCTCCATTCACTCAGAAGACACACCCCACTGCTTTACAGCAACAGTTTCACAATGGCATGTTTTCAGGATGCTCTCAGCATCGGCCCACACCGGAGTCCTCCGCAGACCTCTTAGACGGGAATCTGGATCCGGAAACAACAGAACCAGTGGCTACAACAACCCAGCATATATCAGGCCAACAACGTCAGAGCACAATACGTCGGCCACAGAGGAGCCAACCGAACCAGCGATCCGCACCGATCCAGCGCAGCAACTACGACACTACGCCCTCCAGGAGGAGACCGAAACGGCGATACCAGAGGCAATAGAGTCAACTGAAGCAGCGGCCTACGTTAGTCCAGATCAACAACCCATGGAGGTTGCACTCCTGAATAACGATGATCGACCAAGGCACCGGCGCAGCAAGCCTCTACAACGTTTTTCCCCCTAGGCGGGGAGGGTGCAGCATACGCTGCTGTTCGAAGTCCGCGGGAGCTAGTAGTTTCTAGATTACCCATAGACAATGGTGACTGCAGCTAGAGCGCGGCAAGTGATATCAGCGCCGTGCTACGTCAGCAAGCACCAATAAGAGGCGGGCGGCGGTTAGGAGCGGTGGGAAACCGGCACTTACAGCTGCGCCGCGTACAGCGGCAGACAGATCACAACCAACCCCACCGGTGGCGCAGGTGGTAGTGTTGTCGGTTCTCACCAAGACATCCCGGGTTCGATTCCCGATGGGGCCAGAAAATTTGTAGCTTTTCACATTAATGTCCCAGTTCATATAACCAAGAGCCAACCTTCTTTCCTCTATCCTGCTCCTCCTAGTATCAGTAACTATTTCTAACTACTTCTACTAACTCCTCCATGTGGGTTAAGTTGTTGGTAAGCGACCCACCTACTATTAATAGCCTACCCAACTTCTAACTCCTGTAGATACGTTTCATTAGCACGCTACATTTCCCATTTACAAATACAATACAGATCACAACCGAGGCGCTTCGGTAATGGACCAACCCTCAGACCGGATCTCGTCGCAGCTTACGTCACGACGAAACATCTACTCGGCGCTACTCGGCAATTGTCTAGAGGATTTACGGAACTTCGATTCGGCGCTATTACAGCAACTGTCTACTGGATTTATGGAACTGTGACCATCGTCTATTATATTCTGAAATTCGTATGTGCACGGCTCTGGTTGGTATGTGCACGGTTTTGTTTCTAACGAAAGGCAGTTATTAACGATATAACTGAATCGTCAAAAAGACGTTACAAACCGGTGTAGGACCATTCTATCAACTTCATTCAAGAACCCTAAGACAGTGGCAAATTTAACATTTCTGAACTCCAAGCTTGTGTTTTCCTAGGTTATGTGAATCTGTCTCAACTACACATGGGGTTCGTCATGGATTATTATAGTCTCCTCTATTTTTTTCAAACTGACAAGAATATTTTTAAAAATTCTTGGAATATGAAGCTAACTTCTCTTATCTTCTTAACAAGCCTCTGTTAATATATTTGTTGAAGCCAAAAAATATGTTCATATTATACTTCAGAAAACATTAGGTTTTGGCAAAATGGTCAGTGTAGCGAAATTCCAATTTGGATAGGAGAAGAAATATGATCATTTTTAATGTGCTTGTAAATGTTTTTCTTCATATTGTTTTTTATTTTTAAATATTAGGACCAACTTAACTATATGGTCCAAAGCCGTAGAAAAATATCCAGATGAGATATCGAAAAACGACTTTTTTTGTCGTGATTCTGGAAGGGACTTAGTTTTCGAAAATTACAAATTGAATCATTTTATGTGAAAAAAAATCCCTTTTTCGATGGCAAATTTAACATTATGGTCCTATCCTAAATTTTCTTCGTACATCCTTCCGCGAGTGCTGCTACCTCCACCATCGCCTCCATCTTCACACTTACAACAGATTTTCTTAAAACGGAATCGCCGGGTCTAGCAAACCTGACATCGCCGACTGTGACCAAACAATTGTTTATAATTGTTCATATTATAATTATCATACCCTAACATACTAACATAAACGGTGGCGGAGAGAAGAAAATAGTGCGGAACAATATTTCTTTATAACCACCGTAAATATGAAAAGCGGAGAATACGGCTTATATTTTCGGAACCGCAATAATAATTGTAGTATTATGACATAAATTATTTTTTCGAACCCTTGTGGGATCATATTCTTAAGTTTGGCCAAATATTATAATGCAAAGGAAGCTCCAGGCATCTGTTCATTAATTGCTCAAACATTTATGCAGAATATAGAACCCTAATGAAATTCCTAATCAGTGGTGGAACTACAACCAGTTCGACCGGTGCAATTGCCTGGGGCCCCCAGTACGGATTTTTTAAAGATAAAAAAAAATATTTTCACGAATTTTAATTATTACCTCCCTTAAGAAATTTGTTAGAGGTGCCCTTTGGTGTCACTTCAAACAATGTTTCAAAAGAACGTTGCGTCATTTATTAATTTGGCATAACGAGTATTCTGACAAAATGCAAGTTTTAACACAAAATAGACAAATCTTTCCTCAAACAGTTGTTTCCCATATAGTATATAATTTTCAACAGGGCTCCAAGGTACTGCAATTAAACTAATCCTTCCTTTTATTTATCCAAAATATTTGTATCAGTTACTATATAATATAGTTTATATCAGTAAAAGCAACATAGTCTATATTCATTTTTCAAAATTTTAATCGTTCAACTTTTTTCAATTTTTTTGTACTGCCTCCATTTTAAAGTACTCCATTCAAACTGTACAATTAATAATATAAGTTCGAATGTAAAGTGGTTTCACTTGTGAAGTAAAGTGGTCGCACATTAATTTATTTGTAAAAATTCCTAAATTCTTAAGGAAAAGCTTGTCACCAAACTTTATTTACAGTCCTCAATTATTTATTTTATTTATTGTAAATTAGTTTATTGTCCTCCATGTGGTCATACGCAGTTTGTACGGCTTTTTTAACAAAAATAAATAAATTATCTGGGGGTCCCAGATATGAACATTAACTGGGGCCCGGTAGGTATAGTTACACCACTGTCCTAATGAAAATTAATTGTCACCCAGAAGCAAAGACTAATTAAATAATGCTATACACTTGACAAAAAATAGATTAGGAACCATCCAAAGTTACGCTTCAGTGACAACCACAAGCACGTTGCTAAGAAGCAAAAAACAAAAATCATGGAAGAGGCTGACTCTTGATGAAGCAGAATGAAGTCGCTGAAGAGAGTAGGGTATTTAGGTGCATTCGTAGGGGGTTGTCCACCCCGGGCCTTATCAAGCAAGGGATCTCCAAATTTAGCACCAAAAATACACTTAAGATACAAATTTTAACTTTAATGTACTGTAATTTTATATCAATAGTAAAATAAGCAAATCGCTGAGCTTCTTATAAAATTCAACTCTAATTTCAATTTTTCAGCAGTGATATTTGAATAGGTACCCTCCAAATCAACTTCCACCCCAGGCCCTTAAAGATGTAAGTACTGGTCCTAGACAGACAAAGTTGCCAAACTTCACATTGGCAACCATTAAAGACAGATAAGATTAGTGAACACCAATGTTTCTGAAGGAATGATAGTTATGGATGATGAAAATTCCATACCACAAGACATTTGAGTTATTTAATTGTTTCATCATAACGAGAAACATAATTTATCAGATGTACCACAGAAAATATACCATGGAAAAAGTAACTGAGATACTTTCAAGTTCATGGTAAAATAAGGAGACTAAATTTAAATATTAAAAGCTAATATGACATACATTTGAACTAAATTTACAAACTAAAAAATTATGAAAGATTGAAGATATTCAAGCAAAAAACAGAATCATTTCAAATTTTATATTTTGAAGCCAAATATACAGACAAACATGGCACTGTATAAGAACATGAATGAAATACAAAATAAATATTTGCTTAAAATAAATTTTAAAGGAACATTTTTATGACTTACAAACAGTTGAAAACTTCTCAAATTTGCACCTGATTGCAAAAATTAATTCCAAAACAGGAACATGGAAATTCTTTTTAGAGATAAGGCATCTGAGAACTTGGAGTTGTAAGTTCCTTGAAATTACAAGGTTTAAAAGCAATTAATATCTATACATCTATCTTTCAACATACAAATTAAATGAAACTGAAAATAAAAATTGATTTGATTTCACTAGCCTTCAAAAAATAATAGGATAAGTCTTAAATTAGGTGAATTATAAAATCCAATATATCAATCATGTCAAGGTTGCCCGATTAGTATGAAATACAATAGTACTATCAATGCATGAGTATGCTTCCTGTATATACAAATATACATCAACAGGTAAATATGAGATGAATTACCAAAGGTCAAAGCTAATCCAGACACCCCAATTATATCAATAAGCCAAATTTTTAAGGGAAAATGGTTGTACCATTGTTATCCCAAAAAGCCTCAACATCAACAGCTTCAAATAATTAAAATTTTAATTCTAGGTAATCACAGTAAATGTAATCTTTAATGTCTCTTGTAGTAATTCTTTGTCTGTAACTTTCAACAACAACTACAATTAATTTAATTGCTTGAATTATTTCTTTTCATATATTACATAAATATACTTTTCTATATAAAAATTCAGAAAACAAATTAAATTCACAACCTAAGAACATAAACTTTATGAGAGACAATAAATAATAGATTCATGACAAACAAGACTGAATGATATCTTTTTCTCTCACTAAAAATGAGCAAGTACATTTCATGTAAACTTGATAGTTAATACACAATAACACTAATAAATTATACACAATAACATTAAAAATTGCAATAGAAGAATATAAAACACCAACAAATAACACATAATGTACTAATACTAACATACAAAATAACTTACTTTGTCGTAAATGAGATCGTTATCATAATGGGCAAATAATAATGAATAGCATTCCTAAAATAATTTGTCATTAAAAGTATTATTCACTTTAAATTGCATCACTAACTCTTATGGTTTGCATTGAGTAAGTGCTTTCACATTCTTTTTTACTTACAATTCAGAATGCTGAAAACATTTTTTTTTTTTACATCAGACAAAATTAATTACAGCCCATTTTAATTTTTGTTTTTAAATCAAAATATGAACCCAACACTAAAATTAGTATTGGTGAATAAAAAAATATACAAAGAATATTCTGGACAGATTATGTAAGTACACTAACAAAATTGGTTTGGTAACAGTAATACTAATATAGTACTACTAATTGCACATTATAGAGTAATAACACTAATGCAATGGCATGCAATCACAGCTCAAGTATGAAGACCTACTCAAATCACTGTTAAAGAATAATACATCCTCTCATACCTCATCAGTACATTTTCTGTTCTAATATTTAAAACTGTCAGAACATTTATTTTAAAGCAATATATTTGTACATCTATCTACAGAGGTCAGTGCTTTTTGGTAACACATACCTTTAAGGAAAATTTGGGCAACCTAGCATGTTAAGTCTACAGTGGTGGTTCGTAGATTCTCCAGAAATTTGAGGTTCAGTAATTGTGATGGAACAGGCTGAGTTGCTGCACATAAGAACTATTGATAAACGTGTTAAGAGAAAATACTTTGCATTTTATTCCTGCACAAATTTTTGTAACAATCTAGTTTTAAAATCTAAGAAGTTTCCATTCATAATCTAATAATACTAGCTTTGACTACCTTCTTTCAATTGGAATGTATTTTCAAGAAATTCCTTGAAATAAGCTCACTTGTATACAGTCATCTATACTCTTTTAAGGCTTGTTCCACTTTAATGTTTTATCAACCTTTCTCACATGTTCTTAACCTAAACATTACAACTACGAACCGCCACTGTCTTTCCTTTTAACGTTCTTGTCCCATAATAAATCAATCTGAAACTAAACTAAGTAATGAGACAGTACTACTCCAAAATAACAACACTCAAAATTACTCTTCCAAAAGAAGTAGGAAGAAAAGAATGGAAAAAATGGAAATAACAGAAATGACTTCTCAATAGTAATAACTTAAATAATATGAATTAAAAGGTTATTTCGCCAAACCATTTTCTTTGATAATCTTTCTGTTAGGGAATAGCCACTGTGTTATGTTCAGAACCAGATGGAAACTTCATTCCTGACGAATCACTAAGACCTGGGAGGAGATCCTCATGACTCCGACCTGCCACATTTGGCACTTGAGACTTGTTAATTAAGAATGTAGCCCCACCCGCATATTCAGAAAAGCTTAGTTCTTCAGCAGGAGTAGAATTATGTTCATGTGATATTAAACTGGAACTCTTCCCAGATTTTCTTTGAGAAATAACCCCCTCTTCTTTCAAGTGAGACAAAGAGTCATAGGGAAAGTTTGTCATATAAGACGTGGAAGATTCATTACTGAGTAAGTCATTCTCGTCTGAACTTTGTATACATAGTTTATCTTCTTTTGGAATAAAGGATGAATGATGTATTTGATCATGGACAGATTGGAGAGATACACTTCTTTCATCAACAGGTTGAGGAACTGAAGTAACTCTTATAGAGCTCTGACATTCTTTTACTATACATGAAGAAAACAGGGGATAAATAGTATTGTTTACTACCTCTTTATTAGTATTGGATACACTAGGGGATGTTAGTTCTCCAGGAAACCTTTTCTCAGAAGGGAGGTCTGATTTATGTAAATTAGGAATAGTATTGCTTTCTATTCTATTATAATCTTGCTGGTAATGAGATCTGATAATTGAATAAACAGATTCTTCTTCATAACTGATGGACCCAATATGTTGAGAATTCTCTTTGTTTGATAGTGGAGTGGACGGAGTAGTTGTCAGGTGCATTGTGGTGGTCAGGGACAGTGATGAAATTTCCCCACCCTCTTGGTACTGCCCCTTAACTGCCCCAGTTTCCTGATTATCTGCAATCTGGATTGCATCTCCTTGATTTGTCACATAATTTTCCTGTGTGACGGCTGCACCATGTACTTCTTCTTGATTATGAAAAGACGGCAACATATTTTGCACATCCTGGCCAACATTTTGCAAACCCTTTTGTCTCATATCATCACGCCATGTTTCATCTTTATTCTCTCTAGCTTTATCAAGATCTTTTTTTCCATTTTCACCTCTCTCTCGCTCTCTTTTAGCTTGAACAGCAAGCCATATATCTTTCAGTTCTCCTGCCAAATCACGGTCTCGAAGAACAGTAAACTGGCGCTTAAATCTGACATCCGGATTCATTGCTTCGACAAAGTCAATCATAAGCTCAACCAGAGCATCTCTGTCCTGAAGGGATAAAAGGATAAAATAGTTAAAACATTGCACACTATGAAACCATAACACATTCACAAACTCTTAACTTCTGAGTACCTACTTGTGGTGGAAAGGTGCATCATCTATGGTCAGGTGAAAATGGCGATGGACTGGAACTCAAACTTGGGTCCTCCTACATCAAGAGCAGCTGGGGCAGGAGGTCATGGGTTCGAGACCAGATCCATCACCATTTTTACTTTACCGTAGACAATACCACAGTCATAATTTACTTACTCAACTTATACCAACAAGTAAATAAAATTTCCATAAAAAAATAAAAGAAATATATTAATGGAGATGAAATGAATATTAAAACAAAAAAGAAGGCAAAAATTACTGTACAAATCTTGAAAAATTAAAGATTATATAACACCGATACATCAGGGTACATTAATTGGGGAAACTCAATACTGTATGAAGAATAATTCCAAAGAAGAAAAAAGGGAAAAGCTAGTAATTTAACATTAAGAGTTTTTACCAGTTCAAGAAGTCATTTTTAACCAATTTCAAAAAAAAAAAATTATTGAAAAAACATTTTGAAATGACCCAAATGTTAACTCTCCATCAGTGTGGCATGATCTTCACGACTAGTTGAAAATGTTATTTTCTAATCACGGAAGTTTGAGAGTATATAGATGTACCATCTTGAACTATAATTCTGAACATTTACATCATTGAAGAATTAAATCAAAGGAAAACCAGTGAAGAGGATCCTGAGACCACATCATACCCAAAGCAGCCTGAAGAATTGACCATGCCATTAGAATTATCCAAAGGATAAAGTTGAAAGCCAGATTTTTGTGTCCAGAACATTTTAAAAAATCTTATTCATTATGGATGTAATACTGTTGTATATTTCTTCACATCGATTCTAATGTATATCCTATGTATTCATGTTCAATTTTACTTTCCAGAAGCGAAGAAAAATAATAACCTGGTCTTAGGGACCGGCCATACTAAGTATCTTATAATGTTTTGCCACACTAGTGCAGGGTTAAATGACTTGGGTCATTTTATTTATTTATATTGTTTGAAAATGACTTCTTGAGCTAGTAAAAAAATATGGTAATCTTTCCCATTCTCTTTTCCCAATTTTATATTGTAAAGAAAGTGTCTGTTAAATTCATCAGGTAGTTTTAATGGTTTATTTATTTATTTATTTACTTCCAGTAGAAACCCATTATGTACAATTTTATTAATATAGTTCATACTGGTATTGATATGACAAGAAAAAGTACTGAATGAGTTGATCAACTGAAATGAAAATAATACAAAAATGAGAAAACATAAAAAGAACATAAAACAGAATAATAAAGAACAAAAAACTAACACATGCACATGAGACACAAGATTTCACAGAAGAAGGTAGTTTCGAAGTTACAAGGAATATTCTTTTGAATGAAGATGATGTCTGTTTTTATACAGACCTAATAAATTTAAAACTAAACACCCAGTAGATCAGCTATAGTTCACATTCCCCAGAAACTTGAAAAAGGTTAATGACACCAAAATCACTTTTCTCTCAGTGACAATGTGATACACAACAAGTGAAATAGCTCTTGTTCATAATATTAATTTTTATAGTTAATAAACCAACTTCAATTCAACCAACTTATTAGCCTACATTCTATTCAGCGATAAAAGACTTAAAAACATATATTTTTCACAGTGTAATAATATAACAATCCCCCATTCTCTCCCAGGGTACTTTACATAATTTATGTACAGCCCCATTAGTGAAAATATAATTTTATTAATTTATAAAATTTCCCTACAATATGGAGCACAACTAAGTGGGGCTCATTGATTTTGGCCTTATGAAGCACATTTTCATGGATATTAATGGGTTGTTTGCTCGACTAAATTTAAATACCATTACTTATGGGATGTTGGCAACATCATCAAAGAATGATACATTATAATGTGTTATAATATTGCCCAGATATATTTTTCCAGTATATACTTCTGATGATGGCTGATAAGCAGCAGAAAACGCTTTTCAGTGACATAAAAACATGGGCAAGAATATAATGCCTTTATAGTTTATCATTCAACACCGTTGTAAGTGAATATTGATTGAAAAAGTGCTGGGTTGGACATACTCGAGATTTGAATTTGAGTATTCCCCTGAGACAGCCCCAGATGAAGTTTTCTGCCTGATCACAATTTTGCCCAGTTCATAACAATGATAAATGGTTTAACAGAAGTAAACAAAAATATTTTATCAAAAAAGAAAAAAATATTGTTGCTATTGTTACTACTTTCTTATAATCTCACTTAACATAAGTCCTGATTGTGGTAGAAACAAAAAACGATTGTAACAAAAAACCCTTGGTTTTTGTTTTTAAATCTGTTTGTTTTCCAACACTTCTTCACGACAGTTCTGAGGTAGAAAGTTCTCTGCCAAGTTCATGACATTTCATACTGTTGAGTTAAGCCTTTGATCTAATACTCTAATTTCAACATCATAAATTTATGTAACCTACTAAAAAGAAAAAATGAAAATATAAGTGTCCGGTCAAAAAAATTTAAGTATTCAAAAAATTAAAAAATAGCATATCTGTTTAACATCAAAATTTAAAATTCCAGTTCACAATACATCATTAATGAGACATAATAAACATACCGATGGGTCCTGAGCAGTTTTTCCACTGAGACGAAGAATCTCTGGATTAGCCATAACAGCAAAGATGACAGGCTGTCCTTTAGCTCCAAAGTGACTGCTCAGGGATAAAGCAGCAGAGCTATTATGGGGTACTCGCATCCCACCATATAATGGTATTGGATCTTCTGGTTTGCGAGGGGTAGAAATTTTTACCCATGACAGCACATTTATAAAGCAAGGCTCATTAGTCTCCTGAAAATATCCAATAAAACCATAAATTCTCAAAAAATCAAACAAATATTTGGTTTTTTAATAAATAAATAACAATATTGCTTTCTTTTTTATGTTTATAAGTAGATTATTTTTAATAGAACTTATACAATCAAAAATTGTATTGAGTAATTAAGACATGAACAATGAAAATTACAGTGTCTACAAGAGGAAATTAATTGGATGTTGAACTCTGTTTCCAACACAAGAAAGCAAATTTGCAACACCCTGTTAAATCAAGGAGAATTAGGAACAAGCATCTCAGCACTTATATATGAGTTGATAAATATTCTGATATTTTATTGTGCAATAAAAAATGGAAATACTTGTTAGCAATGTAATAGGTCATTATTACAATAGGTAAAAAAAATGTTCTTTTTTTAGAATTATTTTTTAAGAGTACTTACATACAGCATTATACATATTGAATGGTGTAAAACATATAGTAGGTATACAAACACCATAATAAAAAAATTTCAATGTGATTTCCAAGAAGCAGAATTGGCTGAACACCCCATCCCCTTTCACTTTCCTAAAATAAAGCACATACCTCCATATAATCCTGTATGCACATGTGAGGCTGCGGAGGATTCCTGAAATATCGAGCTCCGTTCCTTCCTTTATCCATTGGTCTGTTGGGTTTGCATATAATTAGTGGCACCTGGTTTTTCGCCGCCTCAACAGCATCAGCTGAGCCGTACCGCCCTCTCATCTGCAAGCAAAAACGTCACTACCCTCCGGTGATCTGTCGAGTCTTTCGCCCTTGCGTCAAGATACTGTCCCGAGGGATGCGTTCTTCGCTAACTAAAGATCTAATCTTCACCCCTCCATAGAAATTGCCCTAGGGACAGCGCGCATAGTCACCGCTGTCCCCGCAACTAAAACACGTGAGTACCGACCCTCAGTTATTGACGCTTCCCACTTCCGGAGCGGATCGCTCCCCGTAGGATACACCATGGATGCAGAATTTGGATAGCGCCGCCCAGGTGTTGTCGCGAAGTAACTTCCTTCGTCGCGACGTATCTGGGATCGATTTTTGGGTCACGAGCCGAGGGTGAAAGCAAGCACGGAGAAATCCTGTGAGCCTAGACTCTGGAGCTGCGTGTCGGGTAGGGTGGTGCGCCACTAGAGGTCATATGCATGTAATTGTGTCTGCGTCTGTTTTACGCAGAACATCGTCACAATAAATGCACCTTTTAATTATTTTTATTTTGTCCCGAAGGTGCGATATAAAGGTTACAGGATTTGCCATTGAGGTGTGCAGAAAAGGAGAAATAAATACACAGTTCTCAACCGCATTTTATTAAAGTTTCGTATTTGTTTTGAAAGAGGGGCGGGGGACGTCTTCTTCAATGATACTGGCATCGGATCAATACAAGCACTATGAAAGGGAACTTGATTTATTGCTTCAGAATTTCTATGATCTAACTTAACGAGAGCAATAATCATGAAACAAAAGACTCAAAAAAATCGAATGCTGAACATTGGACAAATTTACCAAATACGCGCGGTCGAAACGACTGAACCCTGAATCTTACCACAAAGCCATCCATTATAATGAAACAAAAAATAAAGTTATATTGCTATATTTAATCAAGAAAGCTGAAAACTGTCACAACTTATTCATCGGCCAACAAAATTTTCAAAATTTAAGTATACTGTCGTATTTACCAAAACTGAAAGGAATATCGTGCGACTCCGGCGTCATCAGCGTACGTACCTTGACGTACGCTGAACGTCATAAACATTCACAATTTTCAATTATTTCATCATTTCATCAAGTTCATGATCGGTATAATCAAAGACAGTGTAGTGAAAATATGATAGCGAAGAATCAAACGAGGCCGTATGATCGATAGCAAAATAAGTTTTTTGTTAAAAAAGGATGATGAGAGGTTTCATTATCAGAGGAGTTCTGAAGCACGCTCAAGTTAATCAGAGCGCTCTGTTAGCTCCTTAAAGTACTAGAAACATCATGTCGAATGTACCAGCGCGCATGCGTCGAAGGAAAAGAGCGGGAGAAACAAACTAGGACCCGAAATATGATCTAACTCAATGAAGTGTGGGCTATAGAGCTCATTGGAAAACAGTGAAAAGTACTCAGCAATCAAGGGTGTTAACATTAATACAAAAGAACAATAATAAGAATTAAATTCATCGATACGCAAGTTATTTACAAGTATTTAAGTAATTGGGTGAAGACGATGTCATACCGTTCACATTAATTTCTGGAGGCTATTTCGGTCGTGTGACAGCCATCATCAATGCCATAACAAACAAACAAAATCCAATTGTACAGAAATTCATTATAAGAATGGATACATTGAAATTACGAGAAGACGTGAGTGAATAAAACATTAATTAAAAATAATAAAATGTTTTAGAATTTTAACTTTGTATTTATGTAATTTTTTAAATTTTTTTATTCATAATTGTTTTATAAATTCCCATTCGTCTGTTGTCAATGAATAGTATACTATTGTAATTTATTTATTGTAGGTTACTTACGAGTACAACCAGAGGCTACTCATGGGTATTAATCATCATCATGGGAATCACTATCAATGAATGGTTCCCTGCTTCACTCGCACTTGATAAAACTGACTCTCATGCTTCTGCGCAAACCTGTTTTTAACGCTTAGGCGAAGACAGATCCGACCAGATGGGTCGTGTCGGTCATATTAAAAGAAACGACTGCCATGTTCTTACACGTGGTCATACGCAGTTTGCAACTGCTTTTTTTACAATAAAGTGTATTTATTTACGACCGGGAACAGGAGGAAACGTTGTAGGAACATTTTTATTGGGGGGGGGGGAGGGATTTAGGGCACGTCCACGGCAAGGTCATTAGAGCACTTTTGGAGAAACACTGTATTCGACTGTGAGAAAGGTAGAATTGAAGAGGGAATTCAAAAAAGAGGTCGAAGGATTTAATATAGGGCATGGAGTGTCCGAGGAAAGTGATTGAACATCACACTCCCTATCTCCTTTTGCTACGCCACTTTAACAATGAAATAGGGCGAAAAATAAAAAAATTCGTGATGTAAAAACATTTCATTTTGTGTTACAACAATTAGAAGACTCGATGAAACGAATGCAGTATAATGTTATAAACAGTTAATCTACGTTCTGAAACGGTTTTCCTTTTTGAGAGTTTTAAAGGGCCTAGTTATTCCTGTTGATGTCAGTAATAGTTTTTATTTCCCGGATTTTTGTTGGTTATGAAAATGTCGAAGGGAAAAACTCGTTCTTTCATTTGTATCTTGTTTTTTCTTCTTCTTCTTCAGGGAACTGAAAGTTACATTTCGCAGGAAAGTTGGAACGTACTCTAAAACATTTATAATGTGGTTAACGGTATCACATCAACAGCATTAGTTTTAGTTTTTCATTCTAGAACACATTTGCGTGTTCAATAACACAATATTTTTCGAAAATTCCATTTGTCATTCTTTCGAGAATGTTCAGATTTGTTTTGACAAAAGATTCAAGTGCTGTAATATTTCCTAAAATCGCACATATTTTTGTTAAACTTTTGCTTCAAAAGTATCCCTAGCTCCAGAAAATATATTGAGGGAGAAAATGTCTCTAATTAAGTAACGAAGTAACTTCATGTTAAGGAAACATGTTAAACATACCATTTTTTCGTAAAACTGCACCATACACATTCTTTCACGTTAACTATAAATTTTATTTTATTAAATTGAAAATGTTAAATTTATAAAACTGTTAATATTTTTGCACTCGGAATGCACCAGAGCATACTCAGAACAATAAATGGAAAACGCTATTGTTACAATTATGGCACATCTTTTTAGTATGTCACTTGACGCCCCACACAATTTAACCCTCCTCCCGCAATTCTAAATAAATAAATAAATAATAAATAAATTTATTGTCAAAAAACAGTACAAACTGCGTATGACCACGTGGAGGGAAAAAAAAACTAATTTACTCTCCGGAAGCAAGCAAGGGACCATCCCATCAATTCCGATCAAGGGCCCTAAGGCAGAGGCGGATTCAAAAAATTCAGCAAAAATTCCTAGATAAGATAAAAAGTTAGCTGCGAGTTATAATACTAATAGAATGTCAATATGTTTGTAATTTTAAGCAAAAAATTACATGTAAGTTATTATCGAACTATAGATTATTCTGAGTATAGTGCTTAAAAATTGAAATAACACTAAATTCACGATTTATTGTTACAATAGACCCGCCCCTAGACAAAGCCTAGAGAACCTGTATGATAAATCCGCCTCTACCCGAAGGAAAACCGGAGAAAAACCCGGGCCAGGATGGGGCTACAGAATTTATGTACACAAACGTGCCAATGTTGAGTACACATAAAACTAAATTAATATGAGCCATAAGAACAACACAATCATGCAAGAAATAGTTTTTGAAGTTGTTATAAGTTGTTTAAAAAGTACTACAGCAATGGCGTGATAAAGCACAAGACGAATTTAACTTTTGTTAAAATCAATAAATTCTTTTACAGTGTAGAAGCACTGGTGCAGGAGGTAGTTTTTAACCGCGGATTTGAAGATATTCAATTTCATAATATCTTTTATATTCTTGGGCAGGGAATTATATAGAACGATTCCCGAATGGTATGGTCCCTTTTGGCAAAGAGTGGTTGACACTCTAGGGCGATGAATATTACTACTATTGCGTGTATAGTGTTCGTGAACGAGACTGTTTCGTATAAAGCAAGGGTGGTGCTTCAGTAATTCGGACTTAACAAACACGACTGTTTCATAAATATAAATGCAGGGAAGTGTTAATATATTTAATTCCTTGAATAAAGGTTTACAAGAGTTTCGGGGGTGAGATTTACAAATTATCCGAACTATCCTCTTCTGAATTCTGAAAGTTTGAATACTCTGACCGGAATTACCCCAGAAGATAATGCAGTAACGTAAATGGGAGTAAACGTTTGCAAAATATACGCAACGGGAAATACGTGGACTAACTGCGTTAACTAAGATTCGGAATGCGTAACACAATTTGCTTAATTGGGAATTAAGATTGTCAATGTGACAATTCCATTTGAGGTTGTCTTGAATATGGAGACCTAAGAATTTTGTATTTGTAACAGTTTTTAATTGTGTTCCGTTTAAAGAAAGAGAAACCTGGGGTAAAGATTTTGTGATACTATTGTGAAATGACATAGACACTGTTTTGTCAGTGTTTACAATGAGACGATTTGCATGGAACCAAGTCGAAAGGTTAGACAAAACTTTTTGAGCATTGGCGTGTTTACATAGTAAATTAGTGTCATCAGCAAAAAGAACCATTTTGCAATCTGATGTGGATGATGACATGTCGTTCACATACAATAAAAAGAGTATAGGGCCGAGAATTGATCCTTGGGGTACTCCGCAAGTAAGTGGCTTTGTTTCTGAAAGACAACGCTCAAGTATTTTATTTTTAGTATAGGATATTTCTACTTGTTGATATCTATCTTTTAAATAAGAAGTTAGCCATTGATGTGGAAGTCCACGAATGCCTAAAGAATGCAATTTGGTAAGGAGAATTCCGTGATCGATGACATCGAATGCTTTGGATAAGTCAAGAAAAACACCCTGAGGATTTTCTCCACTGTCTAGAGATGTGGTAACATCGTTTAAGAAGGAAAATATGGCGCTTGTAGTGGAAAAGGATTTCCTAAAACCGTGTTGATCGTCAGAGAGAATGTTATATTTTGATAAAAAATCTAGAAGACGCTTATAGAACAATTTTTCTAGGATTTTTGAGAAAGTGGGTAGTAGAGATATTGGTCGGTAATTTCCAATATTAAGTTTGTTTCCTTTCTTGTGTAAAGGTTTCACTTTAGCTCTCTTAAATATATTGGGAAACACCCCTTCCGATAAAGAACTATTAAAAATATTTACGAGTGGATTTAATATAGCGTGGGACGAAGATTTAACAATAAACTCAGGTATATCATCTATGCCTCGTGAAAATTTGTTTTTTAAGGAGCTGATGATTCCCATGACTTCACTGGCGTTAGTTTCGGAAGTGAACATAGAATTGGGTATGTGGGTGGTAATAATTGGAGGACATTGATTTGGATATATTGAGTTCGTTATTTTACCAACTTCTGAGAAGTGAGAATTAAACAAACTTGCGATGTCCTGAGGATTTGACACGATCTTGCCATCGTTTAGTAAAGAAACATTTTCTTCGCGATTTTCAGAAGTTGACGTGTAATTGTTAACAATATTCCACATGGCTTTCATCCGGTTGTTCGATTTTAGTATATGCCTGTCGTTTTCCATAACTTTAGCTGCATAGACTACTTTTCGGAGAATAGTCTTATATTTACGAAAATAATTATGGAATTCGGGTGGCTGGTTATAGCGTTTTGAAAGATAATATAAACGGCGTTTGTTTTTTGAAGAAATTCTTATCCCTAGGGTGATCCATCTATTGTATTTTTTTGTGTTAATTAACTTGCGTTTTATGGGAAAACTAGAGTTGTAATGTTTTAGGAATGTTGAGATAAATACATTGAATTTGTCGTCGGTGTTTTGGCAATTGTAAACATCTTTCCATGTTTCTTCACGCAAATAATTTACGAATATGGATTTATTTATGTCATTAAACTCTCTTGTAAATTTGTAAAGGATTTTAAGCGGTTTTAGTGTATTATTAATAGTCAATACTTGAGCAAGGTGATCACTGTATCCGGCGATAAACACTTCAGAGAGATACGAGATTCCATTGTTGACTATAATTTGATCTAGCAATGTTTGAGATGAGCCGGAGAGGCGAGTGGGGTCATTTATCGTAGTAATAAGGTTGAAGGAGTCGATAAGATTCTTGAATCGATTAACTGGTGAATGTGCAGAGTCGGATGTACTCAAGAAATCGATATTGAAATCACCACATATAACGATAGATTTAGTAGATTTATGTGCGATATGTTCTAAAACATTTTCGAAGTTCCGAAAAAATATGTCAAGATCTGATTGAGGAGGTCTATAAATACACAAAACAACAATACCGGTGTCGGTCAGTTCAACTGCAGAAATTTCGAACACACTATCTACGCAGAAGTTCTCGTAGCCTGTCAGTGGAGAAGATAAAATATCATTACGAACGTAGATACACGTACCTCCGTGGGGATTTTTGCCTTTAAAATTTTGCCGACAGTAAGAACTTGCTAAATAATAATTAGAAATAGCAGTATCGTTGATGTTGTTAGTTGAAAGCCAATGCTCTGTGAGGCATAGCAAATCGAATCGATTTTCGTGTACCAGAATTTCAATGTCTGTCAATTTGTTTGAAAGGGATTGGACATTATGATGAAATATAATTATTTTATTTTCGCAAAGAGTTTGTGACTCACGAGAAATGGAATCGACGTTAGATTGTGGAGAGGAATTTGAAATTGGTACAGCTTCTAGTTCCGGATGAAGCTCGCACACAGCACCTGAACGCGATTGTCACCTTCGAGTACCACATCGTACTCCTGAGCGCAAGTTGTAACGGTGTATGGGGGCGACAGGAGGAATAGATGTTGACGTGGGAGATGAGGAAGCAGTAGGTGAAAGAACGGGGACAGGAGAAGAAATGGGTGTGGAGAAAGGAAGAGGAAATGGTGATGAGGTAGGAGCAGAGGGAGGTGGAGGAGATGAGGTAGAAGTAGAGGGAGGTGGAGGAGGAGATGAGGTACGTGCAGGAGGAGGTAATGGAGGAGGTGAATGATGTGAGGTCAGATGTGAAGCTAGGATTCCAAACTAAAATCAGTCCTTGTCATTTCTGAGATTCACCACATCATCCTATTGTTACCATTTTTGAAGCATTAACTCACTGCTTAACAGGTGGGTACAAATTACACAAACAGATATTTTTTAAATATTTTTATTGGTCTTTGTTTCTAGACCGCCTTGTCTGTATCATAGTCATTACAAGGCTACTAAAATTATTTATCTTCTTAATGCCCCATTACTTCTTATGGATAAACAAGTAATATTTTCCTGGTAATTTTGAAAGATGATTCTTTTTCTCGTAAAATGCATGTCTTCCGTATACTTTCTTCTCTTTGTCTTGTCTCGGAAGTCGTCAAGTTTGTCGTCTCGCATTCTGTGGAGTCTCGCTTTTCAAGATATCTTGAATCAATCCAATTTGTGTTACGTATTCTTGATATTTTGTTCTGTTTTAATTAATTTATCTTTCTGCTTTAGTCCCCAGATACATTATTGTTCGATGTGAACTATATAGTCTTACATTATATACCAAATATATCGCAATCCCAGACAGGGACGAATACAGACTAATATTTTAGGGGGTTAATAACAAAAGAATATAGGCTTGGATATAGTACGTTCCAGAAAACATCCCAACCTCAGAAAAAAATTTGAAAATTCTAAAGCAAATTGTAAGATTAGGTCATCTAAGCGTTAATTAATGTGCAGTTCGGTACAGTAACGCCCTACTTTCGAGATTATTTTAAAAATTTTGTGCGGCAGGAAAGTGATAGATGCAAAACTTTTATTGTGATTAAATATGCAAAAAATTTATTCAACTTTTTAAGGTACAGAAGCATTTGATTTTTCAAGGACAAGAACAAAATTACTGGTGAGAGATGGTGCTGAAACTACTGTTTTTGAAAAATTAAGTACAAGTGCATGATACGACAGGGACTGTGAAAACACGGCTAATATTTTCTCTTTATTCACAATGTCGAGTTACGATGGCACATGTAGAAGGTTTTATACTTCCGTCCGCATTATTACGTTCGCGTCATAGCCAGTGGTTGCTCACTCTTCCGCCACGGGCTGGTGATATTCAACAATGTACTACTAATGTTAATAGATAATACTGATCAAATAGCGATGGAGTGCTCTCAAATTAATATAATTGATATGGAAGATTTTTTATATCTACTCATCATGGCCGCAGTCTGCTTATGAGACCCGTCGTTTGATAACAAATGCTGCAGCATCGCAAAGCGTTGCCGAGCAGCGATCCGCTAAAACCGCCATTATTAACTGATGGGCCTTCGAAGACGACTCTCTTCCCACGAGCGTATCATCTGTCATTCACATAGACACCCATTCTCACAACCATAACGGCTCCACAATCGCCGCCACAACTACTTTGTCAAACTGGGTATGGCACCTTGTGCGTTGCGAAATCGTTTCAACAAATATACTGCAGTACTAATTACTGATTAAAAATCGTTCAAATGCGTCGAGGTCTTTGGAAATCATAAACGCTTTTCCGCGACTAGAAATTCATTCTCTATGGGATTTTAGGGGTCGTCTCTATTACAAATATAGATACTGCGTTTTCTTTGCGGTCAATCCGCCTTAGGTATGGATTAAAATTATCGTGTCCAGTAGGAAAATCCATTACATATAGATTGAGTAAAAACCATGTTTGATTGCGTTGGCGATACGTTCATATGAGAGTCTCCCATTTACTGTGTTGTCCCACTTGGTTTTAGTAGTTCGTGAAGCAATTTTCGATTAAGGTCCTTGTAACCATACAGAGAATGCGTAAGCATCCCTGATTTATGGAGCCCTGGATTCATCATCAACCACGTGAGGATATTCAAAACAAGTAGCCTATGTTGTAAATTCTTAACACTTCATTCGAAGAAAAGCACTATAACCTTAATTTCCGCAAAGAAAAAAAAAAAAATTCAAAACTTACCAAATTATCACACATGGAATTGAGAAAAATCACATTTTTTGTTGAATAAAAATTCTCGCTTTTTATCCAAGTCTCCAACTGTTCCATCGCTCTTACTTTCGCAATAGACATTTTTCGCATTAAACACCCACTACCTAAGGCAGACTCACGACAGTTGCTCACTATTTCTAATTCATCTAGAGCACTAACAAGCGGTCATTTGGTCTTCCGCGTCAAGTTTATCTGGGAGCAGATAATGAATCTAGAAAAACAGACCTACAGATAACAGCGCGTTTGGAATATTTTCTTCGGAATATAGAAAAGAGAAGACTCGATCTCTGATTATTCGTTCCAACCCAACAAAACAATACAATAGCATGAATACAAATTTGTCAAATCGGTGTCGATCTCAGAAACAAATAAATACATACATAAATAAATAATCGTCCAATAGGAATTTAAAATGTCAATGACCACGAAGAGGACAATGAACTAACTAATTTGTTCTCCGGTCCATCCCATCTATTCCGATCAGAGGGCCCAATAGATCAGTCAAATTAAGGCAAACACCAAAGAAATTATGACCAAACGTTTCTCTTTTGCAATTTGTTGTCCGTACTAGGAGTATTAAATGCTGAATGTTCCCCATCGATCCGAGTTTCACAACATGGAGATAATTGATGAAAAAGTCTGAAATTTGGGGTATAGCTTCCAAGTGTTAGCTCTCGTTCAGAAATCATGCTACAGCCCTAAATTGTGTTTACTTTCTTTGTTTGAAAACTCTCTTCAATTTACTCACAGCAAGTATTTTCTGTACGTATTACCGATTTTCGGTAAATTAGCATTTAAGACCCAAGGTGGATAAAACGTTTTTGGTTTTCCTTGATGCGCCTATATGTTATGAACAATGGTCAAAATCGCTATACTACTCCGAACAAAACTTGTAGAGCAACATCTTAGCTTTAATAGCATGTTCAATATGTTTTGAACTGATTTAAATTGCTTGAGAAGCGCAGACGAGATAGGGTCAAGAACCGTTTCCACGAGTTGATTAGTACTTACCAGTCCAGTCAACGAGGAAGTGTAGAGGACATAGAATACGGTGGAATTTTTTCCTTCGGGAATGTATTTGGAGTAGTTACGAGGTACACATACTAAAAGTCTCCGGTTCTAACAATGCCGTTTAGTGGTTGAAAGGGGTTCAACGATATTTCCTTTTTTCGTTAATATCTCGAAAACGGGGGGTAGTACGAAATACTGTATTCGTAGCTAAATTAATGTTCATAAATTTTTCTGCAAGACTTTGGGTATATAGTTTTTCTGTATTCCCTATATTTTTTTAGATATCCGCCTACAAATATCATTAATTCATGAAAAAAAAATTGTTCACATCACTTTTTGGTAAAAATTTGAATTTCTAACAAACCAGTCCCACGTTTTACAGAAAAAATTGCGTGAAAAAGTTTTGGAACACGAAATGTAATTTAAGTGCATATTTACGTTTTTATCTTCAACTTGTCCGATTTATAACATTAATTAGAAAATTTCAGGTTAACTTACATATTTTGAAGGAAAACCTTACATTGCATTTTCATTTTTGGAGGGTTAGATCGGAATACAGATACTCTTGTTCATTTGTATACGGAGGGTCGAGCTTCTGGTTCATGTGCCTCTGGAAGGATAATCGCAGGAGATATGAGAAGTTTCATTTCGTGAGACTCATCTTCATTCGTCAATCAGGAGTAGCCGCCCTCGATAGTAGTTAGGTCTTCATCTATGTTAGGTAATTACTGCGCACCAATACATTACTGGTCGAAGTTTCGCCTGATATTTTGGTTCCTTTTCAGATCAGGGATAAATTAATATTTATTGTCATTCTCAATTTATAAATGTTTGAAAAACATTTTGCAAGGACAATATAAAGAAGTTATAAAGTTTTACGACCTTTTAAGAAAAATAACTGTGCATCACTCACAACGTTTCGGCTATTTTAATACAGAGTCGCAAACAGTTACCTCACTTGCAACATTTTAGACTTAGAAGAAGATCACAACTTTTTAAAATAACGAACACTTACTCCAAAATCAAGATAATACAAGAACGTCTCATTTAATATTACATTTTCTTAATAAGTGGATAAAAGAAAAAATATAACCAGAGAACTTTTATTAGTCTGGGCGACTTTTATTAGAAAACTATAAGTTTACCCGGTCTTGAAGTATTGTGCAATAACTTTTTTGATGATGCATTTGTAATTTTCATGGATTTCAATGATTCAGAATGTTTTTAGTACGGGATGTAATTGATTTGCTACATTATTTTTATATAGGAAATCACCATGTAATAAAAAGTAAGACAATTCTGGAATGATATTTCAATAAGTACTCGATTTAAAGCAGTTTGTTCAATAAGGACTTTTCCATGCGGTATTGATCTGCGTATTTGCTAAAAACAACTATGTCCGCTCAAGTTCTCAGTAATAGGAAATTCTGTATTTCTACAAAAAAGTGTATTCTGAAATTTGTAAACAATACCAGGAAATTCAACAAAACTAATGTTTTCAATGTAACAAGTAATATTTCTGGCAATGGCGCCATGCGAGGAAAGTTTAAAACAACTGACGACGTAAATAATTATGGATTACTTAATCGCCTATTTCATAAATTTTAAATAATGCAAATAGACTTACATTTTTGGTCAATTATACTAGTTATTTAAGATTAGTGTGGCAGGTGGGATTTGAGAGAGTGAAGGGAGTCTTTCTCCTAATTTTTTTAGAACAGATTCAAAGTTTTTAAAAATATTTTATTTCGATGTTTAAGGCTGTTAGGAAATGTATTATTTTAATCATGTAGATTCTCTCAAATTTGGATCATTAGGGAACACGATTTATAAATAAGGTAAGACCAGTTTAATTTTGCTACCTGCCAGGAAAACAAAAGTCTGTTATCCCGCAGCGCATTATTCAATTTTAGAACTGCCATATAAAAATTCGGAGATATTGGTTTTATTTTTGTGTATATCTCATATTAGTAATATAAGGAAAATAAAGAAATCGCGAACATTTTCGATCGCGAGGATAATATCTGTTTTCGAAATCGTTAATACTGAAAGTGTTTTGAAAGCGGGACATACGTTTTGCAAAACAGTTATTTTTAATATAAAAAAGATAATTATTTGTAAACTCAAATATACTTAGTAAGTGACAAAGAAACGTGTACGTGATAGAATGTGCAATCTTTTCGCACCCCTAGTTTGTTACCCCCATAAAACGATACTCCACAAAACGAGTGTCATAATTGATACTTACGGCTAGATCGCCGTGGGGGAATATGATTTAGATATTATAATACTGTATTTAATGTTGGTATCTGTATAATAATGGGCGCTGTGACAATATTCATTACTCGTTGAATTGGGAAACAATATAATCGCCCATGGAAAGATAAGACGCCGGTAAGAAAAATAAAAAGAGATACGCTTTGTTTATCCATGATAAGTTCTGCGGACTTCGGAGCGGAGCCCCTTCAAAACAGAACACCAAAGTGGTTCCTCCGACGACAGCAAAACGTGTTACCAATTTGAACTTACAGAAGCAATTCACGAAATCGGGAGTGGGTCCCACTCGTTTCATTACTTTTTAAATCCAGTTTTTAAAGTCTCATGTATTCATGTACGCATGTTAAACGTGCAAGTAGAGCTATTTTTGTCTCTCATCATTATCTAATTAAATTATAAAAATTTACGACCATTTATACACAAATTATTGCATTCCCATTTTTTTCTAAAATACAGTAATTTGTCTACGAAAGGTCGCAGAATTTTATAAATTAAACTTGAAAGACTATTTTGTCTAGATTTTGGAGCATAAAACTGCAATATAGCGAAAACAATGATGTAAGTCATATTCCTTTTTAATGTGAATTTGATGTCATTTAAATATGTCATTTAAATCAAGTAAATTTGAAGTTTGTATTAATATCACATTACAAGAAATAAAAACGTTTTAGTTTTTTTAAGAAACTGAGTCCTCTTTGTTTAGAAAAAATTGTATATGAATTTTTAGTGTAATAATTTCAAAATTTGAAAAAGGATTCATGGAGATATTGCAAATTGTAAGGAAATGATTTTGAATGGGGGAGGTATTATTTTATGGACAATCACAATACATTAATAATGATGACATAATTAATACATTTTCAGAAATTATTTATTATTTTATTAATTATTTTTTAAAATGTGTCACACATTTTTTGACTACAATTAATGTAATTATTTTACAGCAAGTAGATGAGTTTGGATATCTAAAAAGAATTCCTAGCGAATTGTTTCTAGGGATAAAAAAATCATATGTTGAAATTAACAGTTGTGTGCATCTATATTTTCATCAAACAAAAAAAATTATACTATGGTGAGTAATTTCCTATAAAAATTAATAAGCAGTATGTTTTGATACTTCATATTTACTACTTCTCAACCTAATATCTTGTATATACGTCTGTAATTTATGACAAATTGAAACAATATAGACATAGTATCTTGCACATAACCGTAAATTCTAATAATTAAAAATAATGATTGTAATGTTAAATAACGAATAAAATAATTTTATTGTTAATTGGACGAGTACTCCAATAAACTGTTAACAAATATTACGAATTTAAAAATGGTTGTTCGTTCAAAATGTACTTTATATTTCCACGAATAGAAAAATTACGAACTGTGAATAGCTTTGAAAATTTAATTTCACCTTATCCCGCCAGGTAGAGCCACCAGTAAGAGCTAATATATATTTTTGTGGGGCTACATCGAGGTCATTAGAGCCCTAAAATTCTGTACAGGTAGGGAAAATTCAGTTACGCACTAAGGAGAGCCAACATGGCTCTCCCCGCGTGTGGGACTCGCCGAATGACTCAACCGTACCCACTAAAAACTCTCCTGAATTACAATATATCAAAACATATATCAAAACAACAAAAAACAAACATTGAGGACAAAAAATTAAGGGGGGACAAAAAATGAGGAAAATGAAAGATACCCTAGTCCTGATAGCGTCGGTAGGGAAGAACCTCCAAGGTGACGCAAGGTGAGTTAAGTTAGTGTAAAATAAAAAAGGTAGTTTCTCAACTTGTTTATGCATATGATAAACAAAAATATTGTTTTGTTTATTTACGGATAAAATTTTGTTTGATCTGAAACAAATTTTAAAATGTAATTTCTCTTAAAACTAACACTTACTTTACTAACACCTCAAAATTAATTACAAATTAATTTATACCTCAATTGACGAAGAATACCATTTCTTTGCTAAATACCACTGACGCATGATTTGAGTCCATGCATTTTATGCTGTGTGTTCTATGAGCGATAACTAATATATAATATTTTCCATTCCTCTATTTGACGCCTTAGCGACTCATTTAAATTTACCGCAAGTAAATTGAGCCGGAGGGACCTCCACCTACGAAGGATATCAAAATGTGTTAGAAAAATCATACAAACATGTAAATTTGAACAAAAATATACTCTTTAACTTCGCAACTGTAAAATCGAGAATAATTGGGGTAGAATAATGATAAAATGATACTCAAATGTTCGTTTCATTGTTTTAAAGATACGCCGGAGCGACCGATATACACTTGTTACCTAGCGAATACTTGAAGATGGGGGACCTTCTATAAGGCTTCCGCCGTGGTCCTCATTATGTGTAGGTACGCTAATGGTGTTTATAACAAATGGAATCAGTGGTACACAAACGGAATAAGTAGCCTACTAGATAATTCAGTAAAATGAAACGTGACTGTTGTGAACGTAGCACTCCGCTTGAGAACACGATGCTATCCAAAACCTGACTGTAGGGTGGAAATAATGAGATAATATAAAATATAAGAAATTTTATGCGAAGATCTTTCGTCGTAGGTTTCCTTTTCTTTCAGAAGAACAAAATTGTAAACCTAAGAGAACACATTTGTCAAAATGATGTGCAGCTGGTCGTGCTCATAGAAATCTGTGAGTTGAGCTATATTATGTTAAAACTGTTACAGTGAAAAATTTTCTATAATTTCTAACGTCCAATATCCCATGGCGATTTTTTTAGAATAAATATCGAAGTAAAATTATGCCACTTTGTTTGGTGCTAATCACAAAGATCATGGACGCGTGTTCTTCAGGATGACAATCAAGAGAAAATAAAATGAATAACTTTTAATTCAAATACAATAAAAAAGAAACATAGAAATCTGTTTTTATTTATCCTCTCTAGAAACATAACTTATGTTTTTATTTATCTTCTCTAGCCAGCATAGCCTACCTATGTTATAATGAACTATTGTGTGTTTGACTATCTATAGAATCCTTGAAAATTTGATTGATTTAACGTTTAAAATATTCAATTAACTTTTGGCGATTAACTTAAAATTTCCAACAGCGAACAAACGCTTAAACGATGAACGAAGTTAACTTTTGGAGAAGCGGATTAACGGTTAAATAAGTTAAATTTAACATTTACTTTGCCCACCCCCTCATATGACACATTTTGCGGTAACAAATATTCAAGATGAATGAATTTCTCAGAAATAAACTTGATGGTCATTTGTCCGAGGTCTTTCTGCAGAGAATCACATTTCTTGAGTAACTCTTTTTACTCGTACCGAATTTTCAATTAGAAATAAGAAAATTACTTGTTTGGAAGAAATTTAAGTTTAAGTTCATTGCATTTATTTTGAATGAGATTGTAAGGCTCCAGAGGAATATTCAGAAATGAAATGTAAGAGCATTACAATTTTATGAGATATGAATAAATATATTTGAATAAAATAAATATCATAAGTGAAAATGTGTTCACGTCGTTTTTTTTGTTTTTGTTTTTTTGCATTCAAGTTTTTTATTTGAAAAGTTAATGGTTGCTTTCAAATTGAGATGTAAATTTACATCCATAATATTTTTCGAGTTTTCCATCAAATTTTGTTATGTAAATGGAATAGAAATGCTTTTATAATGACAGCCTTTAAATATTTTCTCTATAATCCATCATTTTCTGACATTATTGTTTTTCAGTTGTTTTTTCTTATAATCCGTGGTCTTCTTCACTATCGATATTCCTGTCTTACACAGAAGCGGCGATTGGGAATCAAAAGTGGACGAGAAAAAAATATTGACAATTTCATTAACATGACTTTTCTGCATATTTCCGCTAGGTACGATTTAAATAATGAAATAAATCAAATGAAATACTATTGGTGATTACCACATCAAGGTTGGTGTAATTTTTTATTTATGATTCCCAGTTTCAGACGGTTAAAATTAAATTTTTATCTTCCCTTATAAAAGTGGAGGGTTGGGCGGCTGCCTGCCCCTCCCACGCCCCCCNAGCTATGAATGAATACTAACTTAACTGGGATTTTAAAGAAAACTATAATTCTGTATGGTAATATGAACATTGCCCCACCTGGTAGTTGTAGGCAGGTTTTACTCGGTTTCATATTTAGCATTTCAACGATGTAAACAGGAATCAGAACAGTTATGAAGAGTAATATTATAATGCATCATGTAACTCACGTACAATTCCCAACTAAAATTGTTTATATGAACATGGTCAGACGCGCCAGAGCTGTAAACTGTCAGGACTCAAGTAGTCAAGTAACATCCTTTTCAAATAAATGAGTCAAGTAGCTTCTTCTCTTGATGTAATATTTAAATGCTGTCTCGGAAAGATGAAATAATATGAAATCGCAGACACATCCTTCGTGCTCCGAAGTACGATACTTCATTCGTGTGATATACTCCGT
Source organism: Laupala kohalensis (assembly GCA_002313205.1). Lineage (NCBI taxonomy): Eukaryota > Metazoa > Arthropoda > Insecta > Orthoptera > Trigonidiidae > Laupala > Laupala kohalensis. The sequence continues at coordinate 225,179 of NNCF01132904.1, forward strand.
CCGGCTACGCTGAAATGGGACAATAAGTTTTTGGAACATTGCCGTATTAATGTATAGGACTATGGAGAAACTTAACTTACATATTAAAATTTAACAAGACATTTTTGAGTATTATTTCCCTAAATTCAATTGTCAGTGAGAGATCTTTTTCCAAACATCAGATCGTTATCGTAGCTAAGATAATTTGATGAAAGCTCTTATTATGAAAACCTGAGAGAGTCAATTGGCGTAGATCTTCGTATTTCTGATACCGTGCCGTGTGATGTGTGTGTTTATGCCCCAGTTGGCTGCGACGCAATGTTCGCAACACCACACTCCGCAGATGGCGACATCACGACGGACCCAATTCCTGTTACACATTTCGAAGCAACTCTGTAAACTAAAGATCCTGTGCCAGCCAACTTAAGTCATTAACGACTAAAAAGATCCAGAGTGTGGCCTACATGATATTTAACGATTAAAACTGGAGGGAGAATTATTATCTTAAATACATCGTACATGACAGGATATGAGATCTAAAATAGAGCTTTGTGGACGAAATGATCAAAAGTCGATAATCGGTGCATTTGAAATGATTGGTAATATTTTTTAATGTATTCATTTATCACTTTTCTCTAATCACATTTAACACAATCCAAAACTATTTGGAGGGCTCTAATGACCATGATGTTGGCGAGTCCAAAAACCTCAATTAAAAACAAACAAACTATTTGTTCTGAGACACCTTTCAAATTCTTTGAATTTGTTTACGTTACAGTTGAGACGGAGCGATTTGTGTAGGGGAGGCGTGAGGGACTTTAAGAGATCTGAAGTTCCTTCACGTAATGAGTGAATGAATACACTTCACTTCTCCATCGGAAACGCTCAGTCATTTAATTGATCCCGTTAACATCTTCAATCCACATTGTGCGGCTTTCACCTAAACGACTAATTGTTGCTTTGTGGATGCACTTTAAATTTTCATCTTTTGGATTAAGAAAATCCTAAATTTCCATGAGCGAAGGCTCGGGTACTGGATATCTGTATTTCATTAAGGCATCTCCTGAGCTTGTTTCAGTTATAAAATAATATGGTAGAAGATCATTTTCAAGATTTTGTATCAATTCATCTATGTGAAAATGAAACAGATTTTGTACGTCTTACAAAAAACATTTTGAACATTTGAACACAATCTTACATAATTGTTACAGAGTAAAAATTGTTGAAATTGTAGTTGCATAAAATGTTTGTTTAAAAATTTATTCTTGTTTCAATATTATTTTAATTAATTAATAATTAATAATAGATTTTATCGCATCATTAATATTTTTTAGTTCTATCAGTAGAAGGAATAAAATACTGAAGTTTTGAAATTATTGAAGAAAAGACACAAACCACAAAAATGCGCCTAATATGATATGCATTTAAGTAAGGTTTAGGAGAAAAGTTATTAATATTTCGGGGAGAATTAAAGAAATCTAACATAAATGTTTAAAGAACAATTAAAATACTGAAGTACAATTACAAACTGGACAAGTAGTAGTAGTGGAACAAAACATTTCTTAAAACTAGGCGGTCTTCTTATGTGTATTGCGAATCAAAGAAATAGAAAAACGGCACAGAGAACAACACATGAGCAATCACTCAAATCACACGAATGACCCAAACTTAAGGTTAATAATGCTTTCTTCAATAACAGAAACTAATCGTTGAACTGCATAATGGCACATGGACAATTAAATCAAAAGTTTCCTCTGTGAACAGTTAAGTTCACGCGAGACGAGAGTAAACAAAACAAGACTCTTGAACGGAGTATGATGCAGCCTCCATTTTCAGAATGGTGCGGAATTGAGGTTAGATATTCATATAAGAACAAAAGAGATGAGTTTTCATTATTGGAAACGTGGATATGATTCATCTTTGGACTCGCGTGTTTTTGCGCATGTTATTGTTTAGACGTTTAACTCTATTATAGCACCAGAGTTTTGCCTGCAAGTACTCGAAACAGAAAGTCTTTTCTGAAAAGGGTCAAAAATGGAGATCAGTGCCATAATCGAAGCCGAAAGAATAATATTTCGATTTTTCGATTTCATGTCTTGAGGGGTGAGAAAGCGTTCCAGTAACATCACGCTCTCTGTGTCAATCATTCCAGAGTTGCATCAAATTTTACTAACCATATTTTTTCAATAGCTCAAATAATGAAACAACAAAAATATGAGGGAAATTAAGCAACTAAAATAACACAAATATAATAATATTGAAACGATTTGTTGTACTCGACAATGAGTACATGTTAGTTTATTAGTAATATGTATCACTTATTACTGGGCACCTAATTGAAGTGTGTTCTGAATAACGCTTCTTGAAAGAAAAATATTACATTCCTGAAAATATTGCATCCTTGGGAATCGTAAATAAGTCTTACCCACAAAAAAAAACTATTTTAGTGCTAGATTTTCTATTACTCTTATGCCAGGAAAATAAGGGACTACTGAACATGTTGGTTCGAAAGATGGCACTGAAAATCGAAGTACTTTTCTTCATTCCACATTCAAGTTGAAGGGGCAAAGATTCAAGCGTCTTTCGTGGTATTTAAGCACATGAATGATAAATAATATTATTGAAACACGGTAATGAATGTCACATTTTATCCTTGTATTAGTCTGAAAATTCGAAACAGTTCGTTTCTTATCTCCAAGAAACATCAAACTTCAAACTATAGTTTACTTCAAACTTCAAGCTATAGCTAAGAGAAAAAGTACAGCTGCACGCTGTCAGTATTTGAGAATTTGGATAATATTTTATTGTTTTGTGTTGTTCTGAACACGTGTGTAGTTTTTTAATTTTCACTTAGCAAAACATCTATTAAGTTTTTAATTTAAGAGCAGTCGATGGGTTCCTCCGAACAAAAATATGAAAGAAGTTACATTACATTAGTTGATCATCTCTCATAAGCAACTTATAACTTTACATAACCTAAAAACAACTTTCTGTACAAAAGAAAAAAAAGTACAATAGATGTAGGAGTTGGATTGATCAAATGAATGAAAATTTTAATGTTTAATATTGAAGTTGTACGTGAAACAATTCAATGACCGTTTTTTGTAAGGCTCTTTCAGCAGATCCGTGATGAGAAAAAGTCATTATTGTGGATGACTCACCAGGAAAGCGTTGCGAATGGCGACGGCGATCATTTGAGTCCGTCCTGTGGCCTGAGGATGGCGCCCGCCTTGCGGTGGTGATCGTATGACGCGATGGCGGCGCGAGCGAGTGCTCCGTAGCAGCTCCTTCTCCTGCTTCGCCTTGTGCTCCACTGCCAAGCATCTCGATGGGCGCGCGCCAACGACTGCGTCACAACGCACATACGCACCCAAAGGCCAAGACGCCACGCAACAGGGAGAAACTGAAACATACATGACGCCGCTCCGGGCCCTTTGCTTTCATCTCAATGGGGAAGCATGCCCGTGAATCACTTAGCTTCTCTTTCTTTTTGTCAATTATTTCTTCGAAGCATCGTCCATTGACTTTCGCGGTGAAGTTGAGGAAATCTTTGACTGTCGTTTTATGTTTTTTTTTTGTTATGTGTACTATACGTCCTACAAGACACAAACCTGGGAAGAGGGTGACAAATTTTCAGATTTTCTTAAACTTTTCTATAGTACGCTCTAATTCATTAGTAGCCAAACTACTTCACCACTTAACTACCTTATCACTTAACAGTTAAGTAGAGAACATAGAACTATTTTCCTCCGTGTTAATGTTGATCGAGTCATGACAATTGTAGGGAGTAGTAAATTTCGTAGAAATAAAATAATTTTTTCAAAGTTCGCTGATTCATTCAAAGACTAGGTCTACTCACAAATTAGACACTACATTGTATAGAACATAAAGAGAAATAATGATTGTGAATGTAATTGAGTATTCTTTTAACTTGCCATATCTTCGTACAAATCATAAATTAATTTAATTCAGTCGTGAAAACAGAGTTTTTACTAATAAACATACCAACATATCTCTAGATTTTAAACGCTAGAATTGCGGAATTTCATTTTTTTCGGGAATTTTTTTCCCGAGTAGCGATAAATAAATAAATACATTTATTGTCAAAAAACAGTACAAACTGGGTATGACCACGTGGAGGACAATGTACTAATTTATTCTCCGGAAGCAAGTAAGGGACCATTCCATCAATTCCGATCAAGAACCCTAAGGCAGAAGCGGATTCAAATAATTTCAGCAAAAGTTCCTAGATAAGATGAAACGTTAGCTGCGAGTTATAATACTAATAGAATGTCAATATGTTTGTAATTTAACGCAAAAAAATTATTTTACATGTACAAATTATTATCGAACTATAGATTATTCTGAGTATAGTGTTTAAAAATCATAAGAATTGAAACAACACTAAATTCACGATTTACTGTTACAATAAACACGCCCCTAGGCAAAGCCTAGAGAACCTGTATAAGAAATCCGTCTCTACCCGGAGCTAAACCCGGGCCAGGATGGGATAGAGTTACTTATTGGCTGTACCAGGTTAGTAGCCTCTTGCTTCCTGTTCACTATTTTCACTTTACTTTAATTGCACCTGTAGCGGTTTATGATGAACCTTTTGAAACAAATTATTCAAACACTCTAAGAAAAATGTAATGTTAGTAACGAGTTGCGTATTATGAGATATGTATTATGAAGTATTTACGATGGATTAGGAAGTACTAATGAAATTAAATGATTGATGATAACTTTTTAAAAATACTGCACACCTTTAACTGATCCTTTACTTGATGGTTATTATACTTTTAGTTGTACTGATGTTATTTTTCTAATCTTATGGTGGTAATCGGTTTAATGGAGGTTACGTTCGTCAGTTGTGGATCCGAGGGGGCGCTTAGGGGGCACATGCCCTTCCCAAAACACGACATAGTAATAGAAAAGGAAGATATTTACTTCAAAGAAAATTCAATACACCGATTGAAAGCAATAACTAAGAAACTAAAGAGACGACTTCATAGGACAAACATATGATTTGCTTTGTTTTTATAGATTTCCGCTCCAACATGGGGACATGAATACAGAGCTGCGATATTTCACTGTTTCTAGTATACTCGCACTCCACTCAGATTCCGAGCCACTCACCTAGTAGAAAATTACCTCCAAAAAAATTTTAAATAAAAATTTATTGAATATGTCGAAGAAGATAATCGAAAAAGTGTAAATCATAAATAAAAGAAAGTAGATAATTTGTTATTGACATAATAATAATTTTTTAGTACAATAAATGAATGATGGAAATGTTTTATTGATGTTCTTATGAAATGCGTAATTATAACATTGTACGATTTATGAATGGTAGGAAATAATTTTTCTTTATGGGCTCCTCCCATAATCAATCCTGGATTCGCCCGTAGTGTTCGTCGACTTATGTTGGATCATAAGTATCATCGGAATTGACTGAATGTTTTAAGCATATTGTCGTATACGAAAGCTCGCTAAAGTGCTTTCATTAATAGTATTTTTAAAAAATCTCATTTATCTTCAAAATTCAGTTCCTGTCTGTCTGGTTAGGTTGGTCATTCGAGGTGGTCTGGGTATTCGTTTTAGAGCATAATTTTCAGGACGTCTAAGTGGCTTTAGGAGTATTGATGTGTCTCGTCACTGCCCATACGAAGGAAGCATAAATGATCAGTGGTCGTATATATGTCTTTCATAAGTTAATTTTGGTTGCTGTTGGTAACTTGTTAGTCGTGAGAAGTGGTCTTAGTGTTCTTATTCTGACTTAGCTTGTATTATCTTCACGTTTTTCTTCCATGTCAAGTCTTCGTCTAGTGTTAAGCAGAGGTAACGGGTGTCAGTTTGCCAGTAAATGAAATGGCGTCAGCTAGGCATTTGTCGAGAATTCTTAGTTTTAGTTTCAAAGATTTTTCTCTGGTCACACTGCGAAGAAGTAAAGTCTCGTAAATTGAGGAGCAGGGTGTCACAGGTGGTTGATAAATAGGGAAAATTAAAGAGGGGATACAACTGCGCCTTGAGGGACACTTCTCGTTATCGACTTAACTGAGGAGTGGAAGGATTTAATTTGAATGTAGAAGGCTGAATCCGTCAGGAAGGAGTGGATTATTTTCATAAAACAGGGTGGAAAGCATAGTGATAGTTTGTCGAATGTGACTCTGTCGAATGCTTTTGTAACGCCGAGAAAAAAATTTCTGGTACATTTTGGGAAATGATCTCCGAACACCCTTTGCTTTTCTGGGAGTTATCCACACTCTATGAACCTCGGAGGTGGGTGGGAAGACAGTCCTCACCGAAAACAAAAATCCAGAAGATGCCTCTGTATGGGACGTTTAGGTTAATTTTTTATGATGAAACTGTGCACTTAACTTCTACGATTTTGATGTGAATCTGTCCGCAATTTCATATGCGGACACATTCTTTGCCAATGAACAAGGAATCACAGTTCGCACCTGAAAGCGAGACAACCTTTCCAAACGTCTTGCCATTTCAATCGCTCTGACGCGTCTGCCTTACACTACCTCTCCGCACAACAAGAGCCGTCTATTTTCACTGTGTGGAAAATAGTCCTTCCACAATAATTAATTTTCAAATGCTGCTTCCGGTAACCTTTTTTATCTACGTACGTAATAATTACATGGATTAATATTACGACGAAAAGAGTGCACATAGCTAATGTTAATTTTAAACAGAAACATTTCTGATTAATGATCAAATCACATTGATTCGACAAATTGAGAAGAAAAAGCGTCGAAGACTTTCCCTCGAACACCAAACTCTTTTTAAGGTTCCTATAGATTCATCACGTTGCGCTCTTGCTGATATGGGAAGCAGCGGGGTCGACGAACGGTTAAACTTTGCAGAACAGTTACAACAAAATCCGCTACATTCAAATCGTAAAAGGAAATAACTCGTCATCACGTAGTAATATTTCATTTACACTACTCTTCAGAAAGACTTTCTAACAAGGGACACATTGTACTGTTATCGATGATATCGATTGGGCAAGTGGTTTCGATACACGGAGCCCGTCGTCTTGCTCTGCGGATGCGCGGAGATGGTGGCGGAGGTTTGCTCTGTAGAATGTTAAGATGAGGGAAGGAGAGTGGAGTAGGGAGGTGACAGTATCGGGACCTGTGGTTCCCAGGTTGATTCACAGACAATGTGTGAAGTTTTCTTTTGATTTAACGGGTAAAGAAACGAGGAAGAGAGAATCCGTTATCTGATTACTCGTGTTATGTTCACTCTGTTGAAATCGTATTGGCATTTATGAAGTGTCATTGTAAGAACGGAGGAACAAGTATTTTCCTTTGGCGAGGTGATCGTCCTACAACAGAAGAGAACGAGATGAAAGAGAGTGCATTTCATCCACTGCCTACTGTCTGCACAAGCAACCTTGAGTTCCAAACCTTTGCTAGTTCAGTTACTTGAATTCTGAGAGACTGTGAGTACTGAAAAATTCGTGAATATGCCAGACTTCGTAAATGAAGAGGTTAATTGTGGGTTTCATAGGTTTGTGAAACTGGTAAAATACTTCAACTATTGTCAACAGACTTTTGAAGGGGTGAAAGCTATGCATTAGGAAATTTTGTTTTTTACTGTAATTTGTAATTTTCAAAGCTGACCGGTATTATAATTTTGTAAATGTTTTTTAAGTATATACAATTATAAAAAATGGATTTTGTTAAAGTTTATTTATGAATGTTGTGGGATAACAAATCCCACAAGAAACCACTGAGACTAATTTCGTTCGACAACAATATGTCTTAGCTATCGTAGCGACAGCCCTTCATTTTCTTTTCATACACTTTTCATCAGACCATAATAATAACACCCAACCTTTAGGACCTCCTCTCACGTGACTACCACTACTCATTTCACGTAGGGAACTATTTCTTCCTATCACCAATATCTTGCCTGTGACGGTGTTCGCAAATTAGCTCCTTATTGTTTTATTTAAGTTCTTGACTCCAGTTTATTTTCCGCTATACGTCACCTACCTACACTCACATGGACCCGGAAACGTCTCTGTCATGAATCTCCCCTTTCCCTTCGTTAGTTAACAGTGATTTTCTTCGATGTGTTTACTCTTGTGTTCTGACAACCTCCATTATTTTTCGAAGATGACACATTGCTAATTCTCACTTAACTAGAATACAAATTCTTAATTTTCAGTTTCTCCTCGAATGGCAGAACCGTTGGTATTTTCTTCAAAATATATTACTACTGATGACGGACACATGTTCACCAAGACGTAAAGTATATAAACGTAGGCTTCCGCGGCTGGAGTCAATATAAACTTGTTTGTCCGGGGCAAATCGCGTCTCAGTAGACAACCGCCAACGTTTCGGCCCCCCCTTCAATGCTGTGACCCCCCTTCAGTGCAATGTCAGAGTCGTTATCGTAATCTGCGAAGTCGGACGAGCCACGCGTCGGTAAAATAGTATAAGTTTTTTCTGTCTCTTTTTTTGTCGCAGTGTCATTTCTACATCTTTTGAAGCTTCCATTCCGCAACTTCATAATATATTCTTTAATATTTTCTCCTGCAGTCAATTTTCTTTCCGTGCCCGTTGTTTCTTCATGATTGATGTCCGTGTCATGTTCCATTTTTTGAAGAGACATGGAGCTTTCTGCTACCTAGCGACATTGTTAACATATTAACTTACTTCTCTTCTTCACCACGCTCTACAACTCTGATGGGAGAGTTTTGGTCTTCTCTCCTCGCCTTCCTGTCTTTGACCTTCTTTCTCCATTCCACTTTCATTCTACCTAAATCATTGTAGACGTCCTCAGACCATTTCTTCTTCCGTCTTCCTTGAGGTCCTAGTGGTTTCCATTCCCATACCTTCTTAACAGTTCTTTGTTCCCCTATTCTGCAGAGATGGCCAAACCAGCTCAATCTTTGAGATTTAATACAATTTATTATATTTCTATAATGAATTAATTTGTTTAATTCTGCATTTTTTTAAATTCTCCAAAAACCACTTTCTTCTCTTGTAGGACCAACTATCTTGAGTATTTTCCTTTCAAACACTGCATGTTTTTCCTTATTTGCATTTTTTAACACCCATGTTTCACTTCCATATGCTACTATGGGCCTTATAATTATCCAATATAGTTTTAATTTCATGGTTTTGGTATCTAGTTTTCATGGTTTTTGTTTCAATTTGAATGAGTTAACTGCTTCTGTTTGAGTGTTGTTCAGTCCTTTTGGCTTTACGGGAGCATCGCAGAATTTCGTTTTCTTTACATTTACTACAAGGCCGAGAGGTGCAGATAAAAATTTGAGCTGATGGTAAGTTTCTGTTAATACCTGTTTGGTCCTTGCAGTTATAAATACATCATCTGAGTTTGCCACGATTTGCTTTAAACGTGTGGAAATGTTCCCTCTTTTGTCCATTTGTTTCAAGACTGTCTATTACTATGTTAAAGACGGGTGCAGACAGAGGATCCCCTTGCTTGACACCAGATACATCAAACTGGTCGCAGAGCTCATTATTAACTATTACTCTTGTTTTGTTATTTGTTAATGTTTGCCGTACAAGCTTACACGGAACTTTATTTAGATATAGGCAATCAGGTATTTTATCTCTTTTAATTGAGTCAAAGGCTCTAGTATAGTCCACAAAAATATTGTAGAGGTCAATACTATATTCATGGCATTTTTCAAAAATTTGTCTGATCATAAAGATATCTATTGTCGATTTATTTGGTCTAAATCCTGTCTGGGTTTCATCAAGTTGACATTCAACAATGTCAGTAAGCCTCTCATTCAGCAAGATCGGAAAAATCTTGTAGGTTTTGTTCAACAGAGTCATTGGCCTAATAGTTTTTACAGTCCATCCTATCACCTTTCTTAAACATTGGACATATAATCCCTTCATTCCATTTAGTTGGTATTTGTTCCTTTTCCCATACATTTAGGATTAATCCATATAATCTTTGACCAAGTGTCTTGTCTCCGCTTTTTATGAGTCTGAACCGGCAGCTTTACCAGATTTTAAATTCCGAATTATATAATATACTTCGTTATATGAGATAGGTTCCAGTTCATGCTCTAGTTCTAATAATCCTTCTGTGTATTGAGGTAAAACATCTTATGTATCTGCAGTTGTTATGTTTATATTATTTTTAAAATAATCTTTCCAGCTTTCTAGTATTGCAGGTTTTCGAAAGATAATATTCCTTCTTCGTCCTTACATAGAGTAGGCACACTTGAAATTCTTTGTGCACTTCCTTGACTTTCTTAAAAAATCTTCCTTGTCTCTTTTGTTCTGTAGCTCTCTTTCGCTTGGCTGATTTTATTATTGATCCAATATTTTTTGCTTTACAAACTTTGTTGCTCTGCAGTCTTTTAAGTTTATACAACTCATAGGTAGCTCTAGTTTTAGCTTATAGTATTTATTTATATCTTGTATAATTTTTCTCCTGTATTATTTGTCTGCATTTGTTGTCCCACCATTCACTCCTAACAGGTTTTTACTTCCCTATTGTTTTAATAGCAATATCATTAACTGATTTTTGGGATGTTCTTCCATTCTTCATTTACATCTTCCGCAACAGGGAGATCCTTAAGTTTCCTATAGAGTTCTGAGCAATATTCCTTGAGATTTGAGGGATTAGACAAGCTGGCTTTATTCCAATTGTTTACATACGGTATTTTCTTCTTAAGATTTTGGTGAAGAACTGTTCGCACTAAATAGTGATCTGAATCAATATTTGGGCCTCTTAGAGCTCTTACATCACTTATGAGGTCTTTTTTGATGCTGTTGAACAAGACGTGACCAATTTCGATCACCACTGTTAGTCCGAGAGCATTCCATGTTCCTAGGTGAATTCTCTTATGTTGGAATTATGTGCTCATTATCGAGAAGTTATGTTCTAATGCAAATCCACATAGGAGTTCTCCAATGTTGTTTGATATCTCATGCAAAGAGGGCTTGCCAGTTACTTTGCTATAGGTCTTTCCCTTCCCTAATTGCTCGTTGAGATCTCCTAGAATTAAAATAGTGTCACTTCTCGGAACATTTTCTAGTACCGGTTACAGATCTTCATAAAACTCTTCTTTATATTCTATTTCTTGCTCTTCCGTGGGGGCATATACACTGATTAATAATATGTTATTATATTTTCCTTTAATTCTTTCATTTCGACGAACAAAACTGATGACATGTTTATGAAGATGTTTTTTAACAAAAGAACGGTACCCGCTTCACCTGATGTGGTTCTTGTGCCACGGTGATACTGTAAACATTCTTTCTTAATAACTCCATTTTTCTTCCATCTTATTTCCTGCAATGCAACAATATCTACTTTAAGTTTGTCGATCTGTTCGGCCAATTTATTCATATTTCCTGGTTGCAGAAGGGTAAGAACATTCCAAGTACCAATATTCATCACCTTATTTCTTAGCATGATTCGTTGTCTATCCTTGATACTTGTCCGGGGCAGATCGTTAGGATGTTTAGCAATGGACTTTTTCACAGGGAACAGGTCGCTGGCGTGACGTCCTAACACTCCCCGTTCATCTGGGTTTGGGACTGGCAACAGCACTGAGAGACTACTCGATCCACCCCCNTAATTTACAGTTCATACATATTGAGGATATTATTCGGAAAATCGAATAATTCATACGTCATTTTGTTAATATTTTTCAATTAAGACCATAATAAAATTAAAATATTTTTGGGCACTTTAATATATATTTTTCGATTGAGACCCTTAAAAATTATTGAAAAAATGTATTTAAATTTTTTTTGAATTTTTTAGGGTACTTATGTACATATATTTTTCATAAATTGGGACCATAAAAAAATTTCAGAAATTTGTCAAAAACTCTTTTTGAAAATTTTTGGGTAATTAAGTATATATATTTTTCGATTGAGACCATAAAAATTGTCAAAAAATTTTTAAACAATTTTTTCTTTTTTAGGTATTTAGCTATATATATTTTTCGATTGGAACCATAAAAAAATTTCCAAAAACAAATTTTTTTGAAAATTTTTGGGTACTTATGTATATATATTTTTCGATTGGGACCATAAAAATTTCGAAAAATGTTTTCGAAAATTTTTTGGGTTCCGTGGAATATATTTCTCGATAGGGACCTTGAAATTTCAAAAAAAAGTTCGAAAGTTTTCTTTTTTTGTTATTTAGGTATATATTGTGAGATTTGAATAATTAACCAATTTAATCATTCTTTTGCGGAATTTTGTTAGTCGAGGAGTTGAAAAATTTGAACGGAGGACGGTTGGGAACAACAACCATGGGTGCGGTCGTCGGCGGTAGTTTCTTTGCCATCAGTTACGATTTACGGCTCTTTAGAAATCGAAGCGATGGAGGAGGGTCAGCCCATCCTTAGGAACAACATGTGGCGAGCACAAGCTTCAACTTATTCGCAAATTCGTTGGAGATTTAAACGTTTTTTTGTCAGAATGTTCTAGAAGGTTCTAGAAGGTTCTAGAAGGACCTTTAAAGGGCCCAATGAGAACCCAGACGTAGGAAAGGGAAATGATTTCGGATTGGGAGATTTGGACACACGTGACATTCAAAATTTTGGAAATTTTGGGAGAAAAGAAAGGATTTAACAGAGACGTAGAAATTTTTAGCTCATTGATACAGATTCGCTCTCATACAGATTCATTCTTCGGAGATCATTTTCGTAGCTCATTCATACAGATTCGTTCTCATTTGATACAGAAATTTTTCGGAGCTTATTTTCGTAGCTCATTGATACAGATTCGCTCTCATACAGATTCATTTTTAGAGCTCACTTGCATTTTTCGTTACTCACTCAGAGAGATTTTTTTGGCAGTGCGTAGAGGTGCGCACTCACATAGATTTTTCCGCGCTCAGACAATGTTTCATTACTGCTCAGAGTTCATTTTCTAATACCTCGAATTCTTGAGTGATTTGATCTGATCGAGCATCAATATTTTTGTCATTTGGTGTGCGAGACTTAATAGTTGACATTGAGAAGATAAAACCACACATAAAATATTTCGAGTGGTTAGTCGAACGGGCCGTGCAGATGTTGACGCTGTGTTCGGGGAAGCCGATCACACAAAAGACGAGGACGGTGACCTTTGGGGTTGTCGCTCGACGCCATCCGCAGGTGCCTGAGAATTGGAGCCGTGCTGACGTCTGAGAGGGCGCTACTTTACGACCTGTAGTCGTCTGTCATCTAGTGAGGTATGGGGCGATGGGTGGTGAATGTTTAAGCCAACCTCGCACTGCGCTGGCGCATTATTAAGTACTGGGCATTATTTACCTAGAGAGCAAGAACTTTGAACTGTATTTGTGTCATGAATGAACTTTGTCGCTCGTAAAAGATGCCATGTAAATTCGGTGAATTACAGCTAGTACGAAGAAGATCAATTAAACTGTTAATGAGAGAACTAGAATTAAAATCAGTGTTTTGCTTTGCTTATAAGAAAAGTATGTGTAATTGTAACTTAGATAAGATGGGAGTTAAAAACAGTGAATGATTTTTGTGATGATAAAAGCAGATAATATTGCCAATTAGTAAATGTCAAGGTTAAAGCCAGTGATGTCCATTTGTGCCTTTTTGGTGGGAATGTGTAATTTAGTGTGTCTTTTTGGTGGG
>NNCF01132905.1:466-34331 GCA_002313205.1 Laupala kohalensis
AGCACTTGAAAACAATATGAAATTATATATGGTCCGTTGGGTTTGAAAACCTTAGGAAATGTTTTTAGTGTTTTTTTACTTAACACTCACACAGAACAAAGAATTTTACACTACAATGAAAGTTAGACACTAAATACAACTACTGAATCACAAAAAACTCGAAAAAATAAAATAATTAGAAAGATTAAACTGAAAAACAGAGAGAGCTCATTCACAACCGCAGCTAACGCCAGGAGCAGGCTAGCCAATCCCAAAAACAGATTAATACATATATTAATCTGTTTTTATATTCTATTTTCCCCTTAATTTTATTATTTTGATTCTAACTCATAAATGCAAATCGCCATGTCTATTATAGTGTCTTAACATAGCACTTTCCCGTAAGTTGAGGCGATCCGACAAAGACGAGGTAGCTACAATCTACTTTCTTCGCCTATTGTTCCTACATTTTTGACATTCGTGAATCAAATTTTATTGCTCACCCGATTTGAGTAAATTCATAGTATTGTCAATAATAGTACTGGGTAAAACGTATCCTTTCTAGCAGAATATCTACAAAACTAGATGAAACCCTCACAAAAAGTGCGATTCACGAAAAACTCCACTTTTTCGTGACCTTCAACCTTCAAAACTTCGCCATTCGTCGCCGCGAAGGTATGTTCTCTTTGGGATTGAGTGAAGAAAAAAAATTAATACGCGCTATAATAGAAAAATGCGAAGTGAAGGTTTTTCTCTCTGTCCATCAATATTTATCTCCGAAACTACTGAACGAATTTGAATGATTTATGTTATTCTATATGACCATAGGATAATTACAATACGGATTTTATGTAGATGTAATATCTAGGAGCACTTATTTTGAAGTAGACCTACAGCGGCAAACCTGAGCTTGCAGAAGAACGTCAATGTGTGATATAACTAATTCTACTACACACATTCAAATGAATGTGCGGTTGATGCTTTGATGTAGTCTCACAAATTTCTGGGGCGAAATCAGTTCACTTACAGATACAAGTAAACAAATGGCTCAACTATCAGGCGAGTAAAGGCAACCCGCTAGACAGTACATTGAAAGCCTTCAAACATTAATAAGGTTAACGGATGTTCAGGCATTTTAAATTATTTTAATACATTACACCTAGTTTTCTGAACAGTAAGGTCCCTTAAATAGTGTGGTCACAATGGCGCAATGGCGTATCATTTTCGTCTTTTTGCAGCTCTTTTCCCCCCTTTAAATGATAGAGAGCAGATTTTGATGTATTTTTACCAAAATTATCCCCAAAATATTAATACGCCTCAAAATAATTTTTTTATCCCGAAACAGTTGTACCAATTTTGTGACTTAATCTTTTGGTTTTACCCGCCTTTACTGTTATGGCTCTTCAGAAAAGTTTCGTAACTTGAAGGGTTCTAAAGGCAAATGGTGTTAAATTCATTCAGGGTTTAATAAGCTGGATTGACTGCAACTGAAGTACACAGTCTGAAGTCGAACTATGTAATATTTAAACCCAAAGTCGTGATAGCGCATATGGCTTCCTCTCCGAAACGAAACATATCTTTTGACGAGCGTGTTCTCCCAAATCCGTCCCGGGGACTCCCTGTGAGGATTCACGTCTACTGCACCTAGTTCTCTTCGACGGCGGCGCATCGTCTTGGGTTAGTGCGGGGTCTGCCGTATCGCGGGACGTGCTCGTGGAGGGATCAGCGCAGGAAACCTGGCAGCTCGTGCAGGTGGCAACGCGAAGTTTTCGCGGCGGCGCCAGTCCGTCGCGGCGGGCCAGCAATGTGGCTTTATATTCCCTTGCTTGCCAAAGAACTCACGTCCGCGATATTGACGTAGTTCAGTATATTTTTAGAAGGAAATCACAATGCGGGGATACCTCACAATATGCACAGTTAAACTCATTAGTTATTTGCGATGATGAAGAAAAAATATGGATATGAGAAGTACATTGAAGCGTGATTTTATCACATTAAGATTACCTAAGGGGACCCTACGGACAGTAGCGGATCCAGGATGTTTCTAAAGAGAGGAAAGAGCGAATATGCTCCGACGAAGGGATAAAATGGGTACAGCCCACCACCGTAACGAAATATCTACGCGCTGTTTATTTACAGTTTACTATAAATGTACTTTCAGAAGGAAACATGCCAAGAATTAGAAATGTCTATAAAATGATAAAAAGTAGTATAAAAGTTTGGCATACAATCACCCTCTTCTCCCCTCCATTGGTTGTGCCAATGCTAACAAATGAGGAGAACAACAACAATGAAAGTAAACTCTTTTGTATAGGAGAATTTCGAAGCAGTGGCAGACAGGCTAATAATAAAATGAAGTTTTCTTTTTACTGCGAAAACAGTTCAGTATGTCCATTTAAAGCAACTAGACGAACCGATAAGAAGACTTCATAGAGCAAACATACAACTTGCTTTGCTTTTATATGTTTCTACTCCTACATGGGAGTATGAGCACAAGGCTTCGATATTTCACTGTTTTAGCATACTCGCACTCCAGTGAGATTCCAAACCCCGTATCTGGTACAAATTACGTAGATAAAATTTAAAATAGAATGATAATAAAAAAAGTGTAAATCATAAATATGAAAAAATAAATAATTTGCTACTGGTATAATGGAATATTATTAGTATAAATTAATGACGAAATTATTTTGCAAGTGTTATTATAAAATGTGTAATAATACCATTTATGAATAATCGAAAAAATATTGATTACGACATTGCGACCATTGACACGAAGGAAGGAAATCCCACAGGAAGAATTTGACTAAAAACACGAAATATTTCAAACAATTTTTAAGGGTTATATATGAAAACTACAATTTAAGTTAATGCATCATTTTTTAAAGGAATGTTTTAAATTGCAGTTTTAAGAAGTTTATTCTAAAAAACTTCCGTTGGAGAGACCCACACTCACGAGTATTTTTCTTCATGACCTCTCGCAAAATCAAATATTGGAAACGTCCCTGTTTCGAAGATATAATCAACTGATTTTTTCAAATGATCATATCGATGTCATTTTATATTGTGCAATTTTCCTTTGGTATATCCATGAATGGCTATGTTACAAACCATTCGTTAAAAAATATGTTATTTTTATGAGAAGGAAAACCGTTAATAAAATTTCAGCGTCAAAGAGGTAACAAATCAAAAACATTTTGCGAGTGCTTATGGGCTGATGTAATTTTGAAATTCCCGGAAATAATCAGTTTGCTATGACACCTGAGTGTAAATAGATGTGGACGGCTTGTGGAGTAACTACGTGTCATTTTTTCAGGCGCCCACCAACAAAGAATGCGGGGGCGAGCGAAGAGCGTGGAGGGAGGCGCGCGGAAGCGGGGGTGGAGGAGACGGTGAGTGGAAGCAAGGGTTGGAGGTGTGTGGAGGTGCGGGGTGGAGGCATACCACTAGGCGGGAATATAAGCGCGCGCGGTCCAGCGCAGCAGCATTAGTGCAGTCACTACATCCCTCTTAACGCCACCCTTTTGCTTCACTTATCTCCCATCCCTTTCCTCCTTTCTTGCTCTCCTCAGAATCACCAAGCCTTCTGCAAGATGGATTCGACTGCTCGAGTTTTCTTCAAGACCTTGATGGCGATTGCGACGTTACTGATGCTACTTCGGACTCTGAAGGTGAATATGGTGAACCGGAGATGCACATAGGGAACTATGTAATCTCACCGTCTTAGGAAACATTAGTGTACCTCAATCGTGTACAAAATTTCTTGTGTTCAGGAACTTTTCATCTTTCGTAATCTTAATTATATTATCACCGTGCTCGGAATTAAAAAAGAAGTTTGTTTTCTGTTCTTTTTATTCGTCTGACATTGATTTTCTCATTCCTAATTTCTTGTGGGTTGTTTTTCTTTGATGAGTACAATGTTAAGGTAGATTTTTCATAAGTTGATTTAGTACTGGGAGATGTGTCGTTAAAACATTTAGGGACTTGAGGTGATACAACATATCTCTATATATTTTAAAAATTCGCGAAGAAAATTAGGAATATTCAAATACAATTTGGTGTTTATGGTTAAAATTACCTTTTTGAGTTTTTTAATGTTTTTATAAAGTTAAAAGAATGTTATATTATTTACATTCAACTGTTACTAAGACTTTTTATCTCTTCGTAATAGCATTGTGATACTAACTATGTGATAATAGCAATGAATGAGAATAGTGCTTGATCAAGAATATTAAAGTGGTGAAATCTTATTTTAATAAAAGTACTTCTCGTGTTCAGTATCGACATTTAAGATTTTATAATTGCTAACTAATTGTGTTTCGAAAAAGTTTCTTCTAGAAATAGTGAAAGAAATCACCTACCCATTTTCTGTGCCGCTACTGTTATTTTCATTTATTCAAACTTGCTACAACTACTGTGAATAAAATTTTATAAATAATAGGTTTCATAAAAATGTTTGTGAAATCTTTTTAGGAAATAGTACTTCGATATAAAAGTAAAAGAGAAATGTGTAGGAACAATATTTCTGAATTGCTAACACACTGTAAATTTAAACTTGAAACAAAATACAAATTTTCTCTAAAAGTTATATACTTATTGACATAATAATTGGATAACGTGTTCGATTTGCGGAAAAGTTTTGTTTTGTGTGTGTCGTGCTCCTTGTTCATGTCATTTGCGTTTTGTCAGGAGAGTGCTTTACGAGAAGTAGAGTTAGGTGTGGTTATTGTAAATAAATTTTGAATGTTTCTTTCATGCCTCAACTTCAATATCTTCATTCTAGTAAAGTGTACTTTTAAGCTCACTGATAAAACGGGTTACTCTCATACTTCATAAATATCGCATAAAGAAGATTCACTTAATTAAATTTCCTACACTTATTGGTGTTTTTACGATTTCCCCGCGCTTTTACAATTAACCTGAGACAATGTGGCAATTGTAAACAACGTACTCTCTCTTAATGTAAAGTATGGAAGGAATGACAGTATGAGCATATATAATTGTACTTGTAGGAACATTAAATTTGTGTTTTGACCCTCCCAATACCTTGGTTATATTTATTACGAATCAATGTTTACATTTGGACAGTATCTCCACTTTACTTGTGTATTTTGTTACAAATCTCGTAAAGCAGAGACTGTTAGTTTCATTGACCGTCAGAACGTTCTAAAACCCAGGAATAACTTATTTTATTTTAATTATACACATTTTATTTGTTAATATACCGGAAAAAACCTTTGTATCAACCATTTATCAAGACTTATTGTAATTATATTTATCTTAGTTCACAAAAGAAATCAAATCAAAATGTATAAAAACAAGGAGAGTTAAAAGCAACATATTACACGAATGTTTACTTGGTCGCAAAGCGTAATAATTTTTTTTCGCCAACGGAGAAAGTAAGATCGTTTTGAGATAGATATTTTTCAATGTAATTTTGTCATAAGTCAGAACAAATTTAATGTTTGCGTTGTCAACTCTTTTCAGTCTCCAATTCATCTCCCATTTCCGTTTACAAAACTACAAACACATGAAATGTGCTTTTTACACTCTTTTCCTTCTATGTCTACGAGTAAGAATATGTCTCTTGTGGTTGGCTCTGAGTGTATTATATCCTCTAGAAGATTGTCTTCCGTAGTTTTGAAATGTTTATCGGAATCTTCCAACACCTCAAGTAGGTCGGGTAATTGTTACAGTACTTCTTTCATTTTCACTTTCTTGTGCTTTTTTTTCCTTTTGCTTTATTTTTATTATTTTCTTTGAGTCAGCTCTTGTCCCTTCTTATCATTTCACTTTTGTGTATTCAGGGATCAATCATCCTTAAGTAGGAGGTATAACCACTTAAAAGAAAACTCCACCTACCTACCGAAATACTAAGAAATAATAAATATAATATTATTAAAACGTACTAAATGTCATTAAATGCAAGTTAACTGAGAAACGCAAATCGATTGTACAACGAAACTGGGCAAAAATAAAGTCAAATAACTATGTTTACAATTACCCCGACCGTAGAGAAACATGGGGTATGGCGAGTATAAAATCCCTAGAAGATAATACCAATAACTTTCTGTTAACTTAATATATAAATGTTGATAATAAATGACGAATATAATGTACATTTCAAAAATTTGCGCTTTGCGGTAGACGCAGTGCAACAACTTCGAATTTCAATCTTACTGATAACTCAATTTTCATAAGGTTGTATTGCATCAACGGCTTGGTTCAAAATCGCGGAATTTTTATATTTCATCCAGTGACACCGACTTTTAGTTTTGACCATCTTTTAGTTTCTCTAACACCCACAGAGGCGCTGAGTTGTTTTCACTTGCCCCTTGCTTACAATTACCCCGTCTGATGCTATTTCTGAGAGCAAGAAATGGACAGATGGAAACAAATACGTATAAAACACTTTAGTTTCGTAATTTTTGAAAAACATTCTTACCAATCAGAATTATAATAAATCATGAAAATAACCCAGTATTTCAATGGAGGGTTTTCTAACCTTAAACGTACGTCTTCATCTGATCGAGCCACAGGATTGGTCTGATGTCTTTCTCGGATCATTATAATATCCAATCATCAGTCCAAACTGAAACCTCAGAAATACTCATTAGTCGAGACTAACTCGAGTTTTTAGTTCGTGCTTTCTTTGCGCTCATGTATTGAGGAATGACGAGTTTATTAGCAGACCTCGTTGGTTGATAACTGACGGATAGCGAGGTCCTCGACATAATCAATGTCTTTATGCACATTACGATGTCATTTAATTCGGCATAGTGACAATTACCGATTAATGTAAGATCAGCATTCCTCGCCAAGGAACGTGCTTAGTTGCCTGTGGCTCTTGTTCACCTTCCCAGAAAACACGGCCAAACGTGTGTATGAAATTTCTCTAATGATTATCAATATCCTCGCCGTTAGGTATGTGAAAATATGGAGAAAAAGAGATTTGGAGGAAGGGGAAGAAACAGGGAAGCAGTTGATTCCCGCTGGTCCACCTAGAAGTGAATATGACGTGTGCTTCAACGCGATACGATTGCTACCGTTCTATTACTGGAAAAAAACAAAAAACCTGTTGAGATAATGAGGTGGATGATCGTTGCGGCGGCACTTGTAATGGAGGTCTCTCTTCCACCTGCATATCGCTGTTTTTCGAGGCGCTATGTTTAGCCGCTCCTTGATTGCTTGGGTGTTCCGCGTGCGTGAGCGTTTTTTGAGATGGAGGGCCGCATCCCAACACCTGGTTCGCTCCATGACGTACCTTCCTCCTTCGTCGATTCAGGAGACCTTGATGAGACATTCATTTTGCGTTCCGCGTATGTAATCATTAGGGCTATGTTCGCGACTTCGCGAATACCGTAAGCATGAGTGAGGATTGTCCCTTCGCTGACATACTTGCTCACTGTCAAGTCACTTCGGGTACAATTCCCGGCGGGTCAGCAAAAAATTAAACGGATTGAACTCTTATTTTAGTATTTTTCCAATATTGAGAAAATGTCAAAAAAGATAGCTTTCCACATTAATGTTCCAGTTCATAGAGCTGTGACTACTGAAAAGCGAACCCTCCTTGTTCTATCCACCTACTACTCCTAGTATCACTAACTCTTACTATTACTAACTACGTCTACTAACATCACGTGAGTCAAGTTGTTGGAAAAACCCAGCTAACCGGCCCATCTACTACGAATTACCCTACCACCCACCTCTACCTCATATCTCCCCATGCAGATAAACTTCAATAGCACGCTACATTTTCCACTTGCAAATACTACAATAAAATTTAAAAACATAAAAAAAGTGAGGAATTCACGGGACTGTGTATTTCTACTAATACTGTACACAATTGGCACTTGAGTGTATTAGCTGCCATTATAGAATGTTACAAAACTAATTTGAATCCATAGAAAACAACGCCTTAAATATGATGCCGATGGTGGTAGGTATCTCGAAAATGCATTTGTGCACAATTTCATTTATTTTTGGTTCTAAAAAATCCATAGAATTAACATGTGCTTTGAACTTCAGAAAAAAAGAAATTTCTCATTTCGAGTTACTTAAATTGTTATGACATTGTCTTCCCTTATTAGTTTCTAAGTTAAGTGGCTATATTAAACTTTGTAAGATAAAATAGAAATGAATTTAGTAGTTGGGATGATAAATTTTTGTTCTATTATACAACTCATTTTAATTGATAAATAATGAAGTAAAAACTTGTTATTACCTTGAAACTTACAATGGTGTGCTGTTATTTCTGGTTTAAGAGATCAGATATTACAAGAAGGAATTTAAATTGGTTTATTTGAATAAATAGAAGTTATTGTAAAACGACGAGAAGTATACTTCTTTACAAACTTATATGATCACACCATAAGTTTAAAAGTAATCCGAAATAATGACCTTTTCCTTAACGAGATTTCAGAGTTGGTATCGATTTGCCATTAATACATTATTAAGTATTACAATAAAACAATGTAATAATCACGCCACCAATACATTATGAAGTGATATTTCAGGTAATGAAGGTGTATTTTTAAGTTAGTTTGTTGTCTTTCACAAAAATTGTTATTGCAGTATTGATATGAATGGCTATAAATTACTTATGATGGGGATTCGTTTAAAATTATCAAAAGTAATGAAAAACAAAACTGAAACCTTAAGGGCATCTGAACTCAAGAACAAGTTATAATTTTATATGTTGCACATGTATTTTAACTTCTCTCTTCCTTCCGTGTTCCGGGTAATTCAGACACAGAGCGCCTTTAAATGCAACACACATATCACTTGCGATAGGCAGATTGCATACGCAATTATACTCAAGGCGATCAGACTCCAACTTTAATGAAGCCAATTGTGCAGAGGCATGACTGGTGGCGCCAACGAAACGGCAGATTATAAAGTATAGTAGGTGGGCAAAAATACAAATTCTATATTGTTGGATATATGTCCAGCGATTTTTCAAGCAAATTGTGAATTTGTCAATGCTAGTTTTGAAATTTATTAAAACTCAATGCTTATCATAATTGAAACAGACTATATTTCATTTCCATTAGACACAAATTCAAGTGCCAGGATAACCACGTTTGTCACGTAAAGGAGTACAGATACTTAATCTGAATATTTTATATCAATGTCGTCTCCATTTCTATATAATTTGCCGGATAAATTTCCAGTAAATTATAATATCAATAAATTTTATTTGCTACTTCAAATTACTGAAAGATTTTATTCATTTATCCAATAACTTCTATATTCATGAGAAATAAAACTTTTCTTTCATCACAAAAAACGAAAATGTTTCTTTCGTTATATGACTTCATTTCACTAGTTAACTGATTTTACATATTTATTTGATTCACTCCGTTTTCTTTTCTTAAGATAAATTTATGAAAAAATAATAGAAATGTATGCACAATGTAATTGTTAGCACAATATTTAATGATAGTTAACTATGTGTAAAGTTTTCGGGTTGTTTAGTTTAAGTAGTATAGAAGGCTTGAGACAACAGTTAGCAATAATGCTATCGCATAAAGATTTAGTCATACTGCTATTACCTGATCTCTTCATACAGTAAATGGTATAATTGTAACATGTTTAATTTTGTGATAAAACAAATTTTTCATCTTCCCTGACGTAACGTATCAATTCCCAAGGTATTGGATTTTAGATGGTATCAGTAAACATTTCTTTTCGTGGTTTTGCATGGGTTATGGACATTTGCGTTCCTAATGGTTTCTTAGAATGGACCTATTTAACCATTTACAACATATCCAACTATTTTTTAAATCCTATAATTTGTGGCTTTGTATCAAAAGCTTCCTTTACCCATCGACGAAATGCACAGTAGTGCATTTAATGGAAATGAGATGTGCACCAAGACATATAAGGTTTCGAATTAAAATTTTCAGAATAACAGGATGTATTGGCGTTCTAAGGCCACAAACATCCCCTAAATCCTTCGCTTTTGGATACTCAGCTAGTGTAATATGTTCATTTCTTGTTCAAGATCCTGTATGCACGAGTACACTGTCACCACGATGATATTGATCTCTTTGGTCTCAGGCAATGCCACTGGCGAATCTGGATGACATGAGTCTATTGGAAACACCAATGGAACCGCATCTCGTGGAAGTCCGTGAAGCCGATAGCTGCAACCTGCAGACTATCTACGGTTGGATCAAAGAAGCTTGCACCTCCCCTCCGATGCGGCAGAAACGTGACACGAGGAGTGAAATGGAGCGGGTGGAGAATGTGCTTCTGCTGGAAGACGCCGACGCCGATAACGCCGACACTGACGATGACTCCGCGTCATCGCCCCGGCGTCAGAAACGGAAAGCCTTGCAAGAGCATTTGATAGAGATGTGCTGCTCGCGTCCATGCTCACCGCAGAACTTCGTCTCTTGGTGTCCTTAATGTGGATGCATTCACGCTTATACGATACGAAGAAAGATTTCGCGCGAAACGGATGTCGAATCTACCCCTAACTCCAGGGGTTGGGACTGCTCAATATATATTTCCTCGTGGACCCAAATTTGTCGATTTCAAATATTAGAAATTGTATTTACACCTTCAAAAAGAGTTGATGAACGGAGAATCAAATTCGCTTATACATGTACCAAAATATGTTGAGAAACATAATCACTAATATTCAGACAAAATGTAAAGCAGATATTTTCACATGAACTAAAACACTTTCATAGAAACCAATTTACTTGCATTTGATGTAGAAAATAAGTCAGAGGATTTTAACAATGCCTTATGATTGATTTGATACAAATTCGCTGCCTCCCAAAAAGAAGAAAGAAGACGTATATTCGGATTCAATTCCGAGAATTCAACCGTACCTTATAATTCATTTGAAAATCATTGATAATATTTGATAATCAACTATTTATTTCGAAAGTGTGTGTCACGAGGAACGATTTGGTATTATATATATATATTGTGCTCTTTTAATACACTTAGTTTAATTTGTCTTGTCACCCAAATCTTTGATTTGGATAACCAACGATTTTCTCTCTCTCTTCCTCTGGAGAGTTTGATTAAAATCTCTTTAATGACATCGTAAAGGAGAGTGATTACCGATTCAGTCACTAAAGAACGAAAAATAATTTTATATCCCTAAGGTCGAACATAAAATATTTTGATTTCAAAGGTTTCTTACTGTTTTTTTCGAATTCGTTTCTTGTTTTAGGTGTGATGTACACGGACGAAAGAAATAGCTAAGAATCATTTTTAATAGCTTCGTGGAGAGAATGTCACACTTCATATTCTTCATGAATGATGAGCATACTCAGATATGCAGGAGACTCATAACACTAAATTCTAATTCTTACCCGTACACAATTATTTTGATCTTTTCAATTTTCAATAATATGTAAGGGATCCTCACAAACATTGGCAATGTAAAATGGTGAAGCCCTAGTTTCATCGCAAAATCAATTCTTGAGACAGAGAACTAAATTTATTCTAATTCGTTGAACACAAATGACAAACGAGAATATCTTCAGAAATTTTAATTGGTGAGGATATGTTGAAGAAAACGGATTTTGAGTACATGCAAATGGATAGATTATTTTATTTTTATAGGAAATAAGTATTTTTTCCGTCATGAACCTGCTGAATATAAACAGAAGACAACACCTGAATACTGAATAGTGCACTCACCTCTCAATTACACGGAATAAATCAAGAGTTCTGATCCAAAATGTTTTGCTATGACTAATTCGTACGTAACAGTTAATTAATATTGCATTTCTTGAAATGAGCAATCACGAATAAATGCTAAAACGAAAATGCTAATATTACGAGCTGGTGATGGCGTTGAGGATTTGGGTGCTGAGATGACCTTAAGACTAATCCGCTTTGTAAGAATAATTTTAATACGCATTTCTAAAATATGTATTTTACATTTTCGCTTCTTAATGATGAAACAGAATCGTACGTTGTAAATATTTTGTGGAAACAATTGTGATCCGTTTTCATTATTTTATATTGTACATAACATGTATTTGGTCAAAGCATAAACTGCAATTCATTACATTATCAGGGTCCACCTGGTTGTGTATATAAATATTTTATAAAAACGATTGTGTTGTAAATATCAATGTAACTTGAATATTATGTACAAAATGAAGAAGCCGATCCAAAACTGACTGAACCTTAGAATGTCTACAGGACTGATGTATTGAATCTCCCAATACTTTGTTGATTTTGTGGTTTGTCATATTTAACACATTTATAGTTGTAACAAATAAACTTTTACTTTTTCGTAGATTCTTATTTTGGGTTTTAGACGAGATTGTCAATTTAATTCTTGTTAAATTTTTATTAATAACACTGTGTGTTCGGTAACCTCAGCATTGAAAATCATAAAAATCCCCAATACTAAGCAATAAATAATACAATAACTCAATGATTGCTTCGCGATTGTTACTGTGTATTCAATTGTCCCGTTTCCCTTCAGTGCGTATGATTTCTGTGGTATCTGTGGTAATAAGCATCTTAATACAAGCTTTAAATAATTGTGGTTAAGATATTAATTGACTGGTAGTGTTATATCAAACAATAAAGATTACTGCTATTATAACAGATGTATTATGTAGCGGAAACTGGGTTATTATATGAGTTGAATCCAAGAAGAAAATAAATCTCATTAAATTGCTCACAGCAATACGATTATATACATCGCATTATATTCGTATATGAGTTGGTATGTAACTTACTTGGATATTTGAGTCTAATAGCTTTTATGCAACTTTTCTGTATTAAAAGTCTTGCAACTATTAATTCTTTTATCAGCGCTTTATAATTTTATTAAATTAACAAATAATAATTAAACCAATTTTTCGATTTCTACTGAAATATAAATGTTAATTTTTCGTATTGTACATAGTAGGTGAAGGATCACTTGTCCAAAGATCCAATTTTAAAAGAGGTTGCTTAAGTATCATATAAATAATTTCATCATCTTAAATAAATACATGAACTTCTTAGAAAACAAGATATTTAAATAACAATACCCAAATAATAACAGAAATTATAAAAAGTAGGTTTGACAAAGTACAGTATAATCATGCATCAATTTAACATACTCATTCTCAGATAAGATGACGTATTCATAGATTAGCTGCTTCCGAATGTGATGTTAAAGATTCGAAAAAATGTTATATGTTAAGTTATTAAAAGTGTTCATGTATTACTTGAAGAAAAACAATGGTTATTGTGTAACATACCGGTATTACCCTTATTATCTCGACTTAAAATTTTTGTATGCTCCACACATTAAAGTGTAAATAACATTTCTAGTGAAATCAATCGGCGCGGTGTGGCGTTCAGACATTATAAAAGACTTGACACAGTTGCTTAACTATGATTATTTGTATAGTTCAAATTTAGAGTATAAAAGGAAATAAAATATGAATTTGTATAAAGAACAGGTATCATTGGTTGATATAATGTACAAATCAAATCTTCTCACAAATACGCCAGTCAAATTTATTAAAGGTCGGAAAAAAATTTAATAAACTTGATTGGTATGTTAGTGAAAAAGTTTGATATGGAAATAATAATTTGGTTTACTTTTTATTTCATGCCTTATTTATGAATGAAATATTTAATTAGGGACAAAATGATAATTAAACATCATATGAGCGATCCAGACCAGTGACTAGTTTTGTGAATTCTATCCATAATTTAGAAAATCACAAAAGTTTGCAGATGTATCGACTTCTTAGATTTTAAGTTATTTTTCTAATATTTTTCCTTCAGTAGTCATTTTCCTTCCACCTAATAGTTAGAAATTTAATTCTATTAAAAGAATAAACAGAAATCCGTCTTTACACACACAGAAATTTCTAGTATCTTTACAAAACTTTTTATATTCACGTTTAAAAAATTGCATACCAGAACATATTGTATAGATTATCGACATTCGATTGCCATTTTTTTCATTACTTCTTTGACTTTAAATTCCGCAAACAGCATTGAGCTGTCTTCATACTTTTTCATAATGTGTGATCAACAGGACGTAAGAGAATATCCCGAGCGACGCAAGTTCCATACTACGAGCTGTTCATCTTATCGTTGTTTTTGTAGGACTTTGAAGTCATTAAATCTGAGATAGAAATGTTCGTTTCATTTTCCATGAAAAACAAAAACACAAAGGAGGAATGTGCCTTGGGATTATATTGTTGAAAATATTTCGTGAGGTACTATTATGGTTGATGTTATGACGTCCAATTACCTATTGGCAACTAATTGAACAGTTGAAGGCAGCTATTGCATTACTGTTCAACCATCACACTAACCACAACCGATCAGACTGATGATAGTACCATACAAACATCGACCTCTTTTTATCCTACTTTGGTGATCGTTCATCGCTTCTCAGAACCTTTATGTAGTAGGAACTTGCAGTTTGACCAGTTATTGATGGAACATCGTACTTGTTCGCAAACAATCTCCGTTTGAATTGTACAAACTGCTAAATGATTTTCAAGAACGCGCTCAGATAATTGATGTAATTTATTAAGTCGCATTGACTAAGTCGTTCAGATGTCTCCTCTTGTCTCAGTACGTTTGCAGAACAATTATTGGATATTTATTGTTCAATGCAATGCTGCATGTTTTGCCTTCTTCATATCCTGACATTGTGTCCATTTCTTCGAAAGTGCGAGGCACATAACCTGATCTTTGACACCCTTTTCTTTGCATTTTCATTTCAAACGCATTGGATCACAAAAACATATAACATCAATTTCCACTTGTAAATGAATAAAAAAAAAATTGGAATAATTAACGGATTGAAAGATATCTAACCATGTTATATGATCATCCATCAGCGACGAAGAAATAGTTCATATTTCTTTTTTTTTCTCAACTTCTTTGAGTCTATAAAAATATATATTATCAACAAAATGTTGAAATATCGTTCAATTACGGCGATAGTCCTCATATTACATATTGACAAATTACGAGATGCGCCGAGAAACGCAAATAAGTCTCTATGCGTCTTAGTTCTACCTACAATAAAATAGAAGCCATTCGTGAGAAAATCAGCATCATATTAGTGAACACATAGTGAATGGAATAAAATTTGTCGTATCTAGCTTGTACGTGGGTCTCATGTGTCACTTCATGCAAATAGTAAACTCATGTTTGTCATTTTTAAGACAACAGAAGGTGTCGAAGTTAGGTTCTAATTTGTGTAACGACCATGAATTTTTCTACTTACTGTTTTTATTAGTTTTTCAAGAACGTAAAGTTTTTCCTACTGATATTAGTAACGAATTTGGGGTTTTATTGCATGGTTAAGTCGAAGTGTCCCACAACAGGCTCCAAGGTGTGCTCAGAGGACACACGGAGGGTAGAGCTCCACAATTACCAAGCTCCTTGCACTAGAAGGAAGAAATATGGGAGAAATATCGCTCTTTTCTTGCATGGAGTATTTATTTAATTAGATGATGTTCTTAAGAAATAGTGTTGATTGAGGTCTTCTAACTCGTCAGTTTTTGTATTTGAATTGATGAGTTTGCATGTTTTAATGCAATTGAAGTGGATCTATTTGATTGCTTACTTTATACTTTGTAGAATTCTTTAAAAATATTCTTTGGAGTAATAAAATCTTCATATTTGTTTTTAGTTAAGATTCCACACTTTAAGGCTATCTATTCTTTCTCTTCAAAAAATTATCTTAATCTGATAAATTGTTAGTGCAGTTGTCGACCTCTGATCACATGCATTTTTCCAAGACTTGGCTGTTTGCTTAAAAGTAAAGTTTAAGAACGTTCAATGCTAGATTTAATAATAATAATAATAATAATAATAATAATAATAATAATAATAATAATAATAAAGTGTCTTTTATTGTGGCGAGACAGCTCGTAAGGTCTGCTCTTCCGTCTAACCATTTAAAATATTTACATTTTAAAATACAGGATGAGAATTGGGAGGATGGAATTTACATCTGCTTTCGATCGTATCTTACGTATGCACCTCCAACTATATTGGATTTCATCTCACAATCACTGCACGCACAGGGACAGTAAGGAGCTACGAGAAATGCTGTAGATTTATTATTTAAAGTGATATAGGCCAATTGTTCGCCAAAAAACAAAAACAACTATATTTCGCAAAACACATGCTATGTGATAGGTCGCGCAAACATAGCAGATTGTGTATTTAAACATTAAATATTTTATTATTTACAGTAGTAAAATTGCTCGAAAAATTGGGATTATGTTAATGATTTACATGAAAATGTGACGTAAACAAACAATAGTATTTCTGCACTTTGATTCTGTTCAACTGTGAGCACTGTCATGATTCGACAAACTAATAAAGTAACTGTATTCAATATTTATTTATTTATTTTTAAATAAGACACAAATAATGCATTTCCCTTTGGTTTCTACGTCACGTCTTCATTACACGACATTCCATGACTTGTTCCTATGTATTAATTTTCTTCACTTTTTCTTTTCTCATCTGTCCCCTCTCACAGCATCTACTCTATAGGATTCACATAATCCTTGCTTTGTTCCCAAATTCCTTTTACATAGCTTTGAAAAATCGATATTTCCCTTCGTTGTCTATCATCTTGTTCTTTCTTTGTGAATTTGGTGTATCTATCTTCCTCATTCTCTTCCAAAAATACGCTCTTTCGGCACTGTATAATTTGCCAGGCGTCTACTAATAGTTCCATTATTATTTTCTTCCATCCCTTTTCTGTTATGTCTACTCTCCTCACATACAATTGTATCATCGTATTTTGATTCATTAGTTTTCGTAACACTCATTTCTGCAAAGCTAGATCAATTGGCAGAAATCCTAATAGCATATTCAGAGCGTCTGACGATACTGTGTTATAAGCTCCACCCATCCATAACATACACAACCGCTGGAAACTTATCAACTTTCCTAGCATCTTGGGACTCTACACTTTTTCCCACACACTGCTACTATATGCAATTTTTGGCATGATAACCCCTTCATGCAATTGTAATAATTGCTTCATTCATAAATTAAATTTTGTTCAAGAGGAGTAGAATTCAAGAGAGGGATTCAATGCCAATACTTCCTTGTTAATCACCCGGTTAGTTCTTGTAACTATCACTCAGCGCTGGCATAGAATGTAGTCAACTTTATGTAATGAAATGAAATTGCGACGTTCCATCATTACAATGGAGAGATTCCCATAAAGTTAACGTGAATTTACCCCCCAGGGGACTTACATCTAGTAAGTACGTGTTTGGCAATCACGGGACCCCGAGCTGAGTCTGGCATTACTTCCACTTACTTGTGGTAGGATCCTTCCTTTCTCTTTCCTGACCTTCCTTGGTCACCTCTTGTTCTTTTCGATCCCGACGCTATTAAGGCTAGGGTATCTTTCATTTTCCTCATTTTTTGTAATGTTTTGATTTTTGATTTTGAGGTGTTTTGATATATTGTAATTCAGGAGAGTTTTAGCGGGTATGATTGATTCATTCGGCGAGTCCCACACGCGAGGAGAGTCATGTTGGCTCTCCTTAGTGCGTAACTGCATTTTCCCTACCTGTACAGAATTTTAGGGCTCTAATGACCTCGATGTCGACGAGCCGNAAAAAAAATGACGTGAATTTGTTGATTGCTGCGTGAACGTAGTGAATAAAAATTATGGAGACCTCGTGTACATGAGCGAAGACGTTATTTATCGAATTACCTTTGCGAAGTGCAAATTGTATTGAATTATGAGTTCACGCGTGAAATTCACTTATGCTGGTTGCAAAAATCACTTGAGTGTTTGCCAGAATTTGGTTTTTCAAATTAGCAAAGTTTGAGCGAAGGTTAGTAATTTAGGTCAACGACAAAAGATGTAACTGGTTAGGACATATGTACAGTTTTGTGTGAGGTTCAGAAAAATAATGCAGAGTAAATTGAAAATTGATCTCATGTTGACGATAAATATGTAAGCTGCTGTGATGAGATGTAATTTCTTACTAAATCATCTGAAGACTACTTGTCAATAAATATTTATTTAATTAACCTTCTAAATCGGTTTTTAGTTATATACAACCATTTTACTTTCTACCGTTTCTGAATGCAACCAAGGTCTTGAAAAATTGTATTCCTTGAAGAAGAAAAATATTCGCCAAAGTTCACTACAATTAACGTTCAATGAGCAGCAATTTAAATTTACGAATATATTTGAATGACCGCTCTTTGATACATGCAGCGCCACGCGGGGGTTACACGAACCACCGACGAGTGATGTCACAAATTACACGTTTTTCCGCTAGTGAGCCCCTCTTGTATACTATAGTCCTCTTGAATTTTGTTAACCCTATATATATATATATATATATATATATATATATATATATATATATATATATATATATATATATATATATATATATATATATATTTATATATATANTTTTGCCTATGTTCCACATACCTTAATTTATCATCCAGCTTTATTTCAAAATATAGTTTCTCTTGACGATTTTTTGTCACCGTCTAAACGACATACATGACATATTCTAAGTTTTTTATTCCCTTGTTCAATTTCTCTCGTAGATCTTCCTTTGCTACGTCCTCTATGTACTACTATCTCAAACCCGTGTTTCTTTACTTGTCATATCAAGAAATTTATTATTGTACTGGCTGATCACCTGGCGTTGCTCGGTAGTTTTCTTGGACTAATCTTCATTTACTTAGGAAAAATAAAATCAGTCTATATTGTACGATCAAAATACGTTTACTTACTGATTTTTGAAACATGTACAGTATCCTAACTTTTCACTTTCATAAAACTAATTTAATACAAAAGTTTACTGTATACACAACACCAACTCGCGACAGCCACTTCCGAGGCATGACGCGGCTGCATCATTTCATTAAAATACTTGTAAAATGTAAACTATCTGTCGAAATTATACGATTTAAAGGTTTATCTTTGTTAAATGCACAAAATAAATAATTCGTTAAATTTAATGATGATTAATCTTTCCCTTCTTAAATTACTCTCTTAAATTGAAGAATTCAAACTCTTCTATTTTTAACAATATTTAATTAACAATTTATGTTAATATTTGTAGAAAACTTTTCCAAGACCATAACGAACAAAAAAAAGAAAAGAGAATTACGCAAATCCATTGTTTGAATCGTGAGTTATGGTCATGAATTCATACTAAATCATTATTAAAAAGCACTTTCAGATTTTTCCGTTTTTTTTCAATTTTTCTGTCCCTAAAATCCATATTCAGACTTTTTCGAATACTAATAAAATCGGTCCAGCTGTTCTCAAGTGATGCGGTTGCCAACGAACAGCATTTAATTTTTATTTATATAGATTCCAGAACAATGGTCCTGCAAGGGATCCATGTGGGCAACCCTTATTACATTTTCGGATTACTTTTTCATCTCATAGCTCCAAGAAGGCGAACCTATCGTGAAATTAATCTACTTATATAAGTATTTGTATTTGTTCACTGTTTTCTCTCTTACGTACCTCAAAAATGTTCCCTATTGTGCACTAGCAAAAGCTCCTAGAATATATAGAAATAGAACCATTCCTATTCTGTAACCCCCACCATTTATCATAGTTTTGGTGCTGTAAGTGTGTGTTCTGTTGATTTTCCCGGTCGGGAACCGTATTGTTTTTCTTCAAACCATTTCGCACCTTCTTCTTCCCTCGTCAATCTCTTTATTATTATTTTCTCTTACACCTTTCCCATGTAAGGTAGAAGGCCGATTGCTTCTCTCGCATGCCTACCCTTTTGAATACGTAGAATTGTCCTAATTTTCCATTGCTTTGGAAAAGACAATGAAATATATCAAAAATTTCCTGTAAATAAACTGCTGCGCAGATAATGTAGAATCTACTTCTCTTGGGTTCGCTAATACTCGTGTTGTTCTCGGGAGTAATCTAGGTTTTCCTGTTATTTTAATTCAAAGAGTGTTTAAAATTTGCTCTCTCGTGTTTCTCTACGCTGTATCGCAGAAATATACACCATGACCTAAACTCAGGTTGAAACTCGTGTGTATTATAGAATAAATAGTATATTTCAAAGGCCATAAAAAGTTGATTAGTTTATCAGCAGAATAATGGTAGGCGGAAGCAATATAATATAAAGGAATATTCAATAGATTACTGACAGTATCTTCTAAATATTACCTATTGTGCCACTATTTTACCAACTTCTCTTTTGATTTAATTGAAATTCCAATAATATTTCGATCAAAATATTCCAATAAGTTTAAAGTACGACTTAAAATCCGTCAACTTATCGTATTTTTCAGCTTATTACACTATGAATCCTTGTAGGTATTTTAATGGCCAATTTCTGGAAAATGTTTTCTGACATGGAAACATCTCTGATGTCATTCATACCTGTAAATGTAACCTTGTCGCAATAGTAAGAACGTGGCTGTAGAGTTAACATGGAAGGCATTCCAATTTAATAGCTTCTTATGTTCGAGATTCTGAACTACGTCATTACGAAATATTCTATTTTCTGAATTATTTCTACGTTTCTCCTTGAGTTTATTTTTCTTCGTTTCCCACCAACAAATAGGATGAGCAGTAAACATTCTCTCCTGATTAATGTAAATAAATTTATTGTAAAAAAAAAAGCCAGTACAAAATGCTTATGACCACGTGGAGGACAATAAACTAATTTACTCTCCGGAAGCAAGCAAAGGACCATCAAGGGCCCTAAGGTAGAAACGGATTGAAGAATTTCAGCAAACATTCTTAGATAAGATAAAAAGTTAGCTACGAGTTACAATACTAATAGAATATCAACAAGTTTGTAATTTAACACACAAAAATTAATTTACATGTACAAATTATTATCGAACTATATATTATTCTGAATATAGTGTTTACAAATCATAAGAATTGAAATAACATTAAATTCACGATTTCTTCTTTCAATAAACGCTCCCCTAGGCAAAAGTCTAGAGACTCTGTATAAGAAATCCGCCCCAACCAGAAGGAAAACCGAAGAAAACCCGGATCAGGATGGGGCAACAGAATTAATGAACACAACCGTGCCAAAATTGAGTACACACAAAACTAAATTAATATGAATCGCAAGACACAACACAATCATACAAGAAAATAGTTTTTGAAATTTATATGTGTAATTTTAAAAGTACTAGTTAGCGTGATAAAGTACAAGACAGATTTAACTTCTATTAAAATCAATAAATTCTCTTACATTGTAGAAGCACTGGTGCAGGAGATAGCTTTTAACCGCGGATTTGAAGAGATTCAATTTCATAATATCTTTTATTTTTTTTGGGAGGAAATTATATTGAACGATTCCCGAATGATAAGGTCCTTTTTGGCAAATAGTGGTTGACATTCTGGGACGATGAATATTATTACTATTGCAAGTATTGTGTCCGTGGACGAGATTGTTTCGTATGAAGCAAGGGTGGCACTTCAGTAATTCGGACTTAACAAACACGACCGTTTCATAAATATAAATGCAGGAAAGTGTTAAGATATTTAATTCCTTGAATAAAGGTTTCCAAAGTTCCGGGGTGAGATTTACAAATTATCCGAATTATCCTTTTCTGAATTTTGAAAGTTTGAATGCTCTGACCGGAATTGTCCCAGAAGGTAATGCCGTAACGTTAATGTTTGCAAAATGTACGCCACGAGGAATATGAGGACTAACTACGTTAACGAAGATTCGGAATGCTTAACACAATTTGCTTAATTGGGAATTAAGATTGTCAACGTGACAATTCCATTTGACGTTGTCTTGAATATGGAGATCTAAGAATTTTTAAATTGTGTTCCTTTTAAAGAAAGAGAAACCTGGGATACTATTGTGAAATAACAGAATATATTGTGAAAGATTTCATGATACTATTGTGAAATAACATAGACACTGTTTTGATAGTTCGACCTGTTGATATAAATCTTTTAAATAAGATGCTAGCCATTGATGTGGAAGTCCACGAATACCTAAATAATGCAATTTGGAAAGGAGAATTTCGTGATCGATAGCGTCGAATGCTTTGGATAAAACAAGAAAAACACTCTGAGGATTTTCTCCACTGTTAAGAGATTAAGTAACATCGTTTATGAAAGAAAATACGACGCTTGTATTGGAAAAAGTTTTCCGAAAACCTTGTTGATCGTCAGAGAAAATGTAAATTTTTAATAAAAAATTATAGAACAATTTTTCTACGATTTTTGAAAAAGTGGGTAGTAGAAATAATGGTCGATAATTTCCAATATTAAGTTTGTTTCCTTTCTTGTGTAAAGGTTTCACTTTAGCTCTCTAAAAATGTTAGGAAACACCCCTTCAGATAAAGAACTATTTAATATATTTGTGAATGAATTTAATATAATGTGTGACGAAAATTAAACAATAAACTCTGGTATATCATATACGCCTTTTGAAAATTTGTTTTTTAATGAGCTGATTATTATCATGACGTCACTGGCGTTCGTTTCGGAAGTGAACATAGAATTCGGTACGCGGATGGATATAATTGGAAAACATTGATTTGGAGGCATTGAGTTTGTTATTTTACCTTCTTCTGAGAAGTAAGAATGAAACAAATTTGCGATGTCCTGAGGTTTTGTTACGATTTTGCCATCGTTTAGTAGAGAAATATTATCTTGGCGATTTTCAGAAGTTGTGTAATTTTTAGCAATATTTCACATGACTTTCGTCCGGTTGTTTGGTTTTAGTACCTGATGGTCGTTTTCCATAAATCTAGCTGTATAGACTACTTTTCGAAGAATAGTCTTATTTTTATGAAAATAATCGTGGAAATCAGATGGTTGGTTATAGAGTTTTGAAAGATAATATGAACGGCGTGCGTTTTTTTTTTTGAAGAAAGTCTTATCCCTCGGCTGAGCCATTTTTTGTACTTCTTTGTGTCAATTAACTTGTGTTGTGTGGGAAAACTAGAGTAGTAATGTTTTAGGAATCTTGAAATAAATACATTGAATTTGTCGTCGGCGTTTTGGCAATTGTAAACATCTTTCCATGTTTCTTCACGCAAATAATTTATAAATATGGATTGATTTGTGTCATTTAATTCTCTTGAAAATTTGTAAAGGATTTTAAGTGGTTTTAGTTTATCTTTAATAGTTAATACTTGAGCAAGGTGATCGCTGTATCCGGCGATATACACTTCAGAGTAATACGGGATTCCTTTGTTGACGATAATGTGATCTAGCAATGTTTGAGATGAACTGGAGAGGCCAGTGGGGTCGTTTATCGTAGTAATAAGTTTGAAGGAGTCGATATTCTTGAATCGCTTAACTGGTGAATGTGCAGTGTCGGATGTACTCATGTTGAAATCATGTATGAAATCGATGTGGAAATCATCACATATAACGATAGTTTTAGTAGATTTATGTGTAATATATTTTAAAACAATTTTTAACTTCCGAAAAAATATGTCAAGATCTGATAGAGGAGGTTTATAAATATACAAAACAATAATACCGGTGTCGGTCAGATTAACTGCAGAAAATTCGAACACACATAATCTACCCAGAATTTCTCGTAGTCTGGCAGTGGAGAAGATAAAATATCATTACAAACGTAGATACACGTACCTCCGTGGGGATTTTTTCATTTCAAATTTTGCCGACAGTAAGAACTTGCTAAATAATAATTAGAAATAAAAGTATCATTGGTGTTGTTAGTTGAAAGCCAGTGTTCTGTGAGGCATAGTAAATCGAATTTTCATGTACCAGAATTTCAAAATCTGTCAATTTGTCTGAAAGGGATTGGACATTTTGATGAAATATAATTAGTTTATTTACGCAAAGAGTTTTTGACTCACGAGAAATGGAATTGAAGGTAGATTGTGGAAGGGAATTTGAATTTGGCACAGCTTCTAGTCCCGGATGAAGCCCGTACACTGCACCCAAATGCGATTGTCACCTTCGAGTACCACATTGTACTCTTAAGCGAATGTTGTAACTGTGTATGGGGGCGGGAGAAGATGTGGTTGTAGGAATAGATGAGGACGTGGGAAATGAGGAAGCAGTAGGAAACGGGGAAAGGAGAAGAAATGGGTGTGGAGATAGGAAGAGGTGGTGATGATGAGGTAGGAGCAGAGAATGGTGGAGAAGGAAATGATAAAGTAGGAGCAGGAGGAGGTGTAGGAGTGGGTAAAGGGGTAGGTGGATGATGTGAGGTCAGATGTGAAGCTAGGAGAGAACCGAAGTGATGTTTCCCAGATGGTCTTAGATGTAAACTGTGATGGGTAAAGTCCTTGGCTGTCAGGCGTGGTTGCAAATCAAAAAATGTGATTTTTGTGTCTGCCAGGTGATGTTTTAGGGAGATGTTTGCCAGGTTAATTTCGTGGTTTATTTGTGGAACGTTGAAGCGTGGAGGCAGGCTAGAGAGCACTATGTTTGTGTGCAGGGAGGCCATTTTTAGTTTCTGTAGATGTTCAGACGCGTTAAAATGGCCACCCTTTGCTGATTACTGTGTCTGCCCACCTATGATGATTACTGTGTCCCGCTCTGTGAATTTTTAGTGTATGTGTCCAGTTCTCGAATAACTTCAGCCAAACGAGTGTTTGGCTTAAAGGAACCGGAGACTGAGAACTGGTTGGGAAGCAATCCACGCTAAACGGAGAACATGAGGCGACCGTGCGAATCATCTAATATGAGCACGTTTGATTTCTGCGGGGAAGTGTTGTCTTCATCTCTGGGTAGCCCTACTTTACGTGGATTTGGGTGGCTGTGCTTACCTGTGCGTAGTTTGTGAATAGGTTTAAGTACTGGACGGGAAGGGATGAAACGGGTAGGAGGATTTGGTAGGGGAGGATACTGGGACATGCCATCTAACACACTAAACCTCTTCTGAGTGAAGAGTTGGGCTGGTGCATATGTCGTTGGTCTAACCGCGTGATAGCAGTTGGAAGGACGGCGAGAATTCCTGACTGCAATCCAACCGCCGGTCTTGTTCTTATTGACCTCTTCCAGCGCACTGATCCATATGTCAATATAATGAACCAAGTCATTGTACGCCTTGCGAAGGTCAGCTTTAAATGTATTGAATGCGATAGTTTCCATTCTTGTGAGTTAGTTAGCAATTTGACGGCAAAAGTAAATGAGAATATACGAAAACTGACAACTAACACTGAATGAAGGATATTAGTATAATAATACATTTATTACTACTAAAGTTACAAATGCGATATTAAATAAATAAATAAACAATCCGACGACTAAAATGGCAGAAATATTTATTTAGGACGACAACTGGAGGTTATTTAGTTCGACAATAACTGCCCTATCATATGTTAAAATGTAAATAAATACGAAAAAATCAAGAAAAACGAATTGTAAAATGATGTAATAATTCTATGGAATTATGATGACGAAAACTTGGGAGCAAAATGGGGCAGGATTTCTTTGAAAGTTTAATTGTTATGTGATACAATATGCACGAGAAAATCTAAATGCACCCTTACTCCTGATGCACTAAGAAACAAAATTAATGATTCCGTTTATCGCACCTTTGAGAAGCATACAAAGTATGTTAGGCTTGATAAACCTTAGGAAACGTTTTTAATATTTTTTGCACTTAACACACACACACACAAAACAAACAATTTTTTTCATTACAATAAAGGTTGGAACTAAATACAACAACTTAATCACAAAAACTCGAGAAAAATAAAACAACTAGGAAGATTAAACTAAAAAATACGGAGAGTTCATTTACAACCGTAGCTAACGCCAGGAGCAGGCTAGCCAAAAGTCAATTAATTTGAGAAAATTAATTGACTTGTCTCAAATTAATTTGAGAGATGGTTTTTTTCGCATCATTATTATGTGCTCAAAAAAGAATAATTTTACCCTTTTATTTACCTGCTATGTTATGTAAAATTCAACTATTTCGATACTTCCTCGCTACTGATAACACGCTGTGTACGAGTTCTCATCTTATTTTTATACAAAATTTTTTGACAGGATTGATTCATATTTATTATGTTATTATACTGACAAAACATACGAAACTTTAATGTTAATTAGTAAGGTGTATCAGGTTATCTAAAGCAAATCGGTTAACATGAGAAGCCAGAACATTCGGAGTAACCTGAATTACATTTTCATAACCCAAAATTTGCACTTAGTTTTTGATTCTGATTATATGGGTGAACATGTTATTGCTATCTAATAGTTTATACGCAAAATCCGAGCCAAAGTTATCTTCAATTTCTATCGTTAAAACACTGTCACAAAAGTTCCACCATATATTAAAATTTCAGAAACTTAAAAAGACTAAAGCATTTGACGAAAAGTAAGCCTAGGAAAAAAGTTATTCCAACAGAGGCGTCGAGGGGAAAACAAAATTAATTGAAAAGATTTTATATCGTAATACAATAACTTTTGAATTCTAAAGATTTGTATCCAATACACGAATATTTGGTGTGACTCACTGGTTATGACGTAACGCACTTGTTACTTTCAAGAACATCAGCAGGTGAACGCATGATCGTACAACGCGTGATTACAACTGAACTTACAGTACCTTTTTCACATATATTCTCATTAGAACTTTCCCTATTTGCTCGCGCAAGATATTTGCAATAAAAATGACTCTGAGACACGTCTTTTTCTTTTCCCAATCCTAGCTTTGAAAATGAGAGTGAGGAATGCTCTACACTAATCTTAACCTGTTGCACTTGTGTACCTTCCCCCGCTTTTTTTTCGTGAGGGTAGCGCTGCACCTGCAGATGCGCTATTAAAAGCTAGAAGTCGATAGTGGTACAACTGGTCTGGATTCGACCACGCCCGTGATTTTTCGTCCTAGCAAAAAGCGCAGAGCGACACGATAGAGGCGGAGTAGAGATGGTTCGTCGCTTTTCTTCATCAGTTACTGCCACCTGCCGCAGCAGCCGGAGCGAGAGTACAACGCACTGCGTTATATGAATAACATTTGCATGAATGCGTGCATTATTAGCATGCATTCACTTTTAAAACACTACATCAACCATGTACATATTTCTTACGTGTACCCTACATTCGACCATGATGACTACGTGAGATGTGGTCATATTTCGTATTTTTAATTCTGCAAGAAAGGTGAATAGTTGAATAACATCATGAAATTAAACGATCGTTATTGAGGATTTGGTCGAATATTATTAATGAATAAAATACTTACTGAAATTTCTCAATTATTCTAATGCATTAACATTATTTCATTGTATTGGTATATGATTTTTTATTGTGTGTTAGAACTTATCAGAACACTGGATTACGTAGTGAACAAGGAGTATGCAATATTGAAAAAATGGTACTAAAGCAGTAAAATCGTTTGTCTCTGCTGCACTAATATATCACTTTCATGTTTCAAGAATCTTGAAAATAATGTATCAATGTACTGGTAAGAACGCACTTCGCACGTGGAGAAGAAGTTTGGAAAACTTTACTAATTTTAACGTGCATTATATGATCTCATTGAATAAATAGTTAAAAAACTTATGCCTTTTTTAATAAATATATTAATCGTCCGAAAAAGGTCGTAAGTTTTTAACTATTTACTTAAAACATTATAATTTTAAAATAGATAGAAGGACTATCTACAGAGACTATATATATATATATATATATATATATATATATATATATATATNGCTAAACGCCGGGATTTCAAAACCGGATGAGATCATGAAATTTTTATCCACATTTCAATGTCCAAATAAAATATCAGATCCACTCAACATTCTTTCTGTACACTGTCCATCATGAGGGTCAAAGTTTCGGCGTATGTTTCTACCCACAGTTTCTCCTCGTGGTGTCGAGACCAATAAATGAAGGAATTGTACTCTTTGCAAATCTCTCGGTTCCTGGGTTCTTCGACCCAGAAGGACTTTGATTCGGAATAATGATAATATTTTTTTTTATTTTTCGAAGCAATTGGAAATTGCGTACGATCTCGTGGAGAACAAAAAGCTTCTTTACTCTGCGAAAGCGAACGAGAGCCTTCGTCATCAATTCGACCAAAGTATCCAATGGAAAATGGAGAAATCCCGAGTCGAAGTGGGGCTACAAAAATAATGTACACAATCTCGTCAAGTCTGAGTTCAGGCAAGAAATACTACTATTGTAAACGGCGAGAAACTACAGTTGCTCGTATTACAATAATTATTGGTATTTGTTGAACAATCAGTATTAAAAGTACTGAAGTGACGGCGGGGTTAAATATTGAACGTGTCTAGGAAAAGGAAGAAAACATGAATTAATTCAAGATGTGACGTTCTCAGAAAATGCGAAAAGGTGGTTTCATTCGGGACCGGTTGTGGTAGAATTTTTAACAAATCATGGGGATTCAAATGAATATTTGAGTAGATTCCATTTGAAAGACGATGATTTATGTAAATGTGGGACAGGGAAAGAATGTGCCAACACATGTTTTGGGAGTATATTTTATATGGAGGAGAAATGCGAAATACAGAGGTCGTACCGGAAATGATTTTCAAGATGATAGCAAAAAAAGATAAATTCAAGGTAATTCCAGATTATATTGACAGCATTAAATAAATTAAAAATTACATGAACTAAAACTCAGAATGCAGGGTGTATTTCACTAGGAACTAAGGTAGTCAATACTACTTCAAATACAATTTGCATTCAGTGAAGAGTGTTCGAAAATGGTTCAGAGATGCCGTTAAATTGTTTCAGTACTTGTGTTAAAGGAGCAACGCTGATTTCATTTGTTGAAGAATGTGGAAGAACAATGCATATGTTTTTGTTTGAAATATTGAAGTAAAAAGAGGTTTTCTTGAGAAGAAGTAAATTATTAGACGATTGACTTCTTTCTAAACTGTTCATTTTTTAAGCGTTTCGTAACGGGCGACATCGTAAACAAACTTAACCTCTCTGGCTTCCTACGAATACACATTCCCTTGTTGTTAAAGAAAGGAAGCATGGTTTTTTTATTGGCACTAAAAAGAATCAACTTCCGAGACAAGCATTTAGTTCCAACTACAACATATTTCTTTTTATGATGTCTACTGCCCATTGTATACAAACAGAATCTATAAATTTGCCCATCTATAAAAATTCTTGTTATAATTAATCACGAAGATTAAAATTAAATTTTAATTTAAGCAATGGCGAGTGTAACCTATCTGTGTCACAAGAAATACTGACATGCGCCCTTCCCTAGAATAATAAAAATAGTCTTCTTGTTAAATATCAACAAAATATTTAAAAAACTTTATATTCAAGGAATAATAGTACTTTATGCAACAAAATATGCAGTATTATCAATTCATTGCGAAAATATTTGCTTATTCATGTTAAGGCACTCAAAATTCCAGATTAATAGGATAATATAGTAATAATAATGACACTCAAATGCTACCCCATTAGATGTGTGACAAGAGGGAATATTAAATATACGACAACAGTATCGAGATAAATTAACACTTTTTTCAATTTGACAAGAATTTGCATAAAATTAATATTTAATGGAAACATTGGAACTTATATTAACTTATTTTATTAAAATCGATAAATTCTTTGACATTATAGAAACAGTGGTGAAATGGGAAACATTTAACCACGGATAATATGTTTTATATATTTATTATTTTGATCAATTTAATAGAAATTACTATTTATTATCGTAATGAAAGTTCATTATTGTGACCTGTAGTTTTTTTAGTGGTTAAATATGAATTATGACCCACTTAGTAATGTAAATGAATTCTTCCTTAATTACTTATTTCCCGCAGATAACTCAAGGTGTATGATTTCAGAAAATTTATGGTACTTAATAGATTACAAGACGTACTAATGAACCAATTATGAACAAAATAAATTTTAAACACCTATTAAAGAAATGATTGCTACTATGTTTAAATATCTATATTTTTGATTATATTTCTTTCTTAACTAACCATAAATCAGAGGTATTTATACAAAGAGGTCCATACTATATGAACAACAAGTTTCTGGAGAAATATACAAAATCTTATTAATTAAATTTTTTTAAATGACTAAAATCTATACTAATATATAAATGCGTAACGCGAAAGCGTGTCTGTTTGTTACTTAATCACGATTAAACCACTGAATATATCGTGATGAAATTTGGCAAGGATATAGTTAAGATGCCCAGGATGAACATAGGCTAACTTTAATTTTAAAAATTTGAGATGAGAAAGATGGAAATGGTTATTGACAATAAATATCGATAAAATCGAAAAAAAAGAGAGCTATATTCGCTTACGCTGCCTAAACGGTCATAGATAGGTGACAACTATGACTGGCAATATTGTTTGCCTAAAGAGTTCTATATAAAAGTCCGCGATAGCATATGTCTACCTACAAAAGTTCACCCATATTATTGAAAAAACGTTATTAAAAATAGGAGTGTTAAAATACGTAAATTTGAGAGAATAATTTAGAAAGGAAAAAATAATTATCATCAAATTTAATGAATTATTTGCTTTTTGCATTTAACAAAGATAAGAGTCGCCTTTAAACGTAAAATTTCGACGAATAGTTTAGATGTTACAAGACTTTTAATGAAATGGTGAAGCCGCGTCATGCATCGGAAGCGAAAATTCGCTCCCGCGAGATGGTGTAGTGCATGCAGTAGACTTTTGAATCAAATAAGTATTATTATGAATTTGAAAAATTATAACATGTTTTCAAAAACCAGCAAGTAAAAGAATTTTGATTTTATAACATAGATTTTATTTTTTCCTGAGTAAAAGATTAGTCTAAGAAAACTCTCGAAC
Organism: Laupala kohalensis; assembly: GCA_002313205.1. Taxonomy (NCBI): domain Eukaryota; kingdom Metazoa; phylum Arthropoda; class Insecta; order Orthoptera; family Trigonidiidae; genus Laupala; species Laupala kohalensis. The sequence continues at coordinate 31,190 of NNCF01132905.1, forward strand.
AACGCCGGGTAATCAGCTAGTAATTTTTATAAAAATAGTCCTAATGTGAAACACTGTTCCCGTAACTCTTTAATATTGAAGATACTTCTGAGGAATAGTAAAAGGAACCATTACTTACCTCTCTTGCTTTTTTTTTTAATGTTGTGTTGTAGAAGTTTGAAATCAAAGGGGAATTTTCTGATGTATCCAGACGGTACTTGTGTCATTATTTTTGCTAAAATGTATTTGATTGTTTTGTTAAAAACTAGATCATATTCATCACTACAACATTATGTTTACCTTCATGTTACTAATGGTCCCGTTTATGAAAAGGTTTTGCTCTAAGAGTGAATCTTTTTAACGCCCCTCCTTAAAGCACGGGATCTTTGAGTATCGCCGAACTATATTATTTTGTAGTTCAATATATGGACATCATGTAATTATAATGAATACCCCGGCGTACTTAAATGCAGTGTGAGCATGGCATTTTCGGATGAAAACGAAGACAATTTTACTCCAACACAGAATGGAATTTAATATTGCATTTCCCCCCTACCCCCTCAATAAGTTACGAGGATTAAGAATTGAGAGGAAAAATTAATCTTCTGCGTATCTTTCAGTAATTTAATACGTCGCTCTTATCGTTTGTTTGTAGTAATATAAGTCAAAAAGAGGGGTTGAACAAATATTTAGCCATCTTGTGAGGCTCGGAAGGAGAATCTCCTCGGTTAGGAATAGAGATTCATGCAATGCATACTTTCGTAGTCGATTTCATTGATACGTGTACCTTGCCTCAGCTGTTGGTAGTCGAAATGTCACAGTTTCCAAATGAGGAGTGTCTGTTCAAATTTTATGGATGGATGTTATATTATAATCGAATAATAGTCGAGTGTTCAAATAAATTTTTTTTAAATGTCAGAAAACTGTCTCAAGATAAAAATTAATAATTTTATAAAAGTAAGTGCTTAATATTGCTAGACAGTGATAAGATATTTTTTTACTGTTTTTCTGTTTAAAACATATTTATAGTTTTCAATCCTTTTAATATGTTCGACAAAATATTTCTTTGACTTTCATTACCCTTTTAGTTCCTAACATGAATTCATCATACAGAACATAGCATTGTATAAAACAATGAGCAATTCGTCCTTCCAAAAATATAGCGCTCGAGGTTTCCCTGTTGGACCTTCCCTCGTCTCATCTCTTGTATCATCTATTTACTAAACTCTGATGATTATCATTAATTTCAATAATGAATGCGAAACTGTTTCCTCACAGTAAGGTAAATTGAGTGTGCTCAACATATGCTAATAATACAAAACAGAGAATGATATTATCGTATCTTTAATGAAAAACGGACGGACGGGAGGTTTGTTTTGAATTATCAATGAGGTCAATTTTGTAAAATGTTTATATTCGTTTTCCTTGTTGTCCATCGATTATATTATTTATTCGTTATTTCTCACTCCGAGAATTCGTTTTGCTTTTCCTTGCTTCGCTAATGTCATTTATCTGCGTACTTTTTTCCTGATTTTGGTGAACAATTTTCGAGAGTACAATTACTCTAACTTCAAAAGATTCTAACCTTTCATCTTGCATAACAAGGTCAAAATAAGTCACAAGGTCACAATTACATGAAGCAATGTGGGAACAGTCATGATATTTTTTGACAAATAGTACATTACCTTGGGATTAGACTGCATTAGTTGTTAAATTACATAAATTAAAAGGCATTAACAACAAGATAATTCCGTCTTCCGTAATTTTTCGAAAGTTAATATACATTCTAGAAGAAGAATATTTGATCCGCTATGCTTATTTTAGGTCACATGTTGGAGACTTGTAAAATTAAGGAAATATTTGGATTATTAAAGGATATTTTCATTCAAAAACTATTTGTGTGTGATATTTGTGCATTACAAATGCAATAAAATATATTAAAATAATAAATGCTGCGTATAAATTATAATGTATCAAATACAAATACAAACTTATAATCGCAATTGACTGTATATCAGCTATTTCAACGACAACATTAAAATAGCAAATCTCTACCTTTCTCCCCGTTCTTTGGACAAATTTCCTTCTCTCTTGAGGAAATGTTAGGAACGCTTTTTGAAATAGGAGAAGAATGGAAAAATAATGTGAGGTTCTTCTTCATCATAGACAGAAACAAGAGAAAATAGTGAGAAAAGACGTCTTCTCGATGATTATGATGAATTTTGTGGAATATTCTGTTCGGACAAATAATGGGTTAGTCATAAAACACCAAACTTCCTCTGATTGTCTTCAATCATTTCAGAAGGATTAAGCAGAGTGCAGATTGTAGACAATCAAAAACTTCAAAGTTCACAGAATATATCATTTATTCAATACTCTCAAGACCAACAAGTATAGAATAAATGATATACTCTGTGAACTTTGAAGTTTTCGATTGTCTACAATCTGCACTCTGCTTAATCCTTCTGAAATGATACGGATTGATGAAACTGCATGTCATTTCGGATTTGAATTCCCCGCAACGAGAACTCGCTTACTGAACATAAATTGCGTTGTACAGAACTCAGACTGTACTTGTGTATTGATTTATACTATGTTCCCTCAATGAAAATTGTCTTAAGTATCTCACTGAACAACATAAATCTCAATTTCTAAAAAATTCCTCCGGTTTTAGTAAGTGAGACAATATTTAAAATAAGGGCTCTAATGACCTTGCCGTTGACGAGCCCTAAAGCCCCACAAAAAAAAAAAAATTTAAAATGACCTTGTAAGTCGACACTTTTTATTTCAACACGCAACGTTGCGGCTGCTATTTTCAATAATCGTCAGGTGAATGTACGCAAATAAATAAATTAATGAATTATCCTGACATATTATGAACAAAAAGGAAAATTCTGTTGGTGACAATACGTACTTAAAGCATATCTACGGAAAAATATTTAATACTACAGAAATAACAAATCATGAAGCAGAATAATTAAAAGAAACAATAAAAAAATTGATATAACCTTTGTGTAAATTAAAAATGTTTGTAGCAAATTTGATATGTAACATTTCAGAAATAATACGTATGAAGTAATCCTGATCTAATATAGCAACATTAGTTTGCGTGTTGTTTATTTTCTGCTGTGAAGATAATTTATTATATATATATATATATATA
>NNCF01132905.1:34373-62139 GCA_002313205.1 Laupala kohalensis
ACACACACACACACACACATTCACCTCATGATGACAAATTAGCAGTCGAATCGTCGAATGTTGAAATATCTAGTGTCTACGTATAAGGTCGTTTAATGTATGACAATATACGGGAATACTTTTAATACTTAAGAGCCTATCCTCTGCACCTCTTGTTTCTGCCTCGAAGATTCACATTTCCTCCCCTCCATACCTTTGTCCTCGCGAGAACATTTCCGAGGACGAGGTCCCCATTGATGGTTTGCAGTGAGCGGCCACGCATGTTCGAATGCCACTCGGCGAAGGCACTTAGCCGTCCACGACGAGTGTGGATCTCGCAGGAGCAGAGCTTCATCAATTATGAGATTTCTATAGAGAAAACGGATGGAATAATTTTGAAAAGTAGGTTTCATCTTTTTGTGATTCCAGTGGAGATTCTTAACTGTTTTCAGCTAACTTCATTGCAATATCCATCTTTTAATTATCAGCGTACAGTTATACGAGACAGCAGGGGTGCAAACATTGTTGTAAGTATCCTTAATATTAAAATTCAAAACAAGGGAAACTTCCCTAATTTATACGTGTATGTAATTCTCTCTGGATACAAAAATAATTTACTTGTTATTTAATTGAGGTATTTCAAAGGTGTTTTTATATTTTGTCGCGTAAAATTTTATATTTTGAAATGTTCTGATTTCTCTCTTCTTACCATAGTTCCAACCGGTTTCAGGGTCTGCCATAGTGAATAAATGAGAATTCATATGTTTTTGTGCAAACTCCATGATATTAATAAATCCTTTACACAGATCTTTTCCTCCCTACGCTTTAAATATAAATACGAAATTGAACAGCGGGCCATATTTTAGGTAGTCTAGATGTAATTTTGTGTATAAATTATGAGAGGTTTAAAATAAATTAGGTGGAAAATTGGTCTATCTCTAAAAGCATAAGGATTTTACGTCTATTATTAGGCCAAAGGTTGTAAATTGCCGCATTGTACTGGTGATAGCTGTCATGTGTCGAGATGGTTATGTTAGAATAAATATGTACGAGTCTAATTCAATACTGAAATGAAAATAAGAGTTCTTAATTGAATCAATTTCTTATCCGAAAAAAATAATCACATCAATTTTGAATTTGAATCACATTTTTGAAGTATTGAACGGAAGTAATGTACACCATGTCAAATCATATTCAGATGAATAATAAATAGATAAGAAGTATTTTTTTCTTTCTTTCAATGAAGCTGCACCTTAACAAGACTAGAGATCAAAGAAAGGAACGCTTTGCACGTGAACGAAATCCCTCGTCGTGGGCGTCGCTTCTTCGCCATCATGAGTCGCGGATGTTGTGGGGACTGACCACCCCGGAGCGGGGAGGGTGCATGGATGCGCGGGAGGATGGGGTGTCGTGAGTGTGGAAGGAGTGGTATGTGCGAGGAGAAAAGAAAACGCCCGCACGCTGAAGCACACGCGCGTTTATTGACTGCGGCGTCTGCTGCACTTGGCAGTAAGCGTTGCGCCGACGTTGGTGATGGACGTGCAAACGACTGCGACACTCTCCCGCAAGAAGCGGAATGTTGAAGTGTTTTCCAGTTGTCATCCTTCTCACGCAATGTTCACAAATATTTTTGGAGTTTTCTTGGTTTTCCACGATTTCTTATTCTGTTTGTTGTTTGAAGGATTCTGATACCACTCTCCGAGATATTTGTACGAAATATTGTCGAGAGTGATTGGTAACCGCTCCTATGAACGAGGATTTATCAGACACACCAGATGTGGGTGCGAATCTCTCCAATTTTTGAAGTGAAATGTGAGGTTAAGTTCTTTTGAATAGGAGCATTTTCCATTCACTCGTGTCAACTGCAAAAGCAATCCAACATTGTCTTCCGGCGAGAGCGATGCAGGAGGACATCAGCCGGCGGTGGCGGCCGTGGAGGCGGAGTCTACGACCGTGGGTGCGGAGGAGCTGGAGTCCGTGGCAGAGGAGGCGGCGATGGCGGGCGGTAGCACGAAGTGGCTGTAGTAGGAAGGCGCGATCCCCACGCGGAAGCTGGAGCGCGGAGCGGGCGCCGCGACGGTGACGGCACTGATGGCGCGGCGTGCGGCGGGGCGCTGCGGGCACAAGCGACGGCACATGAGTGTTATGCTCCTTCAATGCGTCCCCGCAAAAATGAAACTATATAGATTACTGGACTTTACTGGAATTTAATGGTGAAATTTATAAGAATATGTTAGAAAAGAGAATATTTATCAGCTAGACTAAGTATGAAATTACTGAATATTTCAAGCATTGGCGATGGTATATGTGCCATCGCTTCTCTCACGTAGCAGCAGAATGTGATCAAAAATACATATTCTGCAGTCATTGCGGGGAAAAAGGTCACAAATTTGAAGAGTGCGTTAATAGGAATCAGTCCGGAAGATGTATCAGTTGTAAGAGGCGAGGTGGAAATAGAGACCGTTCTTAGAGAGATTTGTGATGTCAGGAGTATGCACGTTATAGAAGGATTGTGGAAAAACAAATAAGTTATATTTAATAAAATTATTAATCATAAAATAGAGAACCCTATAATGACTATGTTGAATACAAGAGACTTGTACTTGTGAGCGGATTAAATAAAATTTAAAGAAATATACCAAATTTTTCTTATGTTTGATTGGATTGCATCCTAAGGATGGAGGTTTTCTCTTCAGAAACCAGGGAGCTATGTTGTTTTGCGTAAGATAAAACAGAAATGTTTTGGGATTGTTAAATGGTGTCCAAGATTATTGTGATGCGAAGGCAGCCCCTAAATTGTTTCAAAACTTAATGATACTGATATATTTAGTGGACATTAAATATTTATTTGTTCTGAAATCACAACGTGAAAGGTCTTTGTGTGTATATTTTCGTTTTGGCCAACTATGGACCACGACAACGAGTGAGACCGAATTCTAGTAGGTTTAATCCCTAGACACATCATGAAATCTTTTTTTGGGGGGGGGGACGGCGTCTAGATATAATCCGTGATAAGCCGCAGAAGGTTCCCATGTCCATCATCTGAGATGTCTGAACTGAGACATTAAAGTAAAAAGCTACAAATTTTCTGGTCCCGGCGGAAATCGATCTCGTGGGATCTCCGTGACAAGAGAGAACCTTGAGCTAACGAAGGGAGCTAAAAGGTCGTTATTGGTAAATATTATTGATGGTTAGACGTAAACAGAAGGAAATTCAACATTTTTGTTATGAGTGAAGAAGGGATAACCTTTATGGGGAACTCTCTTTCATCTCCAGACATATTTACGGTGTTTCTGGCATCGGAATGAATGTTATAGAAAAACAGAAAATTTGCGAATGAGACGGTTCTTCTAGCTCCTTTAATTTATAAAAGCATAAGGATAAATTAACAAGAATTTATTTTACTTAAAACAAAGGTTACGTAGTTAACACTTCGTATCCGTACTGATTTTGTGTATTCCATACCTGACCCTGCGCAACCGAAAGAAAAGGAAAAGCTGTTTACTATTGCTACGAGGATAGTCAAAACAAATAAATCTATTTTGTTAAGAATATCAATTGTTTATGTGTTTCAGGATGTATGACTATTGTGCTTTAGAAAACAATTCTGAATAACAGGAGGGATTTCTGTGAACTTTGGTACTTTGTCTAATCTCGTTGGTCCAATGAAAGGAATACAGTTATCGATCCCAACCCAACACTTTCTAGTGAAAATTAGCACAAGGCAATATTTTATTCACTTTGTTTACTTTGCGGATAAGTGACAATCGAAACCGAACAAATAACGTTCAAATAATGTAAACTGGACAAATGACATGAATTGAATAAAACAGCATTTACTCCACGAACACGAACTTTCCGATATATATCCGATTTATAGAACTACGACTATACGAGTAAGTCTAGCTTTTTCATTATTGTAATAATTCGCAGGACAATTACAAAAAAGCGGAGTGGTTATCAATACATCTTTTTCCGCTTGGTCAATTTTACTAATATTTTTGGAAGAATGAGAGAACAATTATAATTTACATTACTACAATAGGCGAACCTTTAAGAATTACCACTCAAGTTCATATTACTAAGACATGATCGGGTACCAAATAAATAAAACCATATTTAACAATCATCATATTAACAAGTGAAGGTTGTTCAATGCTCGAGACGTGATAAATAACTGTTATGATTCGTAGTACGGCGACCAATCAGACGAATGGTCACAAAATATTACTTACAGAAACGAAAGCTTGTCACATGTCTAGAAGGAACGTTAGAGGGTGCATTATGATGTCCTGTTATTCATGACTTGTTTTTCCGAGTTTTTTTCGTGAAATTCGAGAACGTTGGGAAGATGATACTTGGCTTCGTAAGTACCAAAAAAATTTGTGTTTGCCTTTCGTGAGTCGATCATGAACGATCATTCGCGAGAACAGGTGAACGTTCTTGCCACTGGAAGGACAAGCTGTATGAAGTGGAACTGTTGGGAAGTAAGTGACCAAAAATTGAAGCTCTGTCAACCATCATTTTACTTTAGTTATTTTCAAATATAATAATTTATGCATCATGAGTATGTGGTAACGCATATCATATCATACACTTCTAATAAGATTTTAAATATGATTTTTTTAGAATTTTATTAAAATTAAATGACTGCTTGTATGTGACTGAAGGATGATCTGTATGCTTTTTAATCATATTGGTTTCCTTAAACGATGAAGTATTTTACTTAAAACTTAGTAATACTAAGGGCATAAAACATTAGGAATTTTATTTCAAAATATAGTTTTTCAATATTTTGTTTTATAGCTTATTCTAACTAAAATTAATTTGCATAATTATAATGCAGATTAGACACTGTCCACAATGATACAATCTTTTCGTGCTATTACCATAATATCATTCTTCATTAAACCAAGCGTTAGAACGTTTATATATTGGTAGTTTAAAGTTACACCATTGAATACAATAATCATGCAAACTTTAAAAAGTTCATAGCAGACTTAAAATTGCACCTTGTAACCAAATTTGGAAAATACTTTATTTTTCCATCGATAGTATGGAGCTGATTTGACTGGAAAAAGTGTAATTCTGATTTTAAGAGTTAAGGAGTGTTTCCACTATAAAACATATTATAAATTGTTTTGATTTTTTGTCGTTATTTTTACTATTATGAGGACGTCATTTTTACTTCTCGATCGAATTCAACAAAGTAAACATTTTATCTCAGTGCAACTACTTAGAAATAAATTAAATTTTCTCTGAGTGGGTATTAGATTTGTCAGTTGTAGAAATACGAAAGTTTTGCTCTACTGAAAGTAAATACTTTTTAGAACATAGGGTCTAAGTAAAGTATAGAAGCTCGAATCTTTTCATTGTAAGTTTACTTGGATTTTGGTTCAAGAGATGAAAGATTTCTGGAAATGATATCACTGAGTAGTAGAAAAGTGTTAAAGTGTATGTTTTAATATTTTATGTAGCCAATGAACACTTTTACAATCTATGTTCTGATTGCGAGTAAATTAAGATGGAGTATATGCACCGACGAAGTTATGCATTCTTGTGAAGCATAAAATCTACTAAGACACTAGTCTGACAGCTGTGAATGGCCAAATCGGATGCATACGAAGCTATTTGTTATAACGGTATCACAGACATGTCTAAATACAAAGCGAGAAAAACTCTCTGAGTAGATTGGTGGTTTAAGTTGTCGTAGAAACTAGAAGTGCATCTTAAGGAAGTATGTAAATGGCCAATCGCTTCCATAACTATTGAAACAATTATCCTTTTCGACAAATTAATTGATATTCTTAAATTAATTCATTAGTGTCAGAAGAGTCGTGAGGAAAATTCTTTACTAAAAATTCAGTTTGGGATCAGTTTCATAATCTTAATCTTGCCATAAAAAATTAATTTTTTTTATAAATATTTCTTGCTGAATTGCTGATGATGTGTATAGGTGATCAGTTATGATGGAAACAAATTCATAAATCAGCATGAATTTGTTCACTCTATTTCGAATTTGTTGGAGAAATTGAATGTCGATTCTTGGTAAATCTATCATTTCTGTGTACGAAAAATCGTAAGCCAGTATAGCGGAAAATCAAAATGAATCAAAATGAATCAAAATGAAGTTATCATTAGCTCCTGTATTTATACTACCTCTATTATAGATTGATTTTAGATATGACATGGAAAAAAATTACCAAATATTTAGTACTGAGAATAAATTATTAAGAACATCAAAATAGTATATTATGAACTAGCTGGATCTTGAAAAAGAGCATTCAAATTATAATGACATCTTTTCACAATTGTTTAACACAACGACCATTGATTTCAATTATCATACAATCTCTACAGAGAACCGATATTGCCTTTATAATCTCGAAAATGGTTCACTTGGATAAACAAAAAACTTAATAATTTCACGAAAGTTGGCATAAAGTCAGGGAGTTTACATCGATTTGCAATTAAAGTTTTATTGAAACATTACAAAATTATACTGGGGGAGATTCGAGAGCAAAAATGTCGGAAACATATCGTCCTAAAATATTGCCCCTTGCAAACGAAATAAGTTTATTTTCAGGGATATAATTTTTTTTTTACTTTTCGTAACTTCATTCTATAGCAAATATTTTTATTACCGTGCCACATCTTACTAGGTGGGCCTAGAGAATCTTAGATCGTAAAATATTGCGTCAGATATAAAGAATAAAGCGTCATATTGGTCAATACGGAATCACACTATTGTTGGTTAATTATAGTCAAATATTATTTTACATAATTGCAATAGCTTCAATTTCACTTAATACTTGAAAATAAATATCACTGCTAATTAACTTTGAAGTCGAATTAATAGGTATTCCTTATAATCTCTGAAGTCGAGATAGCTATGACGAAGTATTAGAGGCAGTATACGCATAAGTTTGAAAATCCATTTTAATCCTAATTTCTTTCCATAATTTCTTTCTTTCGATTTAGGGGTATCTTCTTTTGAGCGTACGCGTGAAATAACTTAGATTTGCTTAGCTTTGTGATATACAGAATGGATGGTGGAGGTAATTCGACGTGATGCTCTAACGAACGAAAACTCACTGACCGTGACATTACACCAGAAAGAAGACCTTGTACTTAATCTCATGGAGAGTGTGTTTTACCAAGTTTATGGTTAGTCCAAGACCTGAAGGAAGGTGAATAGGGATGAACTTAGAACGTATGCTGCAAATATTTCTGTAGAACTGGTCTTGTTTGAGAGTTAAATGTTATTCACACTGATTGGGGAGTTTCTGCTCCGAATATTGATAGTCAAGTGGCGAACGTTCAAAGGAATAATAACATGCGAGGAATTTATTTCAAACGAAAAACTGTGTTCTTAGAACCAGATACTATATTAAACTTTTAATTTCAAGCTTTAATCTTTCTTACATTAAAATAACAGAATTTGGATTCCGAAGTCACGTGTTTGTAAATATGAGTGGAAACATATATATTTGTTTTCAATATTTTACCATAATTTAGATAATATTGTGACAAAGTTATAATATATTAGCAGTTTTTTAGGTGAATATTTATTTATAAAATTAAACTTTGTATGATGGCTCTTGACTTGAATTAAGTATTACTCATACATTCTTCCTAAATCCGCCCTGAGAACTGCCGCTGAATAAAATAAATCTATGTGTACACACCCTCGAAGAGATTTGTCTCATAAATGTTCATGAAGTGATTCAGTACATCATAATGCGGGAGTTGGCCATTGGATATAAACTCATCCTAGGTCAGTGAAGACTTGTATCGGGTCTTTTACAGCTCCATTTTCGTATTTACAACCGGCTCCAAGCATTTCCACTGCTCCGATCTTACGTCGTGCGGACATTTTTATTTTCAATCTTAATCTCAGACGTTGTCCTCGATCATTACGTAAACGTTTTTTTTTATTGTGACTGAACATGCACGCCGATCGGGCCTCCGAGAGACGCGATGTGATTGGCCGACAAGTGTTGGGCGGAAGCCAGAGTTCGACTTCACGAAGAACAGGTGGCGGAGCAGAATCTCGTTAATCCTGAATTATTGGACGCGTGGCAAATCCGGATGAGCAGCTGCCGGGATCTTTTACGGCATTCCGTGCAGCTCCACGGAGAAAACTCTCTCTCTACAACTGGCTCCAAAGGATTCCACGAGCCCAGAAAATGTTTTTTCAACTCATTTTTTTTGCTTCATCAAAATAATGAGTCTGCTAAAATTTCCTTGCCAAAGAGAAGGATTGAGTTACCGACAAAAACTTAAAATTTTGTTTTCAATATTCGCGACATAAACCGGTGAATTTGTTCACTTATTCGTGAAACTTTTTTCGTTACTGATGTACATAATTGTTAGGAATTCTATTCGCTTCGGTATAAAAAGTGTGGCTGGAAAGTACTGGGTATAATATTTGATATAGAAAATATAATTTGACTTTTTGATACATATATGATTTAGTGAATAAATATAGTGAATTTGTTTTTGAAATTTAATATTAACATGGTAAATTTATTATCGTCGTCGTTTTATATAAGATTCTGTGCTCGAGATATTTCTTAACTTTATATTTCTTCACTTAACAGAAATTATTCATATTTTTCTGCTGTAATTGTCTAAAACTGGAGTTTTAGAAACTGGGCTTAGAATTTCTCTAAAATATTTATCTAAAATTATTTTCCCCTAAGTTCTTTGTTAAATTGCAATACCTAATTATATTTTCTCGCAATCAATTTCACGGAAGGAGAAATTTACACCTGAAACATACTTTTTTAAAGATGGATACAACATTTGTCTCTTATTTCTACTTATTCGTCAGTGTCTGTGACATATTGAAGCCAAAGACGATACCTTATCGACTGATTTGTAAGTGTATTTTTTGATTGGTTTTCTTCTTTTGTGTACTTAACTGTAGTTTTCAAAAAAGCTGGACTTTGATTAGAAGAGGACGCGTGTACAAAGCTGTGCGTGGTACAATTTTACATAAGCTACTAATACGCAGAATCGTGGGTCCCTAGATCTTAAACGTTTCCATTGGGAAATTACATTCGCTATAGTGGTTACCACGTAGAGCTTTGTCAAAGTCGCTTTGATTCATTAATTTGCGAGCAATAAAGATGAAAGAGCAACGGTTTTGTGAGAGTGAAATTTTGAGATCGGGATATGCTAGAAGATGAATGAAAAATGTTTAAGGAAAAATTAAAACGAGTGAACCCCAATAAAAATGTTATTTTTCCCATACGTGCTGGTTTAGAATAACAGACTAACAAACGAACAAAGACATTCAACGCCCATCTGAGACAACACAAGTATGTTTATTGTTACATAATATATTCATGCAGTACAGAACAATTACATCACAATTCATTTTTTCATGCATTCCACTATTTTTTTAAAAACTGTCAACTAGAATTGCTTATAATCTAAAAAAAATCAATTTTCAGGTAATTTATTGTTATTACATAACTTTGTCTGTTACATTGCACCCATCAGTAATACAGTGAAATACTAATAGTACTGATGATGACTGCAATTTAACTGAAAATGCTATCGTTTTTCAAGAAGTCTTCTTTTGATCAAATAGCCGATGTATCACCGTTACCCTGTAATGCATGTAGTTAATATTAGTCAATGAATAATTGGTACTATAATTCAAAAACCAATAGATAGTAATGGCTAGAATTGATGTTTCGGACTTGAATCTTCTTTGAAGGATAATTTTTCAAATGTTGGTATTTCAAATCTAGATAACCTCCTCACATACTTATTCAGATCCTAAACCGAGGGAGGTTCTTGAATTCGAGAGCCGGTTTTACGTATGACGAAATAAGTTATGTATTGGAGATTCCATCAGCATATATTTTCAGAGCTACTACTTTCCTGTATCTATCGGACATCTCATCAATACCATCATAAAATCAGCATCATACTAAATACACGGACTGCAGCAAAATTGAAAACGCTTCTTGCCTATTACGTGTCACAGAGAAATATTTGGGATGCGAATACATTAACGAGAAAATACTATCTCAATGCGATGTTTTAAATAAATTACCGACTCAAACCTAGTTACGACGTACAAGATATTTCTTAGTAATTACTTTCAAGTTTAATTTAGCTGCAAGAAACTGATTTTTTATACTTTTTGTCACGAATATAGTTGACAGTTTTCTAACGACCGTGTATGTTGCCATATTCAGAAAGACACATTTTCTAATCAGGCAATACAATTAGGCAAACATATTGCTTACAAGTAGATAATAACATTGATCATTGATCAACATAGTTGCAAGTGTCACCTCGCTTTCATTTTCTTTTAATTTTCTCTCTTTATTTGCATGTTTTGAAACAGGACTTTAAATTTGTTGCAAAAGTCGTTTGATAAATTCGTTAGTTTAGCTTGAGTCAACCAACCGAGATAATCAAACTTATATTCCTATTTACGAGTAGTTCGAGGAATTAGTGATCTCAAAAGCGGTCCTTATTCATCACTTGTTTGAAAATTTTCAGGCAGTTGACAAACTATTCATTTTTATGTATTTGTATACATTTTGAATTTTTATTTCTGGAACTCAAATTTATCGAAATTTATCGATGAATTCCCCAATCCATAAAAGTGTAAATTTAACATTTATCTTGGAAGGTTGAGAAAACGCATTGATGTTGTATAATTTAAAACTTTATGATAAGTATTCATGTATACCATTGTATTCACAGCCATTTATCACAGATTGTGTTTATACTAAGAAATCCTGAAAAAAGTAAAAAATATAGTTTGAATTTATGGTATCGTTTCCAGACTATTCCTAATCTTTTCTTTTTACATTGTTCTTATTTCGTTAGGTTTTTTCATAACATTAACTTATCCCCTTTATCTACTGAAGGATTTATAGGCTTTATCCAACGTATTGTTTCGTTTGAGCGCCTTAACAGGAGTACTGGCGTTTCGCTACGTTCTACTTGTTCTATTGAACTTGTCTTGTTGAGGCTTGGGCAGCCCAGATACTCGAACCAAGGTTACAATTTAGATCTCCATGCGAGGACTCTACCAGAGGGTCCCAGTAGCCAAATGACAACATGTTGGCTTCCAAAGTCCCAGTGATCAAGTTGTAGGACAGGTGCTGACGAATAGTCTCAAGATGTGTGTTGAGACGTCCGAAAGGTAGCGAAAGCTAATACTTCTGTCTAGATATTCGATCAAAATAAGTCGATGAGAAACCGTCTACAAAAACGTGAAGGAAAAAAATAATAAGATCTTGCGAAAATACCTTTTTATCAACTGAGATGTTGATGAAAATAGAAATGTCTCGACAATACGTATGTATTAGGAGAAAATTGACAATTTTTGACATTTTAATGCTGAACTGGAGGGAAGTAACTGATATAAAAATATTTTTTAAACATACAATAAAGAGAAGAAATAGTTATTCCAACTTTGATACCTTTTAATGTTTTTAAAGTCTCTTTGCAGGCAACATAACACGGAAGGTTTATGTATGAAATCGAACCATTTAAAAGATTCAATATTATTGTTCTTTCAGTCATAAAACTCAATGTAGTACCAGAGAGTGATGGTCTACTCATGAAAATCAAGGAAAATGTTAACGAATTATTTTCCTTCAACATAAACAAATGTAAAATGTTTAATATGTTCCTTTTTGCACATAATGATCAATGACGTTTTATTGGTAAAAAACCGTGGAAGTTTACCGTCACTATCTGTACTAAAATCAAGACACATATGCATTTCAAGGGGGCTGTGGCATAATTACTCCGCAAACAACATAGGATGATAATATGTCCATTGCTTAAGTCTGTTGAGAAATTTACGACTCATAACGATGGTCCTCTTGTGAAATAGATATGTTAGTTGTGGATTTTTCTAGAGGAGGGGGCATCTCATAATAACGTATTATAAAATCAAATTTTCTTCATTCATGTATTCGTTTCGTTTCAATTTTATTCATTTTGATAATGGTATAATCGAATTTTGCATAGAAAATCTCTGTCGTAAAAACTGAGATTATTTTCCTGATTCCTTTAAAACGAGTTATGTTCTGGGATCGAATTTTTGAAATTTCGTTTTATTTGTTGGGACCTGTTCGCATTCATCCTGTGTTGCCATTGTTAGCTACCACTATGGCGTTCAAAGCCTTCTGTGAGGGGTTGGAAACTCTCATTATTGAAGCAAGGAATTATTCATGTAAATGGACACCTGGAAGAAAATAATTTTTGCGTTTGTTTTTTATGATTGTCTCCACTTTATGGATTTCTGCACACTTTGTGAAGGATCTTACATAAGTTTTTATAGTTCTGATTAATAAAAAATTCAAACTGACAATCTGGAATTTTAATCGAACCCTTCTTACAGGTACGTGTATGATGAAAATGAAATGCGCCAATTAAAAGATGGAGAACACACTTTTACCTCCGGATATGATAAGAGTGTCCTGATATATTTTGCCAGAAGTTAATTATTACCATGAGTTAGCACAAACGCTACCACCCCCTGTAAGAAAACCGGCCTATCTAGAAAGAGTTTACTTGTGACAATAAATAATAAATGCGTTATTCAGAATAGTATTGACATTTTGTTACGTATTTGATACTAAAGCGACAAATTTAACTCCGGCTGGTGGATTGAGTTAAAAAAATTGTTTCAGTTGGAAGGCTTATTTGTCTTAATTTTTACGATATAATGTATTACTAGTGTATTATTTAACTAATTTTTATTATTATTTCTTTTATCATTGATTACTGCCTATTACAAAAGTAGATTTATTATTATTATTATTATTATTATTACAATAATTATTACCATCATGATAATGTGGTAATTTTACCCCGAATTTACCCCGAACATTTACACGGTAATAATGATGTCTTATAGAATTCGTAAGTGTACCCCTTGATGGATTCCCCTGGCCTTCCACGTGATTCCTTTGCTCGAGTAAACCCCCTGAAAGTCTCCGTAACCCCAAACAGAAGCTGAGAGAGCCGTTCCTCCCTTGTCTCCCGTAAGCGTTAGCAGCATTAAGCCAACCAAGCGTTAGACCTGCCCCCTGCGTCTGCGGCGACGGCGTCTGCGGCGCTGGCGCTGGCGCCTTCGCTGGCGTTGGCGCCTACAGCGACACCGCCCACGCTGTTGCTGTTGTTGCTGCTGCTGCAGCTGCAGGCGCTTCTGTTGACGTCGCACCTTCTCCTTAAAGGTGCGCATCGGCAGGTCGCGCCCCGAGGCGCCGGCGTTGGCCGTGCCGGACGGGGACGAAGAGGAGGAGAGGGCGCTAGCGGACGGCGGCGCGGCGACGACGGCTGGCGCTGGCGCCGGCGCCGCTGACCCTGGACCGGAGCTCCTGCAGCAAAGCAACACACAAGAACATGAATTTCTCCAATCAATAGGTAACTTTTAAGAAACTTCAGTCTCCGAGAACGGAGGGGAAACAAGAAGAACAAGGTAAAAAATACTTGGCACCAAATAGTTGTTTGGCTAGTGTTTTGGATGGATAGTTAACCACATAATGCAAAAACGTTGTGTTATATTTATTTTCGCTGTGATTTTGTATTTGTGCAACGCCGATAAAGTTCGCTAAACGTTCGAAAGAGCGCGGTACTTATCATGTGGAATCGAGAAATAGTGAACTCCCAAAGGCCTATGCCATATCGATGATCAAAGATATGATCAAAAGTTCTCTCAACGAGAACCTATGTCATAGATAGATGATCATGGTTGAAATATGATCAAATCTTATGCATCACACTGTCATATTTTTTATATATATCGTTGATCATAGATACCGGCCTAATGACTCGTCAGGACATGAATGAGATTTTTTCTCGATAACATCAACAAAAGAGGTGAAAAGTGTCAATAACTATGCAAAAATTAAGCATAGTTCTGTACGTTAATTGTTTTATTAACATTTTTGTAAAATGAAAGGTCGAACATGTGAGTAAAGCAAAGGAGGGAAATATTGAGGTCATAAATTATCCAGATATGTAGGCGTCTTCTTATTACAAAATTTGCACCTTCTGCTACACTGAAGTTTTAACCGCTTTAATTCTGTTTCTCATTTTGCAGGTTAATGTCGACTGAACTGAAAATAATTCTCTGTTTTAAATAGCGTAAAATAATATTTAAGAAGTACAATGGGTGAAGAGAGAGACAACGATCTTGGAATGCTGTCAAATGCACTATGTAAAAGCTCCAATCTTATTAACAAATTTAAAAACGTGATATAAAAAACAAGACCTCTAAAAGGAATAGCAATGAAAGAGTTGTAAAGTTCTGAAAAAAATTGACTGTGTTTTGAATTTCGTTTCTGTATTTGATTACACAATTTATGTAAAAAGTTATTCATAAATTATATTCAGTTACATTTTTGGCTCCTTAGTTCAAATGAATTATTTTGACGATTAGGACCTCCCAACTACTTAGAACAACAATGCAGAGTTCTTTTTCTGGAGGCTTTCGAACTCTCTGTAAGGGAGCCGAAAGTTAGAAGATTCGGCATTGTAGAGTACGTCTTATAATATCGAATTATTTTTTCTCGCAAAAATAATTTATATTCATGAAAGTTATAAAACCTTTAATGATATTGAATACCTAGTCGGATAACTGTTGTCTGGAGTATATGAGAAACATTAAAAATATTTATAATAAAAATTTCTCTCCCATTTCTTGTATGAAATTTGAAGAGGTCGATAAATATTATCACTTACTGGACCGACACCAAATTAAGCTTACAGGGCTTCCGTGGAACACGCTTGATTAACATTTAGAACGCATGCATTTACGCATCATTAAGTTTAATAACTCCGAGTTGTTATTATACATTGCAGCTGAGTCATAATTGAAATTGAAGGTTGTATTAATGTATCTCATTTTCTATTTTTCAAATATCTGGGTAATTGAGTTGGATATCTGAAACGAAGTTCCAGAGTTTTCCACAGAACAAAATAATTCATCTCCTTATGTCTTGTTAACGCAAAAATGTTTGTATTTTCTGTTTTTAAAAGTAACCACGTTATTTTGACTGCAGTCTCCGATTTTTATATGTTCATAAAACTGGTTGTTACCAGAAGTCGCCTTTTGTTCAAAATACGAATTTTCAAAAGTTTTCATAGAGAAATACATCTAGGCAACATTTTCCCGAGGTCATCACCCACTAATTCAGAGGCGATCTTATCAAACGGTGCATCAAATCTTACATACACACACACATACATACATATATTTTAGGTGACTGTGAGATGGCAGGGAAGTTAACTTAAGACCAATCTGTTTTTGCTTGTTACACAGATCACCGCTGGTGATGAACAGTAAAAGACGCAATTAACTAGGGAGACTTCTTCTTCATCGTGTGATTCTTTTAATAGCCCTTAACACGAGGACGGTACTGGAGTATTACGTAACATGTTTAAGACAAGTGGGTAACTAGTAGTGCGGTGTGACTGGTAGTAGGGAGCGACCCCAGTAAGAGAAGAATGGTAGAGAAAATACTACAAGAGATGCACAACCACGTGTACCCCGGAATGACATTGTTGAAGACGGGGTTAAATAAATTATGATATAATAATTGAGTTTTGAACGATAGTGTATTAAATAAAGTAATATTTAAATAAATTGAGATAAAATTCGACAAGAGGGGGGGAGTGGATGACTTGGGCGTAAAAGTTGAGTGACAACAATTACGACTAAAGTTGAAGATACTCGTCTAGGGTAGTCATCAACAGTCACAAGTCTAGGATTAGGATACTCAAAACTCCAGATTTTGGAGCTTAAACTAAGAGTATTACTATGTAAAAATAACTTTACCCTACATAGGACTAAAAAGATTTAATTATTTATTTCCTAATTGAAAAATAATTGGTGGCGCTCGTTAATTCCGAACGATTGGTAGAGACGACTAACCAGCACTGCACAAAGACGTAGGCATAGAAAGGGTTCAGGAGGTCCGAACTCTGAGTTAATATGAATATAAACATTTTGAATAAAAATAAATTACGGACCTTTGCACGAGATTATTTTCATTGACACCTCAGACCCCCCTCACATCCTTAGCGAAATCCTGGCTACGTCTCTGACTGCACAGCTCATTTCTGACATGAAACCGAACAATACAAAAAACCCGCTCGGAGGCTCTTCAAAGTAGGACAAATCTGGGGAAACCGGGACGGATGGCAGCCCTACAGTCTCTTCATTATACATATTCCTAAGTTCATTTGCCCTACTGCACTCTGGATGGAAATGAAGGATATGTCAACTATAACTTAAGTTTTCGCACACCTCGGAAATGGTTGAGAAGTCACGTACAAGATGTTTGGAGAAATCATTCCCTTCCCCTGAATGCAGATTTCACATCCAAGCCTGTTCTCTCAGTGACGACGCGAAATTAGTTGCCGTAATATTAATTCCAATAAACTTAAGTTTTAAAATCATGATACTCTACTAAATATTTTTGTTTTTAAAATAAAATTCATTATAGTTGTTGCAATGCATCTTTTCAAATGTTATATATTAAAAAAACTATTAAAGCAAATTTTAATTATCTGTAATGTTTCTTTACAATGTCATCCTATATGTTTAAAACAAAGTAACTCCGGAAATATTGTATTCAATTATCAGAATGGCAGAGAGTATTGCATTCAATTATCTCCTTGAGTAAGGTACGATTATTAAAATGATGTTTCCATGTTATAATACGTAAAGAATCATTTCAGTTCTTCGTGAATTTCTTATATTCACTTAAACCGATTCAACTTCGTGATATTATTCAGTGAACAAGTTGTCACGATCAGCTTCAATTAAGTTAAATAAATAAAACTCATCTTTGGAGTTCTAATAATTGTAAAAAATACGGACTTGTCTTGCTTCCGTGTACTCATAAGTATAAACGTGAACTATAAGTAAGGTACAGTGGGTAATTGACTCCGTCTGTTAAATAACACACTCTTACAGAAAATATATTTTTAATCGTGTGACTTGCACCACGGTTCACACACATATAGCATATAGTATACACCCATAGAAACACACTAGCGCGATCGCAAGTACCTTATACCACCCTATAGCCAATAACCTATAGCCAAAATAATGGAAGTTACTATTCTACATATTTCGTTAACATTTTAATCTTATATGCGTAATTTTGTATAAAAACGTTCGAAATGGACACTAACGTCCACTCGAGTATTAACTGGGTTCTATTATCTAACTGGTTGGGTGCTATTGACCGCACTGACGTTTTTATACCACGGCAAAAATTATAATTATGAAGTAATAAAATTTTTTTGACTTATTCTTTTATCTATAACGTAAAACAAAAATTTAAAGATAAAACTGCCAAAACTCGTTTTATTAAAAGAAGATCCTGAAGCTTAGTAGTTGTCATCAGTGGTATGTTTCGGGCGTCATTGCTCATCGTCGTAAAATATAGCATACTGTAGATTTTTCTTTCTTTGTAAAAATGGGCAATATACTGTTATCTCTTATAAATTGAAAACCAGAAGTAAAAAGAATGTAAAAAAATATTACACTAGAAGTAACAAGTTTCTTAAGTAAACAAATTTGATATATTAATGTTGAACTTTAATTTGTTAAATTCCTTATGTATTCTAATGAATACATTAGTATGTGAATTTCATGTTTTATAAGGTTTAATACCCTTATGAACATGTTATTGCATCCAATTCCTTATTTATCAAACGTGCGTTAGTAAGCAGAATTTTAATTACGCCCTAGACAAGGTTTTTAAAGAGGTGTTATAACATGGGAATTGTACATAATTACACTTCACAACTATAATTTTTCATTTATAAAATTATGTTAAATCTTTCTGTCTTATTGTGTTTCCCATTTATACAGTATTTACAGAGGGGGAAATGTATTTAAAGGGAGGGAGGCCTTAATTGACCACGGTATCTTACATTCTTTGAAGGGCTGTTCACCATCTCATTTGATACTCCATGGAATATAATTTTTTTACTTCTATACTACTCAGCCCATACAAATTTAACAGTCTACATTATTTATATATTACTTGCGAAAAAAACTAGGGACCGAATATCTAGAAAGGAGATTCTCTGTTGTTGTTCTTTTGTTATTGTTATACTGTCGTGTTGTTATACTGTCGTATCTTAATAGACTTTTTTCGCTATTAAGGGTCCAGGAAGATATAAATTATAATAAAGTTTTTGCAGAACTGACTTAATCTTGCTTTTTCGCGGGTAGATGTGGTATGTTTTGGATTCAATATCGGTGTGCTTATGCACTTAACATGCAAAAGCGATGTTCCTACGCTAAAATAGACTCGTAAAGTCTCAGGCGGTTAAACTTGTAGAGTACCAATTTAAAAAAATCGGATGTTCGCAATTAAAAAAATTGAGTACATGTTATCACTACGGTCTTCTTTTTCACCACGTGTCATGTAATTTTAAACGTACCTGGTAACGTCCATTGAGAGTGTATCAAATTTAACTTGTTTACTGAAGCAAGACTTAATTACTGTTGGCAAAGGAGGAAGCGCCCTTAAACATTTCCGGTCAAGGTTTTTAATTAAATAGCAAATCTCTTAAATCTTTCTACAACACATGAATAAGGGTTATTTGAAATATAAATCTAACCTCCTATCATACGCTTTGGTTATACTTTGCTGTGACGTAGCAAGATGTAAATAGTGACAGATGAAAGGGTTGAGTATTATTCAGGAATATAGTAGAAGCGACGCTCCCGCACTGCTATGGTGTTAATATTTTTTATCCAAATGATCCCATCTACCTAAATTAGAGCTAGTCTGAATACTTACCATTTTGCATTTAAATTTGTTTGAAGACTACTTTTATAGAGAGGATTGACAATACTATACTAACTTCTCCGTCCTCCAGGCTACCAATTCGATACTACATCCCTGAAATTGTTATATTCATAATACATTTATCATTCAGAATATGGAATTAAAAAAGTGTTCATAGAATTTTTGTTTTTATTCTCGATAATATAGATTTAAATAAGACGTGGAGAGAGGCAAAACGGTTGTGAAGCTTTTTAGTTGTTTAACTTCGATTTCATGATCTGAATAATCAGAGTTGGTGTATAATACTAGTTATATATTGAAACTATATAATACTATTTATATATTGAAACGAGAAACTATTTATTGATCATTGCGACAGCTATTTAACACTTATGTTAGTTTTGAAGTAGAGAATTTGTCACGACATCACATCGTCCAGCACAATTTGTCGATTTCATTCGATCCATCGACTCATCTTCTCCTGGATGATCGATCTCGTTTATCACTGTGTTACCCATATATAAGCCCTGCTTTTCTGAGTTTAAGCTTTATATTCTATCATGAACTCCATTTTGCTTCAAGAATAATCCCTTTGCAGAAAACTGACTCTTAGACAAAGTTATAAAAATGTATAAAATGTAATTTTATAGTTCTATCCAAATATGAAATAGCTGTGATAGTTTTGTCGGAAAGACTTTGAAGGTTGGTTTACTGAGTCAATAGACCTTCAACATGGAGCACCTGAAGTAAAAGGCTTCCACACTAGACAGTTGCATAAAAATGGTACGGTGTATGTTTAAAGTGCGCAAGAAAAAGAAGCAAGAATTTGTTACAGTGGACCATCGATGAACGGAAATAATTATTGTCTTAGCAGTCGCCTACAGTCGAAATCGTCGATACTCTTTTGAACGCATGCTCTGTCATAACTGTCCATACATTGCGAATGTTTTTCTGAAGATACTTTACAATAACCCCACCTCGTTTCCTTTTAAATAATTTGTTATCTAATTAAGATAGTTAAATCAGAATACAAGCTTAGCTTGCGTTAGTTAAATAATGACACAGAACTTAACAGATACACGATTCTATCACTGTGAGAAGTAATATTTTTTAACAATTATTTTTGTTTAACATTAATAATAAGAAATAACATGTAAATTGAAAAATATGATTCAAGTTATTTTTTATTGTGTATTGTGCCTTACATGTTTTTCTAAAGATTCGATGTCATTTTTTATACCTCATTTGTGACTCCAAAGTTTGACTTCCTTCCTCAACCTACCTACTTCTGAAAGCTATTTCCATTCTCAGCCAAATGATAAATCCACTGAATGGACAACCGAAACCTGAGAAGCACAGTGTCATTCACACAAAAAACGAACGCAGCTTTAACATTACTCAGTGGACAAAGAAAGGTTGTCCACTTTTTTCTTAAAGAAGAAAAGAGAACGCAAACATTGGCAAACTTCCACTATTTTCAAGAGTACCTTTCTGCGTTATGTGACAGCAAGTTTTTGAGAGGTCGCTTTTCGAGAGATTTTCGGTAGAAAGGTATATTTTGACTTCCACATGTCACAGACTGTTAAGTACCGTCCCATGTATCTGAAAAGTTTTTCTTTTCATTTGCGATGAAATGTTTTGTGGTAGAGGTGATATATCACAATGAAAAATTGTGCTTTTTAAGGTAAACGGAAGCAAAGAAATAAGTTCAGATTTGAAATCTAGATTACACTTCTTGTACACGTCTTCCCGAAAAAATATTGCCTTCATAAATTGCTTAAGTTTTCTACTCGGTTGAATTTGCACACTCACTCTATTCGATATTACAATTTTCTTTAGTCGTGTGAGTAGCTTAAATACGGAGTTGTTCCCTTCATATATATTCTTTGATAATAGCATATAAAATGCAATTATGTGTTTTCTAGATAAAAATGTTTTGGATGAAAAAAAATTAAAAGCTAATTTTTTTTAGTCTTGTTTCTTTATTCGTTATTTTGCTTATTGTTGGTACGCTTTAAATGATTTGAAGTAGGTAAACATGTTGTTACAAGCGTTTTTGTGAGACAATTAGTTACAGATGCTTCATTAATTAATTATTAGTAAGCAAACTTGTACGATACTGGTAACTAAAAGTTATTGTGAGATATTCTTTGTATTAAATTTTTTTAGATTTTAAGTAAAGTAGGTTCTCTGAGTTGGTAAATGACAAATATTTGCGATATTCTTATGCAATTAATCTTACGCATTTCACACAGTTGTATTAAATTATTAGAAAGTTAAGTAATCACAAAAGGATTATTTTTCTAGATTTTACAAATTTAAACTTAAACTCATAGCATATTTTTACTTTTATAGTGAATGTGTCATGCACTTGTATTTTTTCTACCCGTTGTATTGTGTCTTCTTTGAATTGGAAAACAGGACGAGTTAGTAGAACCATAATGTTTGATGGAACAAATATTAGTACGAGAGCTGTTGTAAATTCACAGGGTAGTTTCGGCGTGTGTAGTTTGAAGAAGTGCAAAATATTTATATTCAGGAAGACGCCATGTTTCTGAGAAGCTCGAATACTGCGTCACTGAGTGATGTCCTGTTTTTCGCCAATCGTCATGCGGTACATGATTCTCTGGAATTCCGCCTCTAGTTAATTCCCTGAATTAAGTAAGCTTCGCTGTCGTTTGAGTAAGGAAACACGGTTTGGAAACAGACGAAATGTGTCCGTTGAGTGGGTAATTTAAAAATTATTATCGAATTTTCTCTAAAGGATTGCATTTTTTCCTGTAATAATACCGTTGTATAAATTGGTTCTGTGCGCAGTATACTTTCTCTATAAAAAGTAATTTAAGTTAAACATCATAATTGTTATTTTGTACAAAAAGATAGGTTTTGAAAATGTTGTATATTGATGAAAGAAACATACATTTTAAAATGTTAGTAGTTGCCCAATCTTCAAATTTTGAGCTTTCTAAAAATTTCAACGATTCAATTTTATAAATATTTCACCTACCTCAGCTGTGTGCTATTGCTTGCATTTTTATACTTCAAATTTTACATTATCTCCGTCGAAGGAACATCACGTAGAGAATTTTTATTGATTTACTCGATTAATATGAGTTCCAGACAATATTAAAATACTATTGTTGTGTTTTTTAAATTCTAGTGATATATTTTTGAAACTTTAGCGTACAAAGTTGTATTGTGAAAATATGTGGTTTATAAGTTAACCTGTTCCCTAAATGCTTTTCGGGATGGAAAAGTTGAATATTGAAAGTTATTCATAAACTAATTGATATCCCCAAAACGCTTTCATGATCTTCTGCATGCCAAGGATAACATTTCACATTACTTTTACTTATTTGTAAAATAGTACTTTTGTTTTCCAATTATTGCCAAATTATTACTATATTTAACTTAAAGTTTCCTCGGTTGTTTGAATCATTATGTACACTACCTTCCGAATTTCACGTTTCTTGTAAACTTTTAGGTTTGTTTGACAACATTTGTATTGTTCCGGCTCATCTACCACCGATTGTACCGATTCCTTTGTTATCCGTAGCTACCTTTATCCTCTCATCTTATTACTGACCCATTTATTTCATTGTTCTTCTAGATATACACTGCTCGTTTCCTATGTGTAGTTTTGCATTGAGTGCTCGATTGACTGGCGTCCGTGCCGTCGCACTTTCTGCGCACCGCCGTCGTCGTGGTGTCGTCTGTGACGCACAAGAAGAGAAGATGCTCTCGGCGACAGCTGCAGCTGCGGTTAGCGCTCCTTCCTCTACGATAGTCAAAACATTCTGAGCGCGAATGAGTGATTTTGCATCCTGGTTTTACTTTCCCAGTATACAGAGGAAAAAATAATGACCTAGTTTCTTCGAAATCACATTGCTTGTCTGTTGTTTTTTTTTGTTTCGACACGCTCACGGATGAGAATGAACGCGGAGTAAGTTTTTAAATTTTTGTGTAGCAAACTTAATATCTAATGGGGATGAGCATGTACGTTCTGAGGGATAAAACACTATAGAACACGATCCATTCGGTCTTTATATTGAAATTACATTAAGGAAATTTTATTAGCTATTGAAATTATTACAACAAAAGTATAGAGTAATAAAATTATTTAAAGTATTGAAAATCTCCCCTTGAAAATATCTTGAACAGGTCCAATTAAGAATGTCCGTTCCCTTTACACTTCTCATTGTCTCGTAAGAAGTAGTAGACCAGGAGCAATCCGGTCGATGTATATATTTTCGCCCCACATCCTTTTCCTGGTTTAATCCTCAATTCAAGGTAGTGAATGATTTTGAATTACAGTTATTTCGCAAACCTTCAAGCATCTTAAGAGCGGAGAATAAGTTCCATTAGTTCTGCATGTCTATTGGACTGCGAAATCGATCTGAGAACCTATTAAATCCCTGACTTCAAAGGAGGTACGTAGATCTTTAGGTACGGAACATAGGTATCTCAAGAGTACAAACGTCCATGTATGAGTATTCAATAGGAATGTTTAATCTAGCAGAGAAAGGGAAGTGAGGTGAACCTTGAACTGCAAACTTACTTTACGAGACTTTATGAGTCGCAACCTACGACCTTCTGAGTATTGCATTGCACGTTAACTACTCTTTCTATTCATGTCCTTCACGTAAAGATTGAAATTCATTTGTTCTACTTCCGGGTACGTGTATGCTTTGTTCCCAGAAGTTTCATCATTTGAGGATAGTTTTCAGGTAGACAAAAAAGTATTCGGGTTACATATTATGACAGAAGATACATATTTGTTCATTTCTATATTTTCTGTATCTGCCTCGTTTGATTAATTTTCATATTTTTTTCACCTAAAAATATGACGCAGGAAAAGTTAAGGATAACTTCTCCATAATGAACAAATGTTTGTTTAAACCTCTTTGAAATTTTCGTTTCATTTTTATCTTTCCTAAGGAACATTAGAAAGATAATATCTCTGAGTTAAGCGTATCCTCGGAATTACACAGAATGAAAATGATTGCATGGTTCATAATTTATTATTTGTGAACTTGCGACAACTACATAATTGTCGTCACATTAAGCACGGAAGAGCTCCATCTTATTACGACAAAGCCAGCCGATTCTTCCTTGGAATGTATAAAGAGAGAGAAAAAAAAGTACGCAATAAGAGGAATCTTGCTGTAATTGATTCAACATTCCTCTACCCTCCCTTGCCATTCAAGTGGGCACCTGCCGCCGTTTAGTTCACCGTCCTTTATAATTAGGTCGTCTACGCCGCCAGCGATACCTAGCTCTTCATTAAGTTGAAACGCGTAGAAAAAAAGGGTCTTGTCTTCTTTATCATCGTGACCTCTATTTGGATTTTAAATATAAAAATAAACTTGTGTAAGTAAATTAGGGTTTGTTTGTTTGTCGAGCGGTATTGCATTGTATGTTCACTTTATTTTTATTTGTTTCGTTAACTGGTTTTTTGTGATACAATTTTCTATGTTCTTTTAGCTCTGGCGCTGTGGATAGATGTTCCACCTGCCAGGAGAGTTGTCCTTTTTTTCGCTTTCCTTGACTCGTTTGTTCGCTGACCATTATCGTCCGTTTATTAATTGCGAGTAAGTGATGGAATCGTCGACATTGCGTACGCAATTGGTCGACTTCTCTTCCGTGTTGTTGCGATTCTCGGCACGATCAGATACCGTGCCTCCCACGAGGTGCGTTGGAGCTGGGTCACCTCGCGCTGGCGGGGCTCGAGCCTACGCCGCTTTATCCGTTGCATCTGTGGCTCACATCGTTCACCATCCTTCACTCCGCATTCATTGGATCCATGTTCAGACGCCGCCACGAAGAGGTCGAGTATGTTGCTGCGGGTTTACAAGTTCGTGAGATTGGAAATAGAGTGATGCTCATTTTCATCAGCTCTCGAGAACCGATATATTTGTGCTACACAGGAAGGAAACACGCCCTGGCACGCGCACTTCACTACACCTCCGTCACCCAAAACAAAGAAAACTGGAGTATGATTCGAATTTTAAACATTTAAAAAATACTTTGAACAAGATTACTTTTGAATGAAAATTAACTTATACCACATTTACATCAGTGTTTGGTTTCTTCGGGGGAAACGATCGCAAGTTTATTAATATATATATTAATGTGATTATCTCCCACCCTTCCATGAAACAAAACAGAAAGTCGTCCTTCTCCGGTGATAGAGCTCGAAGTATAGTTCTAAGATTTTTTCCGATACCTTCAATTGTGAATACTGGATCTGAGGCATCTTTTGTTAAGGCAGTTACGAGAGTTCCGCAAGTCCTTCGAAAGATATGCGACAGAAGTCAACTTCATTATATCCATTCCTTATATATATATANAAGATGGTTCATTATTCAGTTGAACCGATTTCTGGTACTGCTTGCTCCGACA
The DNA here is from genome assembly GCA_002313205.1 of Laupala kohalensis. NCBI lineage: Eukaryota > Metazoa > Arthropoda > Insecta > Orthoptera > Trigonidiidae > Laupala > Laupala kohalensis. The sequence continues at coordinate 59,564 of NNCF01132905.1, forward strand.
TACAAATAATTTATTGTTGAGGAAGCAGTTAAGAACCACCACGTGGAGGACAATAAGCTAATTTACTGTATAGGGAAGAAAGAGACCACCTCATCTATAACAATACCGTCGGGAAAACCATGAAAAAATCTGGGCCGAGATAGGATCATTTTGTCAGCTTTGATTACCGACATAAACAATTAAGTTAATTTGTAACAAAATTACAACTCGAAGTTAATCCCGTTGGCCTCTGATCGACTCGCATGTGAAGCGGTGGGACGATGCAGATGTATTCAGTTGTCGATAGAGCAATTTGCGATTTGTGTTTTGAGTGGCCAAGATGAGCAGATCGCCGTTCGGTTGGACTCTGTAACAACAGTTATTCTCCGGAGGATCTCTGGGGCGTGTGTGGGCGCTAATGCGAGGGTGAGGATGATTTATAGGACCAGGGTGCATGTGTGAGGACTGGAGCGAGTCAGGGTGATGCCGCTGCTGGATCTCCCCCATCGTGTTGCAGTGGCGAAATGCTCCCAGCGCTTTGATCATCCGATGCTACTAGGCAGACGACGGTCGATGGGACAACGACGACACGGCGCGGCGGGCAGCTGCTGCTGGAGAGGCGAGACATGCGTAGAGGCACGACGAACGCGTGCAGGGCAGGGCAGTCTGGACGCTACGGCGCGGCGACGACGAGACGCCGTGTTTGCGGGCAGTGAACCCTGGAGCCACTGATCGCTCGCAACAACTTCCCCGTACGCCGTGTCTTTGTATTGCCTCTCGACTTTTCTTGTTGTTTTCTGACGCGGAGATTCCTTAACGAAGAGATCGGTGAAATACCCTAACAAATGGTTTAGAGACATTAACAAATAGTTTCTTTTACAAACAGTGTCAAATAGTGTTATGTATACACACGGTCGGATGATATTTTTGACGCTAATTAATCGTATACCAGGACGTGATGACTAACAGAAGCGGTTAGGGGATCACATGAATAAAATAATCTTGGATACAACGATAACAAACATCCACGTCTATTTCAAACGTACATTTAAAAAAAAGTATTTCAGACAATTCGAGAGCACTCTTCCATCATAAAATTGTAGTTGACTCGTGAGGTCAAGAGATTTATGCGGTCAGCAAAGCCAGCGGGGACAGTTTTGTTCCGGATGACTGCGAACAAAGTTGTTTAAAAGTCAGTGTCACACGACCTTTTTTAAACGCAATATATAAATAAAAGAAAATAACTTCATTGTTTCTTTGCTCAGTCCCTCCATTACAGTTCTTTGTTCCCACCCGCCTGCGTTGAGGTTTGTGCTCTTACCGATTACTCCACCAGATTGTCTTCTGGAGATTTTCTACATCCTCCGCTCAATCAAACACAACCTTCCTGGACCACATCACCCCTCTGCTTCACTTCCAGCGATTCCATTTCTCCTTCCTCGCAGAATCGTTCCGCTCCACACCTCTCCATGCCACCCCCCCCCCCTCTCTCGCAATATAGTCCAGAGAGTCGCAAGGGAGAAGGAAAAAGGGACAACCGCATGGCCAATATGTAACGCTCTCGTAGCACGCGGCGACTCCCATACGGAAATAGCTTTTCTCCAGACGAAACTCGTATTTCACTGGAATATACTCTCTGAGCGGGTTCATATGTTTTATTAAATCGCCCAATTCGAGTGGCATTACAATATTGGTTTTTAGAACTGATTGGAGTGAGCAACCCTCAGATCAAGTTAGAGGGAATGAGAAACTTTTTGTGAATATTGTCATCTTACAAGAGAGATATTATTAATTTTTAATTAAATATGTGTACTGAATACATAACATGGGATCGATATGTCATAGAAAAAAATCCTTGATTTCTCCCTTTTTCGACCATTGAAATTTAATTGTTTTGTCAATTTCCTTTGTGTATTGTAAATTTGGACGAAGGGATAATAGGAAGGATCTGAAACAGACAAAAATATTGCTGACAAATTTAAAAATAATCTATTTATTCTAATACTGTTCCTTGCATTGTATTGTGTAATTTAGTTGAAGATTAGAAAGTAATTTAGAATGTCAATTTTAATAAGTAAGAAAAAAGTGAGATGAAAGAAGAAACTACATGATTTTTCCTTTTTTTAAATATTTAATTATATAAATTTACTAGGTGTGATGCCACGCCAGTTTATCCAAATAAGAATATGCATATTTTAGTTTTGACTAGTAGAGTGACAGCTTGGCAACCAGTACTTAACGATGGCACTCATTATTCTTTCAGATATTCTATAAGATTCTTTTCAACTCAAATAGACGCTTCAAAAAAGACATTTGTAAATTCTTTAGTAAAGTATATTTCGTCAATCATGTATGGGAAATTAACTCTTCTGTATGTTATGTAGTAGAATTCCACTATTTACGTTGTGAGTTAGACTATCTTTTCTTTAATTCTCTCATTCTATTAGAAGGTTCCATAAATAATATTACGGGACCTTAACACATCTAAAGAAATCTCTTAGATTGCGGTGAACCTCACCGCCAGGTAACAGATTAATCATGTTACGTCGAATGAAAATGGTAGACGGGACCGGGATTCGAACCCGGGACCTTGAGCT
>NNCF01132905.1:62228-157053 GCA_002313205.1 Laupala kohalensis
GGGAGTCGCCTCAGATGAGGAATCTAGTCTCTACGAGACCACCTCAGAGGTCTTTGGGTTTCACAAGTTGAATGAGAATGATAGACGGACCCGAGAAGCGAACGGGATGGCGCAGTCGGTAAGCGCGTGACCGCCTAAAGCTCAAGGTCCCGGGTTCGAATCCCGGTCCCGTCTACCATTTTCATTCGACGTAACATGATTAACACATCTAATCGCATTAATTCATCATTTTTTGTTGTTGTCAAATAAGAGTTGTAAGCAATTGTCTTGTAAGTTTTGAAACGTGCATTTCACTTTTTTAAAAACTTGAAATAATGTGCCTTCTATCTAGTTCCTGTGGATAATAAATGAAATTATGCAACGATTTCTTTTATCCGAACTCTCCCCCCCTTTCGCCATGCCACAGAAAGTTTTATTGCCTCCGTTAACATACCCACTTATGTGTTAGTTGGCCCAGAGAACGAATTTTAGAAGAAAAGGAGAGCGAATTGGAATTTGGTTCGGATAATACTTTCTATCATATTGAGTACCAACGTTCACTTGAACACAGGGAACGTAATGCTCCTAGATGTTCTCCAACAGAAATCCAAAATTACCAGTTTTTGTGCTTTTTAGGAAATTTATACGTGAAAGCAAATGCACGTGTGAAATTTCATTCCAATCCGAGACATTCCTTCACGAAGCACGTTTTCATACGTGCATAATAAGTGCCTTTTAAATATGTCTTTGTTCAAACTGTTCAAATTTGTCAAAAATTCAGTTTTTTTGACATTTCCATTGATTGCCATCAACAAATTTTCCCAAATTTCTTTATTAAGACATGATTTTGTTTCTAATGTGTCATGGGTAACTCAGCGTCATTCGGTCTTTATAAAATGAAGCGTTCTTTGAACTGAATTGCACGAGTAATTTGAATATTTTAGGCATATCGTAAATTGTTTTCAGCTATATAATTACAACCTAATTATAAAGCAATTATCTAACTCTGAGGTTACACTCCGGCACAGGTTTGAATCCGGTCGAGAACGTACGAATTACACTTCGATTATGTTTGGCATTTTAAATGCGCTTTCGTTTGAAGCCAATTACTGGGATGGGCCAATCTTTCCCTCTGATTTGCTGTGCCAAAGAAATCCCTTCTTTTAAGAAAGAGAGTCCAGTCCCGGTGTACCTTAATGAAAAAATTACCTAGCACAAAAAAGTACTGCCCTCCCGATTACGAACTTAGCTATCGCGTCTGAAAGCTGTGATTTAGATCGAAAGCTTAATGAAAAGCTACAATACAGCTACTAGCCTCTTCGGCGTAATTGTGCGTGTGCTGGTTTCCACTTCCATATATAGAGTAGCACTGGTCATATTGTTATTTTAATACGATATTTACATAATATCTAAGTATCATACACACAGCGGGTTTCGATTACAGGGTACATAATGGTGTTCAAAGCTGTATGTTTGAGAAATTAATTTACTTCTTTCTGGTTCAGAACAAAAAAAAATGTGTGAACGTATAACGTGCCACCCAAACGTTTAATTGTCAACTTCTACATCTAAAACACGTTTCGTAACGAAGTATGTAAAGTAACATTGTTCAATTTCTAGTGAGTAGCCATAAGAAGTGTTTTTATACGAAATATTGAGTTAATACAAATATTTTCTGTTAGTGATGTAGGTTTAAAAGACATGTTCTTATAATGCCTTGGTGTATTCTATGTGGTAATAATAATAGAATTATTGTTTCTTATTTGAAAAATGAGTATTTTACTGCATTTATTTCGTTCGTTTTGTCAACCGGACAGTGTTAGTATTATTGTAATAGATTAAACTATGAGCATGTATTTACAACACGTTCTTAACTCAACATTTCGTATAAAAAACTGCTACTTTCTTCTGAAAACAAAAATTCGAAGTAATGTTGTTATCGATGCGCTTTCATGGAACTTACAATAAGCATAAGCCGATGTTTTACCACAATGGCGGTATGAGAATACATATTCGTACAGTGCCTTAGTCGCGACATACCTTACAAATTCACTGTGCTTGAAGCTGACGACAGTAGCGCCTCCATCCGCCGGCGAGTCTACCACTAACTCACTACAGTGCTCAAGTGCACATCACGATATTCACCTACGATCACCTTGATTACACAAAGTGATACTCGCTCACCGCTTGAACAATGCTCCCTACACCGAATACTCATTTTGTCTTTATTGTTACCACTATGATATTAGACTGTGATCATACATATCCTTGAGTTTGGGAAGTTGAATCCTATGTACGACTGAACATATTGTAATGTGATGGGCGTCTAATGAAAGAAGTATTTCTAATTTTCAAAGAAGAGAGGAACTTATTTTTCTTTTTGCAATATATCTTACTTTCAGCATACTTTCTAAAAAAATATGAAAAAAATCACACATTGCATTTTTGGAATGTGTGAAGTTTAGAAAAATATTTTGTATAATCAGCTGGTTAGATGAACTTTTAATTTGTATGTGATGTGCATATATTTTCTTCTAACACTGTACTCGAGGTTTAAAATTTTTCAATTATTTTCATGTTATTGTTAATTTTATATTTGCTCATTTGTTTTTTCTTCGTTTAAAAATTTCGTTCAAAGTATCAATAATATCGTTCAAGCACACAAAAACACATTTTTGCATTGTCGTAAACTGAAGTCTAACCAACCCATACAAACCGCATTACACATAATTTCTGGAAATAATAATGTTGATATTGGTCTCAAATTTAATACTGTTGCAAAATTGATGTAGTTTCAATACTATTTAAAATTGTTTTTGTCAATTAATATCGTAAAACATATTCGTTTCTCATTAAAATTCTTTTTTTAATTACTTCTTTCTCATTGTTTGACCCACGTGAAGCACACATATCGTTGGATTTGTAATCTGAGCTGAAGAATTTAGATGAAAAAATAAAACTTTGAGAACTGTTAACAATGCGCTATCACGTCAAAAATAGCAAAAAATGCCTAATCTTTTTATTGTCTTTGTTATAGCAGATATTGTAATGTTTCTCCCAATGCTCTCTATTCGACCCAAAATAATGATTTAGAAAACATTTAAAAATAAAGTAAAACAAAATAATACTATTAAAAACTAGCCAACAAAACTAGCACTGTTGCTTACTTCCGGAAAATTTGTACTCGAGGGTGGTATTTTAAAGTATACCTGAAATAACTACCAAGAAAAGTATTTATTCAAATGTAATATGGTCGTTGGTGAATGTAAATTATTCAAATAATTTGTTTTGCCTAACAATAAGCAAAAACGTCGTCGGTGAGGTATAAAAAATGTTAACAAAATTAAATTTTACTCACGTTGACTATTTCTGTTCCATTGTATAGTTATAATAGATTTACATAAGCGCGGGTACCTTTCACAGAATTGTTTTCTAATATCTCTTTGATATCAGGAGTCAACTTCGTGCTCACAGGATAGTAGACACATTATCTCCCAATAATGGTTCAGATACCAATTATTCACGTACCTAAACGCAATTCCGGAGCCATTAGTGCTCGAACCCAGAGACAATTATCGGAAAGCACTATCTTACCACCGATGTGAACGTATCGATAATGTGTCTGGGAGTGGCTTTCTCTTGTCTCTTTCTTGAGTGAAAAAATTATTTCACCCAAAATTCTTCAATACGCACTATGTATTTGCTCTTTTTATTATTATAACGTCGGTATAGGTGATATAGGTTTTTCAGAAATATTGTTCTTTCACCGCCCAGTGTTTAGAAATTATAATCGTTTTTTTTTGTGGGGCTTTAGGGTTTGTCAACGGCAAGGTCATTAGAGCCCTTAATCTGATAATCGTGTGGCGACAAATCGATTATAGCGATTATATTGTGAGTTTAGAGTATGTATACAATGAATAAGTAAAATAATCTCTAATTAATAAGTAATAATTCTAAAATAATGAATAATTTATTGTTTGATATATTTAAAATGATTATATTATATTGTTCATAATATATTAAAATCACGGAGTCCAACATTAATGTAAGGACATTTTGGGGTACCAGTTTCGTACAAAATATTAGAAAATATTTTAATTACTTTTGAAGTGGCTTTGAATGGCAGAACCCGGGAAAAATATAATTCCAACTTTTTTGTTTTCACTTTTCCTCCGTGAGTGATCATAGATAAGATTTCGTGACTCAGTTTTTGTTATCCTCTAAAATTCATTACTGTAACTGCATCTAGAAAAAATTATTTGATCATTAGTAGCGGAAAGAAAACTAGTTGTGAAATGGCTTTCCTATCCTTCAATTCTGAAGAGATAAAATTAGAATGCTGTAACTTCGCAGTTCGTCAATTCCGTGAGTAAACAACTTGTCACGTTCGTTCGATCCCTCAATGAAATCCTCTCCAGTCCGATTACATTTGATTGAAATGCCGCCTTTTCCGAGAAGTGTCCCGTCATCAAAACGGGTTTTGCCGAATCAAGTGTCAGAACATAAACTTCGAATCGTAGGCGTCCAGCGACCCGACATCGTTCGCTCATTGATAAGTGGCTCCGTCGCGCCAACGCTGCGTTGTTCGCTCGGTGTGTGGCAACCAAAACAAGTGACCGCCGTATCGCGAACGAATGCATGCAGCTCAGTCAGCATTCGCCACTCTGCCGCGCCGCCTGCCACCTTCCTTGCCATGGCCTTTCGCGGCGGCGAGCATCCAGACAGTTGGCGTTGGCAATGAAAGCTAGAATTTGCTTATTTTATCCTGCACTGACCAATAAGAGACAATAAAGACACGGAAATGTTTGTGGTTAGGTTAATAGTATAGTTTTTATAACCAAGCGAACTCAGAACGAGATGCCAAGCGAGGGGAGGTTGCTCAGGGAGTTGAAGAATCTTCCTCCCGTCTCACCGTATCCCAATCACAGAGAAACGTTTTGATAAGAAAACATACTGTGTGAAGTTAAAAGGTGTACTATTATTTATTTATTTGCATAATCTACTGTCTTCCCCGTTCCTTGGTACGAGGCTACTACCAGGGTCTAATATTTTTCACAGTAAATTAAAATAAATTTTAACCATTTACTGGCAAAGGTTACATACTTTTTCTTCTAAGTCTTTTCCACCACTTCTCGAGATAAATTCTTCACTCGTCGTATATAATGAATCACGATATAGGAATATCAGAATCCACAGGACTGATAACATATTTTTCGGTGGGACAGGTGGAGGCTATGTTATCCAACGTTAATTATCTGGAATCTTTTACAAACATTCAAAATTCAATATCATTAAAATGAATGGGGAAATATAACTATAATTTTGACGAAATTATTCAAATAAACGCACCGTCCCTATAAGTAAAATTAGAAGTGTTAAAATAATTATTATATTCATATTAGGCGGGAGGGTAACTGTACCCCTCACATGGCTATTTTTATGAATAAATTGTTATTCATACTCCATGTTAACAGAAGCACCACATTTAAATATATATTTTATATTAACTTCTCCATGTGCATCAAAATTTAAATTAAAACTTGGGACAGAAATTCAAATATTTCAGAAGTGCAATTGTGTGTTTTTTATTATTGCGCTTGTGTGAAATATTTTTCGGGATAACGTTAACTGTGATTCTGTGGATATAATTCTTATATTTACAATAAATAAGATAGCTGAAATCAATAGATCCGGTTCATCCGTATGAATGAATGCCAACAACCACGTTTTCGGTTCAAGGATCCCTGAACAGTATGCGTCGCAATCGTGCAATCTTTCTCTTTTCATTTCTTTCTCTTCCAGTTCGTATGTATGGAGGGCCTATTCTATGCAGAGGCGGATACAGACTAATATTTTAGGGGGGTATCATAACAAAATAATATAGTCTTGGGGATTGTACGTTCCAGAAAACACCCCAACCTCAGAAAAAATTTGAAAATTCTATAGTAAATTGTAAGTTTAGGTCATCTAAATATTAATTAATGTGCGGTTTGGTACGGAAGCGCGCCACTTTCGAGATTGTTTTAAAATTTGTGTGCCAAAGGGGAAAGTGATAGATGCAAAACTTTTATTGTGATTAAAGATGCAAATATTTAATTTAACTTTTTAAAATACAGAAACATTTAATTTTTCACGAACAAGAACAAAATTACTGGTGAAAGATGGCGCTGAAGCTGCGGTTTTTGAAAAATGAAGTACAAGTGCTGTATACGACTGGGACTGTGAAAACACGGCTAATATTTTCTCTTTATAGACAATGACGAGTTACGATGGCACACGTTCGTGTAGTAGATTTTATACTTCCATCCTCATTGTTACGTTCGCGTTATATCCAGTGGTTGTTCATTCTTCCGCCACGGGCTGGTGACATTCAACAATGTACTACCAATGTTAATAGATAATACTGATCAAATAGTGAGGGAGTGCTCTCAAATTAATATAATTTATATGGAACATTTTTATTTATCTACTGATCATCGCAGCAGTCTGCTTATGAGAACCCTCGTTTGATTACAAATGCTGCAGCTTAACATCGCATAGCTTTGCCGAGCAGCGATCCGCTAAAACACAACCGCCATTCATAACTCATGGACCTCCGAAGAAGACGCTCTTCCCACGAGCGTATCATCTGTCATGCACATCGACACTCACAACCCAGGCACGTTGTGCGTTGCTAAATCGTTTCTACAAATATACTGCTGTACTAATTACAGATTGAAAATCGTTCAAATGCGTCAACGTCTTTGAAAATCATAAACGCTTTTCCTCGACTAGAAACTTATTCTCTTGGGATTTTAAAGGGGGGGGGGCGGTCATGACCTCCTTGACCCTCCCCATGTATCCGCGTTTGATTCTATGAGTGATTTGTCTTCTTTTTGCTGCATAATAATGATAAGGTAATTGTATTGTTTAAAACATTTAAATATTAGTCTGATAGTAAAGTGTACAAGGAAATTACCGTTGAAAATTCAATCTTGTAATAAGATGTATACTAGAAAACGATCGTTTATGAGACGTGTAGAAAGACAGCATCTTCCAGACACTGAAAAACTCCCTTTGCAAGTAATGTCTCGAGGAGGGTTTCAGGTGAAAACCGGTTTGAAGAAAGAGCACATGGTAGTGTGATGTCTTGGGAGTTTCTTACTACTTCGCTAATGTCATCCTGCGTAATAATGTTTTACTCTAATTACGAGAAGCTATTCGTTATGATCTTCACGGATGTTACGAAGAAAAAAAAAAAATTTTCTGTTTGCGTTTCTTATTTGATGCTCCTAATCTGTCCAGAGTTGTCTCAATTATCTCTCGAAAATGCTCTTTTAAATGAATACTTGATATTATTACAACTAATGGAATATTCTTGAAAAAATTAGCGGGAAAAATTAATTCATTCTTTGGGATCACATAATTTTGGACAACTTGTGACCACCATGAGAGTTCGATGTAAATATCTGGATTTGAAAATTTTTTAAAATGAAAAATAGAAAAGAGAGATTCACCAGAGAGTTCCGAAGGAAAGGAATTCACCGCTCAGTTCAGAATATATATTGAATCCCGTCGACTATATAGCGACATTTAAGCTGCATTCCTGTTTTATTAATGTGAAGTAGTAATGTAAACAACGGTATCCGTGTAGCTGTTTTTCACATCATCCATTTTTATCCGTGCGGAAAATCTTCTAGTCTAGTAAAGAAAGAAATTATCTTCACTTAAATGTCCTATACAGCTAAAGACATTTTGGCATGAGTTGGATAGATGGAACTTTAGTTATTTTATTTAAAATTATTATGTAAAGGAGTACTAAATTTCATGAAAATTATCCAAAGTTCGAATTGTATTTTGACAATTATGAATCTTCTCTTACGGATTAAAGCAGATCATGTGAAAAGGGCCATATGTTTACAGATTTCCTTCAGAATCACCTGGACTTGGGTAGTACTATCCAAAACTGACGAAGTTTCACAATACAAGATTATCTAATTGAATTTCTTCTACTTTTTATGTTTCTTCTCGTGAAAGTTTGTCAGTCCCTCCGCATTGTAATATTGAAAGAAATTTTATAGTCGATCGATTCCTGATACGTGAGTACAGAAAGAGGTCACTGTGTTATTTACAGTAGAGCCCGTTTTTAACAACCATTACACCCTTAACGTAAGATATATTCGTGCGTCATATGACTGGACTCGAGACCATAAAGAACTGACACGATATCGTATCATCCATGCATCAAGAGGCTAATCGTTTTTCGTTGCTCGAATGAATGCCGTGTTTATGTTCATTACTTCCCGTGTCTTCGCACTCGACAGCGAAGAAAGATGGCCATATTCATATGAATGAGAAAAAGTGATTGGTGTTCTTTGCGTCCTTAGTTTGTGCACAAGACATATGGGCTATAATTGCTTTTATGACTCATTTTGTCATCCTGAATTGAATAAATGATCGATTAATTTATTTAAGAAAATGAGCTGTTGCATCAGTTTTTGTAAAATCTGTTGATTTTATTTCATTCTATTTTCATCTTTCTTGTATGTAAGTGTAGTCAACGGCTGATCTAGACCGTAATCAAGGAGGGTGGCTAACCGAGGACATTAAAAAAATTGTTTTACAACACAAATTTTATAAATATTACCTTAAATGAAATGCATCAAATAAATAAATAACAATTAACAATCTGGTACTATTAATAACAAATTAATAATTAACAATCTTGTATATTAATAACAATTATTTATTAATTTTATTAACATGATTTTATTAGTTTTATTAATATGGTATTATTAACAACAATAACAGTTATAACTAACAACAATTATTAATCTGGTAACACTTTTACAAAGTATGCCATTTATCAACTTCAATTTCATCTGTTAGGAGTTCCGGTCCAATGGGGGGGGGCAATAGTCCCCTTAGCCGCCACTCTGTGAAGTACCAATGAAAAAATATTCTTGCGAATAGGAACCATTTTTTGAAATTCATTTTATTAAATCCTTTGGAAATGGAATGTCAAATTGTTATTCTAATTGTCGTGTTCATTAAATAACCGAAGTGTATTTAACGTATTCAAAATTACGGAAATGTTATTGAAGTATTTAGCGTTTAAAAGGAGAAATACAGGATACTCATGCTTTTTTACTTGATTGCTTAAGAATTTGACGTAAATTCTTACTTATGCTTACTAATGTCTTCGTAATATTAATTTTAAACATTCCGGTTTACGCTCCCCATTAATTTTCCTCTCTTGCGTTGCTAATAAATGCCATTTCTATCTTCTTCACCGTTTCTGTTTTATTCTTACTATATTGTACGCCATTTGTATCTACTTCGGAATTCGTGTAAATCCTTTCTTGTCTTTAATTTATTAATTTACGCTTGCTTCTTATCTGATAAACTATTAGTAACCCTAATATTTTTTGCTATCCAAATGCCTAATATTGCCGTTGTTATATGACCTAACATTTTAAAATATTATTTGTATTACATATTTTTTTATGAATCTTTTATAAACACTAGATTGTGATTGTCATTTTTCAAATTTGAAATTTTGTTTTGTTGAAGTTGTTTGCTGATTCGGTATCTTTTTAAGAAAAATATCAAATATCAGTTCAAAGTTCTAAAAAAAATTGTTTTACTTTGAGAAAAAAAAAGGTTCACCCTTGTAACGGATAACACTTTATTTCAGTAAATCTACCTCAAAACAAATAATTAAAATATCATTAACACCTCTCTTTCTTTGAAAGAAACCACGAATAGTGTTCATGTCTAGTCCACAACTTGGATTCGCTACTTTAAGAACAGCCTTTTATTTCTCTCTTTTTGTGGGGGCGTTTCCAAGCCACCCTTGACGGCGCCTATCTCCACCAGCAACGTTCACCTTTTTTTTCGCAACCCTCTGTCAACCTGGGCGCCGCAGTGGCGGTCGACTGCGATCCTCCATTCTTTCACCCTATCGGACCTCCGAGCGAACAAAACGGTGCGAAGGGCAATGCGCTGCCAAACCGCAGAACATCCGCACACACTGCTATAGAACGGATTCTCAAGGAAGGAGCTGTCGTATCATGTCTCCTGCAAACAACCCAGATTGTAGAATAGTCTATCGCGGCCGCTTTGTCCTTATGGCAACACTATCGCACACAAGCTGTTATCTACAAAGACAGTATGCCGAGTTGTACGTTCCTAAATTGGGAGTAATGCCAACATTATAATTCTTCTCTATCCATTACATGTAAGATGCTTGGAATTGACTCGAAAACCCGTCGGAGAATATTCTAGATGCTTGATCTGCAGGCTCTAGAGTTCTGCCATAAGAAGGCCATCTTCATTTTTTTGTAATTTTCTCGTGTCTTTTACCCTCGTTGCATTCACGAGTTCCTTGAAGATTTTTTTTCAGGTGGCCATTTTGTCTTACAGTTTCTTACTTTTGTAACTGGATTAGTTTTAGATATGGAAAAGTCCGGTTCAGGATGATCAGCTCTATGACTAGCTAGACTGCTTAGACCAGCGGAGTTCAAGGAGTTGGAGGAAGATAGGGAAGCTTCCTGACATTTCAAACTTAGAATCCCTATTCAAAAAATTCAATGGCGATACAGAGGCATTGAAGTTTCCACATTCAGTATACAGATCGACAAGCACATTTGTTGGAAACATGATACTTACATGATCATGTCAATTTTTGTACAATTTATGTATGTTGGTTATGTCGTTTTTTTTCTCTCCGTGTTTTTGTGTTTTTCTTCTACTACTAAAGCGCGCTCTTCTTTGCTGCCTTCGGACGTACTTGTAGACTTTGCTTTTCATTTAGAGTAGTTTCCCATTCTTTAAATTTCAAAATAAATTTGGAGATTTACACGTTCTCATAACTTTTCTTTTAAGGTACCACGTTTCTTTCGCGTCATTGTTTATTCTTCTGTACATTTCACTTCTTTCCTAAAAACTTAGATTCAGTTACGTAGGATTTATTACAATACTTTGCTTAATGAAATATAGTAAAAGCTAACTGCATTTGTACTATGACTCCATCTAGGATAAGTTCCTTCGCTTAATAACTCATGAAAAATATTTCTTGCTCTAAACAATCATAAGATGTCAAAATATTCACAACCCAGATAAATTTTACATTATGGGTTATGTTTCCCAGTGTGTCCTCGTCTTTACATATTTCTTCATAAAGTGGTTCAATATTAAAAGACAAATTGCACATCGTCAAATTAGGCATGTTTACGTACATTTTTCTTTGTCAAAATAACAGATATTCCTTTTTTCTACTTGCAGTTAAAGGCTGCTTTCACGGGTAGTAGTTCTGGTCAGTTATTAGTTGCCAGTTATGTAAGTATAGTGGAAACGCCATAAACACAGCCATCGCTTGGTCGGCAAACAGTTTTCTCGTACTGTACCAACACTGCCGCCTATCAATACCAAATAACATTGACATCCTAGATAGGGCTGGCAGGAAATACCGAATCACTGACGCGTCTCTTCAGCTGCGTCGTGAATGTTGAACGAAATCTGGACGTGATGTCAGAGAAGCACTGCCAATGCTTTCGTCAGTGCACAGCACGACGGTGGCCTTGATGCTCAGCATTCTAGCACATGGACAGTGTATTGACAGCAGTGGCGTCATTTGATAGGGAGATGATTCTTAGCAGATAAAGACAAGATAATGAATGAGGACGATGAGACATGACTTTTGAGGGGAAAAAGTTTTTTTTTAAATCCCACTGCTGCCTCATTTTTTAACTTAACAACAAATTTATTGAATAATTTTCATGTATATTAATATTCAAATCAAAATTAAAAATATATTTATACATATTTTTATTTATTATTGGGAGACAATATCTTGGTCATCTGATTTAATTAAAATGTAAAAGCAAGAATCAGATGTATTTCTGTGTGTTGCGAAAAGCTTGTTCGTTTCAATTATATCACTTTGTTGAAATATATGTTTATGGGTTTTATAGCTTCGAATTTTTACCTAAATTGCAACTTTTATTAGTTGTCATGCGAATAGCGATCTCTAAGGCTTCCACCTTCGACGAGAGTAAATAATTTTGAGAAGCACCACCACCATCATCATCGCCAGAATCACCATCTTCTCCTCATTTACCGAGTCACCCGATGCGTTTCCACGTCATAGATTCATCACTCCCACCAGAAGCGTGTGGAGCAGACCAACTACTAACTATCGCATTTCTGTAGCGACACTATAACGCTTGTTTTGATGTCGGTGAGAGTAAGTTTGCGTACATGAACGCGCATCAAATGAAGGGATCAAGATGGGCAACCTAGCACAGTGGTCTCAGATATAATTATCTCGAACAAATAGGATCTAAAAGGAAACTTTTCAATGTAAACACAAGCGGTATTTGATGTGTGCGATTTCTCTTCCCTCCATCATAGTTTCAACAGAATTTTAGAAATTGAATAATATTATAAAATTTAGTTGTTTTTTCTCATTCGAAATTTTTACAAATTAATATGTTATACGGTGGAATCTCACAAAGACGATCCACTTTAACTCGGACCCCGATCAAGACACAAAAGGATGCGGTATGACACAGCTCGAATGCTCCCAACCTACGCAGCAGAAATTAGGACGTACTTAAAAAATTGCAATATTTATATTATACCAATCTTTATCCACCGAAGTCAACCGAAGGTAAAATTATAACTACCAATGAAAACATCAACCCCTGAAAAATGTAATTATTTTTAAAACAATTTTAAACATCGCCAGTTTCATAAAACTGGTGCTCTCCCCCTTGAAAAAATCGTACACATTTGTAGTGCGGGTTGCATATACTATAAAAAATTAATAGTAACTCTAGAAAGAATAAAATAAAAAAGGTTATAAAAAGGTAAAAGTTTTAAAATAATTTTCAACCAAAAATTAATTTCTATACGAGCATTTGTGTAAAATAATTAACAAAAATTAGGTTTGAACGCTCAATAATTGATGTAATGATCATACCCACACTACTACTATTATTTGTTTTTCGTTTTCAAATATGTAGGCTAATATTATCATTGGTACATATTTGATGGAACTAAACTCAGATATGTCCTTCAGACTACTATGCGGTTGGAGTCCAGGGAATATGCATTTTGCAACGTCGTCTAGGTCACGTGCGGCACTTTTCAAGAGCGGAGTAGAGTTTATGTCGCTGAAATGATAAAGGATCAGCAGCCAGTTCCTTCTTTTGTCACTTGATCCCCAGAAAGATCCGGAAGAATTGGTTGAATACGATGTCTGAGGTCGCGATTACGACGGAGACTGTACTGAGTCATACTTGCATACATTTTTTTTACAATACAGAAAATGGACAATCTGCAATGTATGTGGGGAACGGGAATCAAGACATCAGAACACATAAGGAATCGCCCTATGTATGGCCAAGAGAGTGAGCAATACCTGCGACAAGAACGGAAAGGAACATTCAATTTACGAAATAACTCAAATGATAGACGAAAGAAATGACTTGAGGTATTCAAGGGAAATATTGCAGAAATAGGATATCTAGGAGAAATTTTGAAGAAGTGAAAGAACAGACAAGGGAGATGAAAGTTAAGTAGATGAAGTGATTCAACACCAAACGATCTACTGAGCGTCAAAAGAACAGGGAAGTAAGTGTGCAAAACGAAAGAGTAATGAATAGTTCCTCGTAAAGGCATAGTTGAAGACAAGTCTGAGAAGATATATCCGTTTGGATGACCCTGACACCGAAAATATTGTTTTTAGAGCTCCGTCAGTCCGTCTGGGTGCAATGATTCTGCCGAAATGGATGATTCAATTTCATTCAAAGAAAGTTTCGAAGATTTATCAAAAACCGGCTCCAAATAGATCTTTTTTTTATATTTTAGCTATAGGAAATGTTATATGAATGTATTACGTCTGCGTAGGTGGTTTTTCGTTTGGGAAGTTTGGTATAGATGCTGCAAAATAGTCATTTCTTCTTTACTACCCCATAGGTTCACTGGTTCAAGAGTCTAGAAAATAATTTATCGAGGTAAATATAACAACTTAGTTTCAAGAAACTGTAATGAAAGATTTTATAATAATACCCTAACATCATAAATTTGCATTCCAATACTCATACCTCTTGTACTTTCCAAATGTTAGAATACAGCAAAGCTTCAAAAGATGAGTTTTTATTTCTACTATGAGCATTAAGATTGCCGGCTGATACATTTAAAGTGAAAAAACCCAGATGAAAGTAGTTAAAACGCGATCATTCTATGTTTCCAAAAGCGGATTTTACGCGAGACCATACGATAACTTGTTACACATTGTGATAGCTTTAAATGTGCTTATGAACCTTGTATTATCTCTTCTGATGACATTGTTTTCTAACAACACAGTTCATTCACTAAACTTAAACACTTCGAAAATACTCTACAAAGAGTATGTATACTCTTGAGATACCTTCTGTGCCAAATGGATGTATGGCTTTTGAATAGCATCGCTATGTGGAGTAAATTATGTAATACCATTTTACGAACTTAATAATTCATCAAATCTAGAAAAAAAAAATGGTAAAACTAGCTGATTACTCGGAGTTGCCCCGGATTTTTCTTAGTCTAACCTTCTTGCACTCAGGAAAAAATAAAATCTATATTATAAGATAAAAATATTTTTACGTATTAGTTTTTTAAAGCATGTACAGCATCCTAACTTTTCAAAGAAATAATAATGCAAATTTAATACACAACTTAAAACACTACCTTCTCGCGGGAACCGAACCGGTCTAATTTTCGCTTCTGAGGCATGATGCGGCTGCACCAGTATCATGAAAAGTCTTGTAAAATCTAAATTTTCGTCGAAATTTTACGATTTAAAGACGCTTTCTATCCTTGTTAAATGAACAAATCAAATAATCCAATAAATTTCATGACATATTTTCTTCTTCTTAAATTACTCTTCAATATTGAAGAATTTTAACACTTCTATTTTTAATAACGTTTTGTCAATAATTTAAGTTTTTTATTGTAGATAGACACATGCTGATTTATTTGTAGAACTCTTTGAGGCAAACAATTCTGCCAGTCGTAGTTGTCACCTATGACCGATTAGGCAGCGCAAGCGAATTTTACCAATTTTATCAACATTTATTGTCAAACACCATTTCCGTCTTTTTCATCTCATATTTTAAAAATTAAAGTTAGCGTATGTTCATTCTGGACATCTCTATCTCCTTGCCAAGTTTCATCACGATCTGTTCAGTGATCAGTTTAGTCGTGATCAGGTAACAAACAGATAGACACACGCGTTACGTGTATATATATATATATATATATATATATATATATATATATATATATATATATATATATATATATATATGATCCTAAATTAATGATGGGAAAATTATGCGGAAAATATTTGGTTATTGCATTGTTTTAGTTATTTTGCTTTGCATTGTTTTGGAATTGATTTTGCCTTTTTTATAACTGGAAAGTTAATTTCGTAAGCTTTATTCGAGCAACCAGTGACAAAAATACATATTTACGTCATATACCATTAAGTAATATTAAAGTACATATTAATCTTGGAATTGCCTAAATTTTAAAGTAGTAGTCATATGTTTAGTGCAGGGTACAGAGAGGAGATGGTATAAAGAATAAAAAAGTATAGTAGTCTACACGGAGTAAAAAAAAACTATAGTCAGTGAATATCGGAGGAACCTTTTCTAAAAGGGAATAATTGAGTTTACTGGCCGCGGGTGACGAGCCGCAGGCTGAGGTTTCGTTGTTGGTTTTACCTTTTTACGCTACAATGTTTGGAAACGTAATTGGGGGGTCAGAAGGTATTTCTAGAGCAGGAATGAATTGTCTCGTCTGCTCTACTCTCTTCTGTGGGCTCCACCAATGAAGTGAGGCAGAGGAACCAGGTAGGAAAGAGAAACAAGCACGAAACATTTGCTGTACCTCTCTCTGCTCTCCAATGCTCATCAAAATAATTTCATTAGGGATAAATGTATTCTGCAAAATAAATTGAGATTGATCCTTCCAGTTTAAAAATAATCAGTTATGTTAGAATTTTTAGCTGGTAGAATGTATCTTTTTCTTTTCTTTTAATTTCCTTTGCATGATTGAACTGGACCGACAGCCATTTATGCCATTACAGGTATTATATTTACTTAATGTTAAGTGTACTAATTTTATAAGTAGAGTTTTGTCTGTTTCGCGAGAATATTTCTCATGAATATCATATTAAAACATTTAATGGTCTGCGTTTTCAAAGGGATGTTAAAGCGCTGAGTCGATTTTCAAGAAGTTTCAGATATTTTTAATTACATTGTCTCATTTTTATACTACTAGATTCTGAGCTTTTAGAGATTCGTCCTCTACTGAAAGTCTACATTTAAAAATGGGATTTAAAATTTAGAATGATAACTCTACGAACACCTCTCCTTATTTCAGGGTTTTGGGAGGTGAGAAGGAAGGTGAGAAAAAATAGAGGAGAGACGAAGGAACAAAATGACATAAGCAAACTAAGATAATAGCTGAAAAACATTCTTGTGAAGGTATTGAAATAAAAGAGCAAATAGCGGCATTAATAATAAACAAAAATCATATTAAATGTTAGACTCATTGCGTAATATCATTTATAAAATCAAATCGTTCGTAATAAAGAAGGGCTTTTCTCGAAAATGTCAGTTTTTTCTCACCTTTATAAACGACAGTCAGCCCATGACCGGTGTGGACCGATATTAAAGTGAAATGGTTCTTTTTATGTTTTTTTGTGGTTATAATAATAATAATAATAATAATAATAATAATAATAATAAATTTATTGTAAAAAAAAACAGTACAAACTGGTATGACCATGTGGAGGACAATAAACTAATTTACTCTCCGGAAGCAAGCAAGGGACCATCCCATCAGTTCCGATCAAGGGCCCTAAGGCAGAGGCGGATTCAAAAATTTCAGCAAAAATTCCTAGATAAGATGAAAAGTTAGCTAGTGTAAAGTGTGTGTTATCTCCCTCCGAAATAAAATCAGCGGTACGTTCCTGGCGCAAGACGACTTGAATAATGAAAACTTGAATACAACGTATGTTGTTTGGCGTACAAGCAATGACAAGAAATAACCGCTTTGGGTGCAGCCGCGAGAAATCTCGCTCACACGGAAGACGAAGTAGAATAGCCTTACGCAAAAGCGGTTCGTGATCGGTGCTGGGGTGGCGAAAAAGAGGGGGACGTTTTAGCAACATCTCCTCCTCTATCCTGCTTTATCAATGGCGATGGGCAGCAAGTTGACTGTGTCTTCATCTCAAGAAAGAACACCGACCAAGAAGAACAATGTTCGAAAACTCCGAAAATGCAATTTCATTAAATAGCTCAAAAAAATTAAACCATAAGATTATAGATATCTGTTGAAAAATGATCCTGTGTGAGGTTTAGGGTGGTTTATAGGAGTTATGGTACTCTATTCACGGATGATATCAATGTGTTTTGGATAAGGTTAAAAAAGGGTTTTGTGGTTTAATGCGCGTGGGAAAAACTAAGTATGATGTTCAATATAGAAATATAAGGATCAAAATTAACTATTAGAGCCATAAAAAGGAGGTAGGTGTCATAATGGCTGCTGTGTATGGCCTCTTAATGAGTTGTTAATATATACTTTGTACGTAAACTAAGAAGATACAGAGATTATATCAGCTGCGATTCCGTATTGGCGACGAGAGTTCTCATTGGCGGTGGTGCTAAGTGTGTTACTTTTCATTTATAATTGTAACAAAGGAAAAATAACAAAACTGTAAAAATTTGAATAGAAAAAAGAAATGATTTCTTGCAAATTCCCTATTTACGGAATTTCTACCAGAATATGAGAATTTCTGAAAAGACAATAATTGGATAAAAAACCATGATTTATTGGAGTTCTGGAAAGAAAATTCAATAATTTATTAACAATACTTAAGGTATAGCATATGTTACGGAATGTATTAATTGTCGTAAAATATGCTTCAATTACCTCATATATTTGTGTTCAAGGTGGCTAATGATATTCAGTTATTAAAAATATAAGCAATTTTTTAAACTAATTTATTAAAATATAATTATTTATTACATTGTATTCCCAATATTTTCATTCAAATGGGGTAATATACTTGACAAATAACACCTGCGTCTTATTATGTCCGATTGAATGTCTATTTAGATGTTTTTAATAACCCTTGTACCCCCCAGGGGACTAACATCTAGTAAGTACGTGTTCGGCAAACACGGGGCCCCGAGCTGAGCCTGGCATTACTTCCACTTACTTGTGCAAAGCTCCTTCCTTTCTCTTTTCTGACCTCCCTTGGTCACCTATTGTTCTTTTCGATCCCGACGCTTTTAAGGCTAGGTTATCTTTCATTTTCCTCATCCTTCTCATTTTTTGTTCTACCTCTCATTTTTTGTCGCCCCTCATTTTTTGATCCCCCCCCCTTTTGATGTTTTGATGTATGTTGTGAGATATGTTTTGGTGTGTTGTAAATCAGGAGGGTTTTTAGTGGGTAGGGTTGAATCATTCGGCGAGTCCCACACGCGGGAGAGTCATGTTGGCTCTCCCTTGTGCGTAACTGCATTTTCCCTACCTGTACAAGTTTTTAGGACTCCAATGACCTTTGATGTCGACATGAGCCGTAAAGCCCCCCCCCCCCACACACACACAAACCCTTGTATAAATATTTCCGTGTGTTGAAGCTAAGAAATACTTAGATATGACAATTCGAGTTTTAAATAAAATATTTGTTTGTTTGTTTTTCACTTGAAAATTAGAGTATTTTATTTTATAATTTCTTGACTTGAAAATTATTGAAATTGATTCTTAATATTCAGCTGCAATATTATATTACCCGCGATTTTGTGATGATAATTATGTGGATAATACATTAGAACAAGTACTAATTGTTTATTGTTGAAAATGAGTCCGAAATGCGGGGTTTCTTATGTTTGATAGAATATAACATTTACTCAATATCAGTTTTGAATTCCTATCACGTATATGAAATTGTTAAAATATAAATTAATAAATACTCGTCCGCAACAACCATCCCAAGGTGGCAATTAAAGTTTCCCCTGGAAAATGTAATTGCAAAAATAAAGCATCATAAAATAACGCGTACTACGTAAAAACAAGCTTATTTACTCTTAGGAAGCTTGCAAATGAACATCACATTCACATAAAACCCACACCAGACTTCATATAAATAATCATGACGTTTCCTATCCAAATGAGAATTGCTTCGAGCTGTCAAATGCAGTCATCCTTGTTGAGAGCACGAGCACAAAAATCCGCTTGTATTCTGCCTGAATGTATCTGAATTTCGAATTCGCGTGTTAAAAGTGAATAACCGATTGAGTGCTAGTGAATTTTTATTTTCAAATGAAATGAAATGCTTCATAAAATTATGTATTGGGTTTACTGAATCGCTGAATAAGGACTTTGTGGAGAAACATGTGTTACTGAATTGGAGGAGCCCGGTGTTTCAATAGTTTATCATTTTCATTTTGTTTGAGAATTCGTTCTCATAAAGTTTATTCACGCAGAAATAGGATTACAACTCGAAGATGCATTTCGTGTGCATTTATGACTTCTCTTCTAGATTACAAAACTTTTACCGTTAAGTAATTCAAGTTTATGAATGTAAAAATGCATTTATATGAATCACTATTACTCCTAGGCGAATAAAGTAATGCCATAGTTAATAAATGATGAAAGACTTTAAAAATATTTAAAATTGATAAGTTGTTAAATGGTTTGAAGAAATGTTTAATATCTAAAAAGTATTAATTTTTACTTGTAGCAACTGATGAGAATCATTGAAAGAAACTTAGTTAACATGTTATTAAACGTTGTCTGAATTCATAATTTAGATTTTTGTCTATTATTGATTCTGTAAAGATGAGATAATACTCTTATGCGTACTCTTCGTAAATATATCACAGAGACATGTAAAATATCAGTGAAGTCATGATCCAATAAATGATGGTAATAATTTTATCAGATCTCGTGAGCATATAATTTTCGTTTATAATAATTGATAGCGAGTGAACTTTATTGCTTCCTTTATTTATTCTCCTCTACGGGAAAAACTTGTATCCTTTGGCATAAAACATTGGTGAACATGAAAAATGTTTCACGTTGCTTGCAATTTTCTGTAATATAAAACTTTAAAAATACGTAAGATGAAATTTATAGTTTAATCAGGCGATCGCGTTCTTTTCATTTTTTCCTTTTATCTGAGAGCATATGATTACGTCTTGGGCAAGTCGATTAGGAAGCATTCGAATTAATGTCAAAGCTTTTTCTTCACTGATGATGAAGACATTTAAAAAGATTCATTAACGTTTTACATCGTCGCATTATGCAAACAACCACTTCCTTCGTGGGGATTGTAGAACATTAAAAGAATCCTTCTTCAGTAAGTGTCCGCAGACCAATAGAAACAGTTCCGCATCATTTTGTGTCTAAACCATTTTCACGTCTTATAATGGGAATAAATACTGATATGTGACGAATAAAACTGAATTAATTTAAAAATATAGTTTTAAACAATTCATAAAAGAGAAATTTGGATTGTTTGAATTTAAAATGTTTAGTTATTCTAAAGTATGCAATTATGTAACACTCGTATTTTTTTAAATTTATAAGTTGTAATGTAATATGTTGTAAATAACGTTCTAACTTCTGTTAAGTGACTGTCACTAAAAAGATAAACAAATTAAAGAAAAAACCAAAACAGCTTTTCGATTCGAACCAGACGAATAATGCACTTCAGTTTAGATGAAAGCATATGATGTTATTTTCCTTCCCTTTGATTCTTAGTTAATCCTGGTTGTGTACTGTATAGTAAGTGAAATTAAAAAAAAACTATTATATTAAGTTAAGGAAATATGTATCTATTGAAGGAATTCACTCCAATTTGTTTTCTCTATCTCGTTGTAATTCTTATCTACGTTCAAAATTATACATTCTTTTTTATATGTTTATATAAATAAATTTAAGAGGATATAAATGTGATAAGAGTACACTTCTTACAAGTTTAATATGACTTGTATATGAAAATGTAACGCGAAAGTTCAATTGCTTAATTGCTAAATTATATACCATGCTGGTGATAATGAGTTACTAAATAGATGATTCAATATCATTCCTGAATACTTGTCTATCTATACCAATGAAATTATAGTCTGTTTCCATGTCTAATAATTGTTATTTCTAAAAAAGTAGTTTACTATTGTTTTCTTTCTCAAATTTGAATTTTATTTTAGAATTGTAAGCGTCAAATCTATATGTTGACTCAAAACTGTTCATATCGTTAGTGTTTTCGAAAGTGATAAAGGAATGAGAAAATATAATGTGTTTTGTACGTGATAATGTGCGTCAACTAAACAAAATGTTTCCCGTAAAAATTCCTGAAATAAGACAAATTCCGAAGTCATTGTTCAGGTTTGTTGCACACACTTTCTTAGTAAACAGTGCGCGGGTTTCAGCTGTGACGTTGATAATATAGGTTCGCGCAAGTGCTCTAAAACTGCCATGACAGAAGTCGAAATATGAATAGAAATGGAACAGAAACATAATATTTTTCATTTGTTAGAACATATTTCGTTATTTGTGTCAACTGGCTACAAATGGCTCCTCACCTGATGTTGAAAAATATAAAATGGATCTATAAAATATTAATACTATTATTGATAACATTTAATTCATTCAAGACTGATGAGTATATCCAGAGCGAATATTAGTATTCGACGAATTGAAAAAACATTTAAGAAGGAAGCAATTTTCACTCCTAGTAATACTCCCTGTTGAATTCAAATGGATCTAATTGGAGTAGAAGGTAGTATGCGTATTTTATGCTCTGCACAGCTGGGGAATGAATCAAGTTGCCCGAGTAATAAAAGATTGGGTGCAATCGAAGTGCATTTACAAAATTGAACACTTCAAACTCACTATGAAATACGATAGTAGCTATAAATTGGTTTCGAGGGCAAAAATAGTAATTCTTATAACAAACGGTGAAACGGAGCGGAAGGGAATATCTCGTATGTAAGCGATTTTCTCTGATGCAGTAGTTCCCCATCATTCTAGATACGCGGCATCCTTGTTCTACCGATCATTACCGGTGGCGCCACGACCAAAATGTAAGCAACTCATTGAACATTAAATTTTTATCATATTTATCCTTAGAAAAATTTTCACTTAGTATTATAAATACATGGAGTGGTGAAGATAAATGAATATATAAAAGTTAAAGTTTCTGTGTAAAAGAATTTACTGATAGAAATTTTTTTAAAAATACAAATATATATATATATATATATATATATATATATATATATATATATATATATATATATATATATATATATATATATATATNATTGAGCATGGGTAGATTGGGATAATTTTGCACAGCGTAACCTCCAAAATGTGAAGCGATCCAATAATTTAGGTGAACAATTCTGAAGACAACATTAATTGAAAAGAAAATCATGTTCACAATCAAAGGAAAAGGTGTGACTTAATTTCGTATTTTAATTGTATCGCAAACTCAAAAATAAATTATATCTATGTTTCTCAGTGACCGATGTTTGCTGTAATTACCATACGTGCGTTAATTAAGTGAATGGGAAGACATTGGGAGAACTTTATGGCAATAATAATAATAATAATAAATTTATTGTCAAAAAACAGTACAAACTGCGTATGACCACGTGGAGGGGAAAAAAACTAATTTACTCTCCGGAAGCAAGCAAGGGACCATCCCATCAATTCCGATCAAGGGCCCTAAGGCAGAGGCGGATTCAAAAAATTCAGCAAAAATTCCTAGATAAGATAAAAAGTTAGCTGCGAGTTATAATACTAATAGAATGTCAATATGTTTGTAATTTTAAGCAAAAAATTACATGTAAGTTATTATCGAACTATAGATTATTCTGAGTATAGTGCTTAAAAATTGAAATAACACTAAATTCACGATTTATTGTTACAATAGACCCGCCCCTAGACAAAGCCTAGAGAACCTGTATGATAAATCCGCCTCTACCCGAAGGAAAACCGGAGAAAAACCCGGGCCAGGATGGGGCTACAGAATTTATGTACACAAACGTGCCAATGTTGAGTACACATAAAACTAAATTAATATGAGCCATAGGACAACACAATCATGCAAGAAAATAGTTTTTGAAATTGTTATAAGTTGTTTAAAAAGTACTACAGCAATGGCGTGATAAAGCACAAGACGATGGCGTGACAAAGCACAATGGCGTGATAAAGCACATGGGTTGTCTACGTACACCTTTCGGGGTAAGAACCAATTTTCCCAGAGATCACAGTCGATTGCTTGTATGTATTTAACCTTCTGTATATTAGACGCATATCATTGATATCGCTCGAGCTAATTCCAGGATAAATGGTACACGCCCACAGTAAGCTCGTTTAATGGTGTAGTACAGATACAATTATCCGAATTATTTGGGGATCGGACCAATTTGGATTTGCAGAAATTCGATGATTGGCTATTTAGCTCCGAAATTAAGAAGCCAAGACGCACAACAGAAAGTTTGTAAGTTTAATTGATATAGAATGTACGAATAAGAATAAGTGAGGGTTCTATATGACAAATACAAGTTTAACCACAGTAAGCTAGATACTTTTAATAATTTGGAACAATGGAGTATTAAAAACCATGTATTGTTCGGTAAAGTAATGACATATCAAACTTATTACTTATTAGATTGAATGGAGTATTCTATCCCACATGAAACATTTCGAAGACATAAAGTTATGATTTGAAGAATATCCACTTCCAAGCAGTTAAGTGATTTTGTTCGAGGTTCAAAAAATTGGGAATTCAGTTAAATGGACTATATTTACTATGTACTCGTTCAGGGAGAGTGTCATAAATATACTCCATTTCAGTGACAAGGTTATGATTTTATGAATAAGATTACAGGTACTCTGCCACAGAATTCATGTGCTCTGATCGAATGTTTAACTGAGTTCACCATGTGTGAGAATTGGCTTCATTCTTCCTTTCTTCTTTTTCCTTCTCACGTCCTCATGAACGAAGTTCGAGATCAAAGTCTTCGATTTTGTACCACAAGACGTCGAAATATCAAAAAATGGAAGAAAAATAAAGACGTGTAAATATTGTCACTAGTAACGTTTCTAGAAAAAAAGGGAAAAAAGTCTAATCCGAAAATACAACTGCATAAATGTTGCATTAGATACTGGAAGTAGATTTTAGAGTACTGTGTCATAATATCTTTCCAATATTCTAAGTAATGCTACGGGGTGCTAGTGTTTGACTAATACAGTTTACTGAAAGAAGTAATCGCCAGCCCTAAGATGCTTGACGGGGAGGAAAGATGTACTTCATTTATTGACAATATTCTCATCTATTGTAATGTAATAATTTATTCACCTTTTTAGCAGAGAGCGATCTTATGTGAACTAACAACGTTTCGACACTATTTCAGTCCGGTCAGGTGGATATGTATTAAAAAAAGGAATAGTCTTGACTTTACTTACTTTGTATGTATTTGCAACATTGAGGAAATATTTTTTGTTCAGTTAATACAAAAAATTTAAATTGAATGTTTTTTAGTATGTGATAGTTGAAAATAAAAAACGTTGAGAGAGAGGGGCGTGGGTAAAGGTAAGGGGGGAACATACTCCCTCCCCGGTGGGAAACTTCTGAATACGCCACTGGTCAGCAGTGACTACGGCGCCTGCTTGTCACATTGGTGGGGGTATCGTTGGGAGAAGGGGAAAGAAACCCACATCGTTCGCCTGCCCACCCAGCGAGCGACTTGCATCCCACTCAACCACGCATTCCCACCGCGGCCTCGACCTCCACGCTCACACGTTGAAATGACGGCAGTGGTGCTTTCACGCTATGGGCCGAATCAAAAACTTGAGCGCAAAATTCTACATTCAGCGGATACCTCTTGAAATCCAGTCGTTTGGTCTCATATTTGTTTAATATCGTGCACATAATTAAATTCAAATTAGTTTAATTTGGATAATTACAGATGAATCTTACAGCGTAGGATATAGCGAAAACGAAAGTTTGTGATACATAATGATAATTTTCGTTCCCTCTCTTTGGTTTTCGCGTATCATTTCTTCCTCTAATTCATGTTATCAACTTTTCGCGAAACAAACATTTCATATTTTCTGTTTTGGTATTTTTTAAATTGCCTCTTCAAAATAATGATGCACAGAAAATAAAAAATAAAAAGTTCAACTTTTGCTAGTCAATAATGATGATATTTAATCTTTCTCCGTAATTGAAATTAATTTGATGAAAGGCGTATAATCAGCGCAAAACTAATAATTGCGACCAATAAAGAGGTTCGTTTCATAAATTTAACCTATTTAAGTAAAGATTTTTTTATCTCAACCTATGCGTTTCTTCCCACTGAGTAGGCGGTTAACCTGTAACGAATCTGAACATGGTGACGGGCAGCGCCGGCACTGCTACCTCGCTTATGACGGTTCACGGGGAGAAAATACGAAGCGAGCACTCCAGAGCAAGAAGGGACATCTGTGACATCGCGTAGGTGGGTCAAATTCTGATTTCTCGAAGAAAATTCCGATAACCTAATTTAGAATTAAGGCCATAACATAGTCACTTATGTAATTATAAAAGAATCTTTAAAGAACATTGAAGAGGGCAGTGATTTTTTTAAAAAATGTAAAAAGTATAAAGCAATTATTATCACTAGATTGCTACCGATGAAAATTCCATTAAACCACGCGTCAACAACTCTGAAGCATTTAACGTCAAAATCTACTAAACTAATTAAGAAATGTGCATTAACACGACAAAATATTTAAAGCTATAGTCTGTTATGTCCCCAATTGTCAGTTCCATTAAAATAAACCAAAATGTTCCATTTCTATTAGCTACATCAAAATATCAATAATTATTCGAATATCACAACTTCTGAATAAGAGTATTACAATTCTTAGTAATAATCTGTTCATTGAATATGTTCACGCGACTCATTTATGGGCGTATGCAATATATTTCCCTACTTGTCAGTCATGTTCCTTTCTAAGATCGTTGGTTTACAGACCGGCGGACTGCGTTTGATTACAATACGTGTTTATAGCAGTAACGGAACCACATAAGGGAGAGTAGTGATTGAAAAGAAATTTCATTTGGCAAGGAAACACCCCTTGCATATATGATGCCGCATATTGCTTTGACAGACTTCGGAAATATGTTTGGAAGCCATAATTATTGGTCATGGCAAGGTTTGAATATAGATTCTTGTGTCAATCTTCAAAGTGAAACGGTGGATAAATTGGTAAAAATAGCAACCAGAAAGATACTTCTCGACAACAAGAAACGATCATCGTAATAGCGCACAAAATGATTAATAAATGTAAAAAGAAAGTTTTGTGTGATGGATAATGGATTGGCTAAAAATGAATAATTCTATTAGGACGCAGACGTTAAAACGAAGAAGTCGTCAGTCTGATTTGCTCTCACTTCGAAGTATGTCGTATTGATTTTTTTCCTTTTATCGTCAGAACTGGTTGTAAAGCAAATTGATATTCCTCTATTATTTCACCGCCTTTACATGATGACCGTAATTAAGAGCGAGTTGCCAGCGCCAGTAAGCCTGGCTAAGACGAATGGACGAGGGAGAGACGAATGGACGGAAAATAGCACGTGGTGGACACGAGGGCAGAGGTGGCGACGATGGCGGTAACTTCTTCGCCGCAGGGCGGCAAAGATTCAGGGCGAGCGACGAGGAGGCGCTTAACCTTCTTCTTGGTTCGGTCGCGGCAAAAAATTGTTCGCCGCAGCCACCTGCGTTTCGAGATGAGCCCCTACACCACTACTACTATCCCCAATGTCATCACCGTCACCATCTCGAGGCCTCAAGTGTCATGATCTACGAAACTGAGGTCACCATTCTCAGTCTTAACCTAGACCACCACCGCCATAGCTACGGTCAAAAATCGATATTTGCAAGCTAGAACCGTGATGTATTAAAGTGGGGTATTTAGAAATAAAGTAAAGGACTCTCACAAATAATGTGAAGTCAAACCTTATGCTTTCCAGAAATTTAAGATGCAGGACCAAAACGTCTAAAAAAGCCCATTGGCGGGATTTGAAGCAGTTATCCCCTCCCTACTTCTCCAAAAACTTTGAACAGAATAGACGAATTTTAACTCTCTCTTAAATTATATTTATCCTTACGTTACAAAGTACGAATAAATGTTACGTGTAAATGATAATACTCACCATCTATTCTAACTCTCTCAAATCTTGAACATTAAGGAAGGTTATTTTATGAGAATGTCTTGGTCTAAAGAACACCCCCTCCTTTTTCAAAAATTGAAAATTGGAAATGTATTTTCTGGTAATGACTACTAGCGCCTCTGACTAGTAATGATGAGTTTCTCAATATAGTGGAATCTGAATCTAAAAGAAGTTACCCAAGTTGCAGAAGAACTTCTCCGAGATCATCCAAACAGAACAATATATCGCGCTATCAGCAAGCGATACTCAGACCAGTTAGACTGTTTATTTTTCACATTTGTTTTGTTTCATAAAAATTCTTCATTGTAGTGCTGATATGAAACGTAGTTTCCGAAGTGTTCAGATGTCACTTCACAAACGAAACTTGCGAGAAAAATAACCTTGATACATTTTCGAGTGTTAATAAGTCGCATTCGAAAATGTAGCGCAGTAATTTTGTAATAAATATCGCAAAAACAATTCCAAGAATCTACTTATCACATATAATGATGTTCAAAGAACACAGATAAGTGCTTCTTACCACTTTTCTCACAGAATGCTTTTTTGCAATTACTTCTTTTAATGTGTATAGTCTATTTTCTTTATCAGAAACATCAATACATTATTTTTGAAGGATGTCGCGTAATGTTTTGGTATTTTTAAGAATTACATTCCTTTTCATGTCATCACTGATCTATCTAATGTTGGTGTGCTTTGATATCCAACATTTTATTATCATCAACTATTCATATTTTTAGTTTACATTTAATCCATCAAATGTCTTTTGTGAAATTTAAATTCTTTATGTATAAATTTCTCCTCGTTTTGAAGATAAATACTATTGATTCACGCGTAACACTTTTTCCCACAACACAGTTTTCATACTCCGTGATACAAAAATTGTATTGGATATTTTATTCTGGGTTATTTCGGAAAGTGTAATAGACAACATTCAATTCTAAGCGAAGTGCCTCACATTGAATACATTCCATTATTTCACACATTCAACTAACGTTATACCGAGATTAATTAACCATGGTATTAATTTTCTGGTGAATTTTAAATTCTTTATTTAATAATTTCACGTAGTTTTTAAAGTTTTATTTTTTTGCAAAACTGTTTTCAGCATCAGAACGTAAAATTGCCAAAGGGCATTAGCAAGACAAAATGCATGCAGTACATGAACAAATGTCGAAAGATCTTAACTTCAGATCATAATATCGAATATCCAGAGATAAACAAATTGCGCTTGAAATTTAACTAGGGATTATTCCACGAACGATGTCACGCGAGGTGTCTGGGAGTCGGTGGCATTCGGAGCGATGCTCCCTCACTACCATTCGTGGGAGCGGCGAACTTTTTCGAACAGTAGACCAATCATGATCTTGTAGTTTGCATTATTTGTTTTAAAATGTGAAATTAAATACTTTTATAAACAACAAATTGTCTTCATTCCAATTAACCGATATCTAAATTACAGCTAATACAACCTTAACGCTAATCATTTTACAAGTAAAATTATAGAAAATCTCCCGAACCATTGCTGTTCATAGGATATTTATCATATATATTTGACCGTTATTGTGAGACGGTCTGGTCTTTTTCTTTCAAGACTGAGACATATTTATTTCAAGACTTCAGTATCTTTCTTTTTTTCTTTGATCTTATTCCCAATTATACAGATTTTTCCTTTTTCCCTTTTATTTAACACCTCAGAATACATCATCGTCTACAACATTATTTCAGAGTTCCTCGTGTCTATCCTTGTATCGTTTCTTGACATTTTTGTGATCCCACTTTCTATTATGGCTCTCTTTACAGTACGTCTCAATATTATCTGTGATATTCATGGCCAGATTATAATGGCGACGAGTCTAGAATAGAAACCGGGATATCTTGTGTGGAATTTGTGGAAAGTAAACTGGTGGTGTAGCAGTTAACACCCCAGCGATAAAAACAAGTGATCCCGTGTTCGATTCCGGGCTCATCGTCGTTCTCATCTGGCCGTAGTTCACATATATTTTCCACGAATGGGTACACGGAAGAAATATTCGCATCTATACTAACTGATGCGATTGTCACTGCAAGCATATCATATATCGTGCTCCTCTTCAACATTTAACACCTTGAGTGTCGTCACTGAACCGTCTAGTATTAGACGTACCCACCGCGATGAGTCGAACGTTATCTAATTTACTACATCTGCTGTTGTCTTGTCTTTACCCCTATCTTGTTATTTATGTGTATTCGTCTCGCTTCCTTCGATTGTCTCATATCCTATTATTTCTGCATTCCAATTTTCATTCCTTAAAATACATCATATCATTCCAACCTTATTCACTTAACCCAAAAATTCTTCATAATCATCCTTCTTTACTATGAACTTGTTTGTCCGGGACAAACCGCGTCTTAGTTCATGATGGCCGAAATGTTGGTAGTTTTATCCACTAAGACGCGGTTTGTCCCGGACAAACAAGTTCATTCTGACTCCGGTCGCGGAAGCCTACATTTATATCCTTCTTTACTGCTGAACATTTTCCATCCTGTATACCGAACAACCCTCTGCCTGTCAGATACTTCATATATGTTGCTTGTTCCGCTCCACAATTTGGACAATCCCATCAGTTCCATATGACATTTAGGGTTGTTTCGTCATCTAATATCGGATTTTTTTATATAATAGACCCCTCACTTTGAACTGCTGTAGAAGGTACAAAATATCATAGAAAAAAATAATTAACACAATAAAAATTTTCATGTTCTTGTGCATTTACTTAAAGAAAAAAATAGTTCTATGAATGAATAATACTTTTAAACTAGCAGAAATGTTTCAAAAAACGCGAAATTTTCACAGCTTTTCCGATACGTCGACTTTACTAATTTTTATACAATAAACAAAAAGTGTCAAAAATAATTCTTATTCAGCAAATGATAACTATTATGTTTGTGACAACATTTAAAAATTTCAAGCTTCTACTTGCAAAATATAACGAGTTATTAACATTTTTCGTAAACATTGCTAAAAACGACCAGGCACGTTTTTAAGGGATAAAATTTATACTGTCGCCTTGAGGAAAATGCCGTAATCACATGGTCAATGAATTTAAACGTTTAAAACTTAGTATGTAACCACAAGTAAGTGATAAACATAATTGTGTTTTCATTCGTCGGCCAGCGATGCGTCAGCGGCGAAGTACAGTCTGGTCGTGCTGTTGTCGCGCGCACAGAGTCCACACTGAACGGAGTCCTCAGCTGAGGTGGCTACATACCGATTATGCGAGAATTTAAAGAACACTTCGTCATATATAACTTTTTCGTAAATATTTCATAATTTTGTTATTTGATTTTTGAGAATAACTTTTGACAAACACGAGAAGTGGAATTATTTTTCCCTCGTTGGAAATAATATAAGATGTACAAATTGA
Source organism: Laupala kohalensis (assembly GCA_002313205.1). NCBI lineage: Eukaryota > Metazoa > Arthropoda > Insecta > Orthoptera > Trigonidiidae > Laupala > Laupala kohalensis. Next base: position 92,883 of record NNCF01132905.1, read on the forward strand.
GACAAAATTTTTAGAAGGCGAGAAATTCCCTATCTTCCCAACCTTCATTTGAACACTGTTTTTAACTGAATAAGAAAGCAAACATGAATTAAAATTATATTGTAGTACAGAAGATTTAAGACAGAAAGGCCATATTCCGTCACGTTTCAATAATTGGATAATTAAAAACAAAAAATAATCGAAGTATTGTTTTGTAAGTTTAGCACAAAGAGTAAAGGAAATGGAAACTTCTAGAATCAGTCAGTAGAAAGGTTTTAAGTAAAGAAAACTGCAAGCAACACCTCAAGAAGTAATAAAACTATCCACAACTACTGACGGGGGGGGGGGCGAGAGCAGTGAAGAAANTCGAATACAAAGGAGTACTTTGTGTTAATTATTTTTTCTATGATTTTTTTATACCTTCTACAGCAGTCTATAATAAAAAATCCGATAGTAGGTCACATATGCAAAGTCCATTATCTATTCTCCCTAACTGTTCCGAAGTGGTATCTCACACTCTGCCAAATTTGGCTCTACACCCTTGGTGGTTTCCTTCTATTGGTCACTGCTGCCACCGCCGTATGCGGTCGCAGTCCGCCTCCAGCTTCTTTTCTCTACCTTCTCTCTCTCCCGAAATAAATTGAGCTCTCCCTCCACGCCGCAATATATGGGAAAAAGATTAGAATGTGAGGGCGCGTAGGGCTCTGCGAAGGAACACTTGGAAGCGGTCCACGTCTCAGGGCGAGAGGACATTTCTCCTTGCCGATTACATTGGTGGGACACCATGTAAAGTATAGGAATGACGAAAAAAGAATTTCTTGTTCCACTACATCCTTACGTATTGCATTCCTGATGGCGTTTTGGAAGTTCACGATGTCATGCTTTGTGTGTGTGTGTGTATGTTTGCTCGTACTACGTTTATGAGTCGTTGATAAATCAAGTGACGGTTTCTATGGAGTCCTTTCTCCGGGGTTGCTGCCAAACGAAATTCGGATCAGATACAACGAGAAACGTTATATTATTCGTATTTATTCCGTACATTGTAGTTACTCTGAATACATCACTAAAATAAATGCAATTTATCACAGGGGCGGCACTTTTTTATTTTTGAAGTTTTGAACATAATACTAAAGAAGTGCGAAAAAAATAGAATATAATACCGAAAATAGTCGATAATTTTATTCATTACATATTGATGGTCTTTCACTTTAGATCGCTCTGTAAGCACTGAATGTTTCAAAAAATAAAGAAAAAAGAAAAGAAAACAATTTAATACACCATTACATGCCAATTATTTTTCTTGAGGGATTTGTAAAGAAAAATGTGAATTATTCGCAGTCCCGGTTTCTAGAAAAGTTTTTCTGAACACGCTCTCAGAACAGAATATTATGGAGAGGAGTGGTGTGTGTAATTGATGTTCAATCCTTCTTCCTTTTTCCAATCTCTTTATACTGTGTCACTACCTTTTAGGTAAAAAGATTTAAAAAGATTAATTCTATTACCTTTAACGCTCATCTTTACAGCTTCTAAGAAGAAGTTAGATCTTTATAATAATTCTAAATGTTTATTCTCCATCTATTTTGAATTCTTATTTGTTCTAAATCAAAGTAGTTAAAAAAGCACATACGTTTAACTTTTATCTTTTATGTATTTTGAATCTGATTTGTGCTTTTCTTTGTACTTTAATTTTGTTTTTGGTTTTTTATTCTAAGGGTTGATAAATGTATTTTGTATTTTTTCGATAGTCTAATGTCCTAACAATTTAGTTCAATATTATAGTCCTTATTTTGTTAAGTTATTTGTTGTTGTTTTTCTCTGAGTTGGACCGAACACTCATTATTCAAACTGAATTTTCGTTTTATTTCCCTGTCCACACAAGTGCCTTAAAAGTAAAAAAAAACACGCATATTTTATGCTATTCATTAATGGCAATGAAGTAGACAATGGAACAAATTTGAGATTTTTTAGATGAATTGAAATTTGAGTTTTTTCGATGAAGAATTCTTTTTATTCGATGAGTTGAATAGCAACAAAAACATAGCTCGAATTGATTTTGTAACATTTGCTGCCAGAAGCGAATTTTTGCAATGATTCGAAGACCTCTCATGTGACAATTTCAATCTACCTCTTGAACTTCTGACTCGCATCACAAAGCGCCACCGTCCGTCAGCGAAACATGTCCATAGAACTTGCCCGCGCGGCTTTAACATGCTAAAATAGCAAAAGCTAATCATATTGACTAACTCAGAAACTCAATATGAATTTGTTAGTCGAGTGACGAAGGTTGCTCCCGAAATTATCCCAATGTTCAGCATGACGCCGAGGTCGCTTGTGTTGAGGAAATTCCCTGCGGCTAAATATATAGGGGACATTTATTGCTAGTCACAAAACGATTTAAAAATGATTTTGAGCTCCATACCAATGTAGTCGGGTAATATATATTTATGTAATACATAAAATAAATGAAAAATGTCTTGTTTTCAATTGAGTTGAACTATTTTCAAAATTTTGAATATTTTTTGGAGAATCTTGGTGTAACGGTTGGTGGATTCACCTACAGCCTTCAGAAACGGTGGTTCAAAACCCTGGCTAATCCAAAGTGAATTTGTGGCCTAAGTGAGTTTGCAAAATGTTCCTATACGTATTCTCCCTTCCAAAGCCGCTCATTTGACCATATTCACTCGTCATCATCGCACTTGCTCGTCGTTCAATCAGCCTCATGGAGGTACATCTGCTTTTCCACTTAGCGGCTCCATATGAAATGACACAAGCTACGTAATAAAAGAGGAATTCATTTCTGACGGCGTTGTTGAACATAAATACAACATATTATAAAAACGAAAGGGTAGTCTACTCTGTACGTCTTTTTTCGAGCAGATCAAGACGAATGTAGAAATAATGTAGAAATAAAATTGAAATTATTAAACCGACCTTTTTTGGTAGACATTTATTATTACAAACTAAAACATTAAAAATTAATTATGATCGTAGATGTGAATAATGTCAATGTACAAATAATTTGCAGGAAAAGTAATTCAACATTGTCATATACGTCGTACAGAGAAGAACTGAATGTCGTACAAGACAAAAGAACTATTCATTGATGTTTTATGTTGAGAACATTGTCGAAACCATCGTCCCCAACCCAACTATGGAAATAGAATATGATTAATGCATACAACAGCACCAATATATTCAAACCTTAAATCCTCCAAAATCGTAGGTTTGTTACGTATCAGACTTCCAAGTATATGGCTTCCGTTGCTGGTGACTTCGTGGTCTCGGGTTACTGAGCCTCAGGCCGCTGTTGGTCGACGCCCCGCTGGCGTACATACACGAGCTGCGTTCCTCCAGCTTATAAATCGCTTTATGATGGCGGCGCAACTGTGTTTGCCCGCGCGCGCCGCGACTCAAAGGGCGTCCTCAACCCGTGGGAAGAATGATGCCGTAAGCTTCGCGCGCATTCAATTATACCATTCACCGGATTAGGAATTTGGAATCCGGACTCACGGTGGATCAAATGCTATGTTCAACATTCGCAAGGTTGATTCTTATACCCTTCCGTTGAACTTAAAAGTTGTGCAAATTTAGGTGAGTGTGTTCTCTAACGAATAGTATTAGTTCATACACATTTTCAGATTTATATTTGATAATTATTTTTTCAATTTCATAAAAGTTTAATTTGAGTATTTTCCTAAGTTATTCGTAGAGTAGATATTGTCTGATATATCCGCACGTTTTGATTTAAAAGAATATGGTTCTGATGAGTTTGATTCTCCACTTTGGTGGAGACTCGGCATTTTCTTTTGTACAAAAAATAATACTAGATTATTTTCTTAATTTTAAGAATACTTACAGACATTACGTAATCTATGGCGAATCGAGGAGAAAATACCGTTAAATTGCTCTGTACTTCTTGCTCCATGGTTTTGGCACATTTCGACGCAACGAACAGACCTTAGAGTTTTCGACATAAATGTGGAAATACTTTGGAGAGGAGGACCCCTTAACATGGTCCACCCAAATATATCAATATGATCGATCTTTTTCATACTTTTATTATGCTAAATGGGCCATTGACGAAAGAGGGGTTATTATAGTAAAGTTATAGCTTGGACATGACAGTTCCTCGTATAATTTTACACACCTCGTATAATTTTACTCAGCTATTTATAGAATAGTGAAGAACTTATTTAATTCTCTCCGTTACTGAAATTGTTTAAAAATAATGATAAAAATGACACTAAATTAACACTCCGGAGATCTGGGGGAACATATTGTCAACTGTCTTTCATTTTTGGTCTTCACGTAGCGCTAGTGAGCACGCAATGTGATTAAATTGTTCGATTCTTTGTGAATTATTTGCGTTGTTAAAATATATTAATATAGTTAATATATTAATCGTTTTATTTGTCTATTACGTACAGTTTGAGTACCTTAGATCGACCTTCAAAAGTTACCCAACCTCCTTTTTGATGTTAAAGTTCTTTGATTCATGTTCTGTTTACGCGTGGGAGACTATTGTTCTTGGATGATAATTTTTGCACTATTTATGGGTTATGTTGTTTAAAAATAAAACCGAATACGAATCAAATCATATTTTTGTTTTTGAAGCTTTTTGTAATTTATTTATACATGTTTGTGTCAATTTCTGTTGTAATGGAAAAAAAATCAATTTTTTGTAGGTTATGTGTGAATGTTTACAACACCTCCTTCCTGGTTCATTATTAAAAATTCTTTGTTTACATGCGTATAGAAATGTGTATGGGTATATATTTAACTTGTTTGGTTGAAAAAATTAAGAATGATTCCTTCCATATTTTATTTGTTATATTAATTATACATAGAGGGAATTTCGCACATTTTAAATATGGTGAAGAGATATCTAAACTTGAAATAAGAAGAAGTCGTGATAAAAGTGTCCGAATGAGGTTATCTAATAATGTGTTCACAATGGAGAATGTATCTCCCATATATTGGTCATTGATTTGCAACAAAAACAATGTATGACTAATTTTTTGTTACCGACTGGGAAACGTTTAAGCATTCAGCTTTCTTCTATCACACATCTGTTGACTAAGAAAGCATTTTCAGTAGATATTAATGGAAATTCAAGAAGTAATATTTGCGTGAAACCATTTCAGGTGATTGAAGTCACGGAACTCACCTAGGGAGCCATAAGATATGGCCACTCAAAGAAGTACAAGAATATTCGGTCATTGAATATTACTTTGCGTATGATAATGGTCCAGATGCGCGAGTCCTAACACGGAGGATCGTGGAATCTTGAGTCTTTGCCACAAAGTCATTTACTCAAACAAAGGCAAAAACTTGACTTCGTAATCTATCCAATTCATTCACTTAGCGGTTAAAATGAAAACACGTATGTATATTTAATAAAGAATATAATAATATTTGTATATTTGTCTATTTTTTTTTCATTTTAGCTTATACTCGTTCCTCATTACTCCAATGTGCGTTCAATTTGCAAACATTGTTGATATGAACTTTTATTCTTTTTCATATCTCCATTGATAGAAATACACGTAACGCAGGACAGTAAATTATTTGTAGCTGTTATCATTCTTAATCTACTTTCCAATATTGGTTCGCTTTAGCACACTATCCGTGACTTCGTTAACGCAGGTTTTTCCGGATACTTTGATAGAATTGAGGTTTATCTCTTGCTGAGTTCTGGGGTGTAGAGAAGCATTGTGACCCTCATGTGGCCATGCACAACGAGTAACTCCTTATGTACTTATCACGTTGGTGGCAGCTATAAAAAGGTTCGATTGACTAACCGGAAATTGCGTGTTTCATCCTGAGTGACGCTTCTCATATTCAAGCTGTCTTATCTATAGTAATATGAGATCCTGAAGACGCGTGACTCACAGAAGACCATGCTTCTCAGTACGTGCGTATCAACCAATGTTCAACGCACAAATACGTTGAGCAAACAGTTTACAAAGTTATCGTCGTAGATTAAGGGTCAGCGAACAAATGAAATGTATTTATGCAAACTTAGAAAAGCTGCGTTGAACATTGGTGTTGTCTATTTGTGGGAATCTTTAATTTAACGAAGCTAACTTGAATAAAAATTTATTTTCGTCGATCGTACAGTGGAACTTCGTGAAAAGTAGAATGAAAAGCAGAAATGATTTTATTATTATTTTAGAAGAACATTGAAAATTATGTCATGATGAAAATAGTTTCAGCTATGAAATATTCTTGTTAAAATTATGTGTCATGATTAAAATTGACTGAGGAGCTATGAAATAAATCTGTTCTCGTTAAATTTCGCTTGAGCACTTTTCCATTACGAAATTAACCATATATAAGTGCATACTTTTTCACATTCGTATCTGTATAAAACATTATTTTGAGTTTTCATTATACGAGATACTAATTTTTAGTTACTCATAATTCCCATGACTATTTGGTCTCGTGAATGTCAAAATGCAATGTTCATGTATCGAAATAAACCCAAATCGATAGTTTTATTTACGGCTTTTAATTAATTTATTAAAAAATGAATTTTTACGTCATCTCGAATAAGTTGGGAACTTCGGTTTGATATTCCCCGAAACAGTTGTAGCTGCACCAGTTCCGATCCACATGAGTTCGAGATGCGATTTCAGTTTATTTAAACTGATGCGACGCAACAGTTAATAGCTAGAGCAGGTACAGAAGGTACCCTTTTTTTACACCATTTCGCAGCGATGCTGGTCCATGCTCGCTTTTATTGTGTGTAGCAACGGTCTGAGCCCATCAAAGTCACGACAAAACTAATGCACCCAAATTTTTGCAGCAAGGAACAGCATCTCCCGCGTATTTGTTGCAAATATTTTTTTTTTCGCTGCAACCGCGAGCGCTGATAATACATGCCGTTGCTTCCTGTTGCAAAAGCATTTTTGCAAGAAGTAATGTTTCAGTTAGAGGGATCATATGATAGAGGCCAAAAAATGACAATGCCAGGTTTCTCGAGAGGACTTCTAAAAAAGGGTCCAGTTACATATGCAAAGAGAATTTAATGACATGTCATCGCTGTCGTATTGTCTTAAGGTGAATTTGCCGTTACATTTTTTGTTTGTTTTGAAATCACATTTCTACTCAAACATATGTGAAATGTCATTTCGGGAACTGTCTATAGCGTTAAGATTTTCCGATCTTGCCACAATGTAAAAACAAATATTTCTGTTCCACCCAAATGTAAATTGAATCGTAACGGAATTTCTCTATTGTCTGAGTCACGCTCAATTATAGTGGCCATAATGAAGTGCATGAGCAAAACCGTGCAAAGCGTGGATTACGTGTCGATTGTTTTGCCTGTTTAATAAAGACAACCTCGCCCCACTGCATGAACATTTTCCAAAAAAGTACGCGGAAGCCGCTCATAACGCTTCGCATCTGTTCGCATGACGTAGGCGCGCGTGGCGGAGGGGTCGTCTTGTCCACGCGCCGCGCGTGGCAGCCCAAGGCTGATTGAGAAAGAGACCGTAGAATGCTTGGAAACTTCGTGTCGAACGCAGACTACGTGACCTCCCAGCAACTTACCCAGTCAAGCGAACGACCTATTATAACAGTAGTTATTTCGGCAGTAGCAAAAATGGGACTATTTTCCTTTTCAATGTGTGTTCATAATTTGCAGAGAATACGAAATTTTATAAGTTTTAGTTGATAGGTGAAGCCAAAGAATTTATATGAACATTATAATCTTTAACACATACATTTATTGAAGGTAAAGAGAAACATATGTTTTGTCAAATGAAGTAAGTATACTCTTGCCCTTTAGTTGGGGTGGGAATTTATTGATCCCTTCATTACTCTCACCTTATTTATGCTTTTGCATTTTTCAGACATTATGTTCCCAGGTATCTGACAAATCCGTAGTAATGCTCATGATGGCCAGTGGTTCTTAAATCATGTCAGTTCTTATAATATATGTTGTGTTGGTGAGACAGAGTTGTTCACATTTGACTAAGTCCATTCGGATATTTCTATCATCAGATAGAAATCACCAAATAGACAGTGAATTTATTGTCATGTGCGTGGACTAAGAGGACTTACTAATAAGAAAATTTTGGGCGGGTACCCCTCGCATTTTGTTTTGTCTTAAAATAGACTTCCATACGAATTTCAGAATTTAGAAATATACTTTGAGGGTCTTCGTCAAGAATTAAAAATTTTGAAATTATAAAGCTTCACAGCGACCTCGAAAAAACATATATATTTTTATTTAATGATGAAATTTTTATATCAGTCTTATTTAAGACATAAACAAAATGTGATGGTACCCCGTCCACATTTCAAAAGTTTATTTTTTAAGAACTAACCTAGTAAATATGTTAGCGTACTCAATGCTATTGAGTGACAGAAACGGTATATGTCAAATTTCTATATTATACTACATCACATGAATTTACACTATGTATGACTGGAAAAACCTTTTCAAGGCAGCTCCCTCCGCACGGAAGAGGTAGAATGTTCCCCAATATTCTGAATCGGATACTTCGACGGAAACTGAGTCTATTATATGAAAAGTGACACCATAAGACTATCATTATTGGTATACATCCCTGCTTAAGCAAAAGAACTCTAAGAATATAAATCCGGAACCAATCTAGGAAAGTGATAACGAAAATTAAATTGGTTTGTGTAAAAATAAATTTTGCCTTGTTTAGTTTGTAAATAGTTAATTCAATGTAACAGGCTACGATGTTTACATACATTATAATTAATAAAATATTTTTCTCTTCTAATGAAATAAATTTGTATTGAATGAGATAAAATTTATTATTAAAAATAGCTTCACTAATTAGTTGTTATTGATTCAAAATAAGTCATACGATGAGTTTACTTATTGTCAAGCAAAAGTCACAAAGTCCATTATACATCCTTCTAGTGGACTACTGCAGTCTACTAAAACTTCCAATGACTTATTTCATCAAAGGTTCCAGTTATCTACATGTCAGTAAATATTATTATAGGAGTTAAAACTATGTAAAATAATTTTTATTATTTTTTATGACAAATAAAATGTTTAAGTTAGCTATATCCCAGTGATTCTGGATTTAGTGACTTTTGCTTGAACGCCGACGATATATTGACTGTGACGTGTGTACCTTGTGAATCAATATGTTTTGTAATGGAGAGTAAGTCATGTTGGTAAGCAAATATGTTAGATGAATTTTATTCTGAAGTGCCGATTATTGTTTCAGAGGGGAAGAGAATTCACTCACCTTAACTCAACAATTTATTTATTTATGGCATTTGAGTATTATCAATGTTGTTATACTATATTTAAATTCGAAAATCATTAATTTATTATAACACAATATTATGCGCAACAGAATTCTTTCCACATTGATTATCCTGTAGTGTACGTTCAGATTTTTATTTTTGATATACAAGTCATTTTTCACTGTTAGTCAAATATGTACCTACCTTGACTAACTTTTAGAATAGTGTGAAGAAGGAAAGAAAGTGTTTGGTTATTGAAAGTTTGAAAACATATTTCATCATTAAGGAAAACCAAAAATGGAAGTAGAACGTTTCTCGCTTTGCCGATCATGAACGTCCTTTCACGTAATGGAATAACGACACGAGAGAATGAGTAAGCGAAGACTTTGATGAAATAATTGACAGCAGAGCTCTTATTTTGCTAGATGAACAATCGAAATTTGTTTTGTTTATAATTAAGGGCTTTTTTGAATACACCAAATATAAGAACTCTTTATTTTAGTTTCTCATTGTTTAGTTTGAACTCATTTATTTCAACCACGTAAGGAAGAGTTACAAAAAATAAGGTGACATTACAATTGCTTTCATATATTGCTGTATCAGCAGGAGATCCCTCTAATAATAATAATAATAAATTATCCGATAGAATATTGGCGGAAAACACACTTTCTCTCTCTCTCTCTCTCTCTCTCAGGGAATTATTATAATTTTAGTTTTGGAAATATGAAGACGTTTGTTCGGTACACACAAACAACTTAAATTTAAATATTTAAACAATTTAAAACTCAAGCGAATGTAACCGTGGGAATTGTTTCATAAAAATATGCAACTTCGTTTTAAAAATGTAATTCAGTCCCATATAAATTTATCTAACAAGACAAGATCTACTGTGAGTGAATGGATGAATCAATTTCAATATTTTGACGTATCAGACTCCTGTCATTTTACTAATATTGGTTTAGTCTAATTACACAATCGATGTTTCCCCTCTATCCGATCTGATCCGAACAAATACATTCACATGGAGGTAACCCGTATCGTTCAAATAAACCTCTTGTTGTACAAATTGCAGAAGATTTTGAAAAGAATATCCTATTTGCCAAATAAAGGAATGGTGAATTTTAAACATATTCGAGTGTTATTTTAATATGCTCTGCAGTTATAATTTGGAGGTTTCATCGGGCAAAGAAAAATGCGTGGTATTAAAGAAACAAATATTTATGATACCCATTTATTAAAATAGCTGAAATGAGAAAAAAAGTGTTTGGCTATTGAGTATTATTGGAACAACAGAGGAACATGTAAAATAACGGATCTCCAGTCTTCAAGTGAGTTATTAGAAGCAATCACACTAAATCTCGAGAAACTCCACACAGCTTCTTCCTTATTCTCTGTGAGGCAAAAACACGACCTCACACGAAACATCGTCAATACACTAATTACCGTTCATATTCTTCAGATTCTGGAACGCGTTTCAACACCACGATGAACGTATTGCGGTCGAGGTGTCACAGGAACGTGCGAGTGGGCACGTACCAATACAAAACATTCCATTCTTGTAATGAACAGTATTACGACACAAGACAATAAGTTAATAATAAGGATAAAGACGTTGTGAATTAATTGCGTAAACAGAAATATGTTTTAAAACGTTGCACATATTAGGATGTCTTCCATTGTCTTAAAATTGCACCTTTCAGTTATGTATAACTGCCATCAAGAACTAGGTTAACAAAAAATATCTAAGATGAAAAGTTTGATAAAATTTCGATAGTTATTAGTAGTCAAGAATTCCTTCATAACCAAACAAGTTCTCTGTAGTTGAATTGCATTACTGAATATTTTCCTTTTATTATTCAACATTACTCTCGCATAAATTTAAATTGAAACTTCTTATCCTCTATTAAGAATTCCTATTTATTCACGGAATTTGTATTAACTTTTAAAAAAATTTAAACTTCTGTAAAATTCAATAAATGGTTAGACAGACACCTGAAATATACATTTCGGACTCCTGTTATTTTTTAGAATTCTTTCACAAAGAATTTGACAATTTTCCTTAAAATAATGTCTGTACAACATGAGACTCAGAGGGAAAAATTTTCTAAGAAAACATTCTTATCATGATTGTTCATTTTCGACTCCTAACATAGTCTCAACAAATATATCCTTTTCAAACATACAAAAGTACCGCTCTATTATTTAGGTATTTATCTTCACCGAGGCTACTAAAACAGCATCTTATGTCAACGAAATAGGTCTCAAAATGAGGCTACTAAAACAGCATCTTATGTCAACGAACATCAAAAGTTAAAGATCGAATAGGAAGGCACTACACCAAACGCTGGAGAACTTTCTTCTGCAGATCATACGAGCACCAGAATAATAAAAATAAATCTTTAATTGCACCTTAAAATTAAATTGTAATCACCGCGTACCCTGGATGAGAAAAATGAAGAAAATTGGAGTAGATTGACGTGAGTGAAATGTAACAAAATTGCTCATCAAAATCACTTCAGTAACATTTGCCTTTTCCCAATTTTGTAGTTCTTTCAACGTACACAATCCGAGATGTAACTGATTCGTTTTATATTGAAATCGCTACTATGGTCGATTTTTTAAACCTCAGAAATTTGCACCACCCTCACATGATTCAGGATCAGAAACACAGGTACAAAAAGACACTGGTTCACTCAATTGTTCCATCGACAGAACTCACACTGTTGCATTACAATTCACTTCGCGAAGCCACACGCATCCACTCACCTGCGTGGGTCCATGGGAGAGCAGTATTGCTGAAGGTCGCGCCGAGTGCATCCACGGTAGCAACACGCGTCCGCCACGCCGAGGGCTCTGGTTTGGATGGATCCACCGCCTCCCCTTCCCCGGCTGATGCCATCGGATGGCGCCCCCGCCGAAGACGTGCGCGCGGCCACCATCGCCAGAGGGTCATTGTACCCGCGACCGCGACACTCCTCCCTCAACGTGTCTGCCAGTTGGGATCCGCACAGACGCATGAGGGTGGGCGCGGCGGCGGCGGGGGTCGTGAGTGCCTGCAGCGTCGCCAGCACCGCCACCAGCTGCAGCAGCGGAAGGAGCGCCGGCGGCGGGCTCCGCCGCGTCATGGCGCCTGCGAGACAGCGGGCCCCCGCGGCGCGCGCGCGCTCTTATAGCTGCCCCGACCATTGTGCGCGCGCCCGCGGCTGCGGCGGCGGAGGCAGTGGCGGCGGCGGCGGCAGGGCGGGAGGCAACCAGACACCCGACGGCGGCGGTCACCGCCGCCACCGCCACTGAGGTCGCGGACGAGGAAAAGGAACGGAAGAAAGGACTCGGAAGGGACGCCGCGGAGGGAGAGACAAAGGCTGCGTTTGCCACAACGAATAGAACAAATCCCTCAGCAATTTTCCCCACTAAATTGCTTACATTAAAGAAGAAAAAAGTATAATGGCGAATCAAAGGTTGAGGAGTAGTTCCCAGTAAATAAGGAATAGTATTAAAACGGGACTCCTTCACTAATAAAACAATTATGAGGGAGTCTACTCATAATATAAAAGTGCAATAAATACGAGAATGAACGCGGCAGACGCTGAAGTTGCACTACCCGAGAGCGTGTGCGCAGAGGGTGCATACTAGCGTTCGTCCGCGGGGTCGCCGCCCGCGCCCTCATCGCTAGCATCGGGTTCGCGTCCCGGCGTGCGCTCTCCTGGCGGCGAGGTGCGCGGCGCCAATTGGTGCGCTGGAATGCGCTCGAGGCTCGCGCGCGGACACCTGCCCGCCGTCGCTACCCCGCCTCACCCTGCTCTGCCCACCACTCCAGTGCGTACGCGTCGCTTCTCCGCGTCTGAGCCGCCGCCGCCGCCGGCCACCGCCGCACGCGACTCGTTGGGGCGCCTCGCGCGAGACAGCCCACGGTTGCAGTGCGAACGGGTTGAGGGGGGGGTGAGGATGAGTGCGAAGGACGAGAAGCCGAGGAAGGCAGGGAGGGAAGAGCTACTGAGACGGCAGAAAGAAACAAATATGGTAATGGTAGTGGAGAGCGAAATTCCACGAAGCACATCAAAGACATCTGCGGGCACTGACGAGTGCTGGCGTCCCAGACAATGGTCCTCGCGCCTCGATTCCCAAGAACGTCACTCGGAAATTAACACCACTATGATGTTGACGAGCCCTAAAGCCCAACCAAAAAAAAAAAAAAAACACCACTATGTGAAAATGAATATTTAGAGGCGATATATAATTCTTAAAAAAAACCCTCTTTGATTCAAAGGCAGAATAGTCGAATAAAATTCAGTACTTTAATTTCTCTGTATTGAGGATATTGACTAACTGTTTGGCTAGTTAACTTCCCTTAATTAGAAAGGTTGTAGAATGGTAAGGCTTACGAAGAAATCTTTCTCGATCTGATTTAAGGAAAAATTCGTAACTTAATTCAGTAACACGTCTTTTGTAATTTGGCAAGGAAATTGAGGAGCACTCAATGGCTCGTAAAATTATTATCACGGGATTGCAATAGGTATTACTTACCTGTCAATAAGATTTTCTCCTCTCTAGATTATGGTCATTACATAATCATTTATCATTTTACTATAAGAGCTTGGAATTAATACAGGGTCATTTCTAAAATTTCACGAAAAATAATGTTTTTTGATCGCCAACCGGTAAAAAATATTGGCTGCATATCTACATACTTCCTCATGAATACGACATATTAACGCCAAGCCCACTGCTCGTCACCATTTTAAATACTCCCTGTTCTCTCTACTGGTGTCACGGTTAATGTTACCCGGATGATTTAAGTGGAATTTTTCGTGATGGTTAAAGCGACAGGTTTTCTCGTGGTATTCCCATTTCCTCGGCCATTCACCATAGCTCTTCATTATTTTATCTCTTCATTTCACCCCTTCGCGTGTTCCGGTTTCTGGAAACACCCAGAAGTCAGCACGCGTTGGGGATATCGGCTGTTGAACAATACCATGGTGCAAAGGTTTATTCCCCTCACATAACGTGCGAGGAAAAAGAATCTTCTCTACGGCTCTCATGCTTCATACCATTATATACATTTATGTCCTTCACAATTACTTGATTTTGTTTTTCACAGGTGAAATCGCTGAAACTTACATTAATTTGGAAAGGAAAATAATCATATTTGACGTGATATAAATTCCAGTCACCACGAACTAACACGCTGAGAGAGAGACAAAGATGCGAATCAGTAGTGGAACACAATTCAAATGATCTGCAGATAGCTTGTCTGGTCATACCCATGGTTTTGAAGACTCGTATAGTCGATTTCTACGTACTCAAAAGCACTTTCGTTGGATCTGAGGTTTCTCGAAGAAAATTATGCGGGGCAAATGTGTTAGCAAGCGAAAGCAGAGAGAAAGATCTGGAACGAACGGGAACGTGCTAAATTCCATTTGAGGAATTTCTTCGAAGAAATGGTTATGTATCGACACCGATTCACATTTCGCCAATCCGATGTTATTAATGTTTAATTTATATTTATTCAAGCTGTTAGGATCCGGGATAATATATTCAACAAAGATTGATGGAATTACAATTTTCTGAAAACTAAAATGAACATGAAGATGAAGCTTCATAGCCCTCAAACCTATCCATTTTTGCTTTTACTGAGAAAATAAATTACATTTTTGTTGTTGTTTCTTAACAATGTTTTAAATACCTATAAAAATGATATATGGTCCTCCAATACTTATTACTCTTAAGGGAGCATGATATTGACTACTTATGAATAATGTAATATCGTTCTTAAAATCTATATTAATAAGACTGTGATAAATAATAAAAATGTTAGAATGGAAGGTTTAACAAAATATATTCAGAAGGGTCTCTCACCGTCTTCCAGGGGCGGATTCAGGATTTGATTTTGGAAGGGGAGCATTAAGAGAAATACTAGAGTGTGCGAGTGTCTTCAACGGATATTAAAAAAAAAAACTTCTTGAAACTGAAACTTAAGACATTCCTATACATAAATTATGCGTTCACTCAAATTGCAGTTTTCATTAAAAAATCTCAAAAATAAAGTTTTTAAACAATTTGTGTTTTTTGTCAAATTTTTACTTTGGAAGTTCCTCCTAACAAGTCTATTCACTGCTTCAGATTTACGCAATATAATTTCAACGGTAATTCACAAGGAATCAAAAACGTTTCGGCGTTCCGTCTTAAACTATAACACGTATGAAATTATAAAAATACATTGGTATTTAATGTGAAGACGAAAGTGGTAATAATGAAATATAATTCTTCTCTGTATAATTATAATTCTTGACGATGTTATATTATCATTTTTATTACAATCTTTTTGACATTATCCATTTTCTTTACCTGTTTGTATCTTCACAGAAGGTGTACTTTCGTTTTGCAACGTTTCGGACGTTTTGTCAACGTCCGTCTTCAGGCGTTCGGCAGCACCGGTATTCAAACTTTGGTTCTTAAGGCGAGGATGTTCCCATTGGGCCACTGCGATTCGAAACGTTGCAAAAAAAACTTACACAAACTGCACAGCCACAAAATGTCCGAAACGTTACAAAACGAAAGTAATGTCCAAAACGATGGATAAACGATGGATAATGTCCAAAAATATTGTAATAAAATTGAAATACAATATTGGACATCGAAAATAAAGAATTTTTTTTTACCAAATGCGCGGACAGAGAATGTTAGTGAAATATAACAACCCTATGCTCATGTCCCCACGTAGGTGTGGAAATCTATAAAAGCAAATCTAAGTCATATTTTGTCCTATGAAGTTGTCATTTTACCCAGATTTTATTAGCTCGTCTGGTCGCTTTCAAAGGGAATGCTGATTTTTTTTCAAATTAAAAATATCTTTTGTATTACTTCTTTTGCTATCTTTTTTCTATTGCTGTATCTATTTTTTTGGTGGGGGGGGGGGCGGGGAAAATGTCCCCTATATCCTCGCTTGGATCCGCCACTGCCGTCCTCATATGCTCGGTATTTGTTGGAAGATTGTAATTTAGTATGATCTGTATATTTATTTCGTCCATAAATGAAACAATCAGTATATTAAAAATACGACCTTTCTAGGTAGATTTGTAATTTTTAAAATCTGAATCCCTCAACATTTCATCAATGAAGTCATGTCAACCAAACCTGTTGGTAAAACGTTATGCGATTGAGATTAAAAACAAATCAAACCTACCAAAAATTTCAAATTTTTGGAACAATGTGACCAAATTTATTACAATTAAATCTTAAATATTTTAAAGAAGCGGGAAACTTTAAATTTTGAAGAAAATAGCGTACTTAAAATTATTGGAAATTATAATTGGGTGACTGTGTTTGCCTTCGAATTTTACTTTTTTGAAATAAAGGGTAAGAGCAAAATAAATCTTGGAGAAACACCTTTCACGTTAGTAAACTTAAAATATTTTGTTACCTACATCTTCACATCTTGTTCTACATTTTCGAAGTAAAGATTACATAATTGTGGTAAAGTTAAGAAAATTTCTGTCGAGGAGGTTCAAATTAGGTTTTGTTTCTGTGTAGATTATGAATTGTGTTATTTCGAATCAGTTTGTGATTAGCAAATTCGCGTAATTACCAGTTGACATAAAACAATTTTCAGTGATATTTTTTCTATAAAGGAAAGACAAAAAACGTTAAATGAAGGTATTAAAAGGCGAGAATTAAATACTCAATTATATATGATGATAAACTGATGTGTTGAAGTCACGACTTGCTTAAGAGAAATCAAGGGAGCAAATTGAGAAATTGAATACAAAAGAGACTGGTTCTAATTTATGTGGACTTGAAGACGCACAAGGAAGTTTCAGTCTTATACTTTTATATTGTAAACTAGAGTAATCCATTTCAAATAAATAGTCGAGAGAAAACCATGAGGTAACTGTATTACCTTTTTCTCTCCAACGTTCTAATTGTTGTTTTTTAATTTTTTGTTTGAAAAATTCCGTTGCCCATTTGTTGGACAGTTGTATAACTTATATGCATGTTATATTCTCAACAGAGAAGGAAGATTTCTTTAAAAAGTTTTCTCGCTTTGAAGTAAAATAAAATAATTTTCTGGTAGAAGATCTAACTTGTTAAAAAGTTACATGAAGTCTATCAGAAAATTGAAGTAAAAAAATTGTTTTCAGCAAAATATGAACTTTGTTCACGAGAAAAAGTGTTGCAATGTGGTACTCATTATATTTAATGCAAATTTGATTATAATCGATTTCGTGACTAATGTAATCATACAGTTGATGCAAGAGTGTCCATTTTTTGTTCGACTTTATCATGGACTTCATAATGAGCTTTGAAGAACAATATAAAGATTGTATGTTACATTCTCATTTGATGGATAATTGTAATGTTGGTAAACATTCCATCACTATACAAGAAAGTCAAGTTGTTGAATGTAATTTTTATTTTGATACTACGGTTAGTCTGCCGGCGGTAGGAGTTATGGAAAAGGTGGTCATATTCTATTCGTATATCATGTTCCTTAGGAGGCTGACAGTGAAGGCTGTATTATCCTTTCAACAAGGTTTGGGTTCGAATCGCACAATGCCGTACGACAGCGACTTAGGTCTGTACGACTCTGACATTACCCTGAAGAAGGCCACAGTACGATGGCCGAAACGTTGGTAGTTACATCTACTAAGACGCGGTTTGTCCCGGACAAACAAGCTTATATGGAATAGATAGTAAGCATAACAGGAATATTTTTGCGTTTAGGCCTAAGAAAACTGCAATTCTTTAGTTAAGCCAACGTTTCGATATATTTCATATCTAACGACAACAGTATGAAAACATTGGCGTCAGTAAACACAGTATCAAGACATTTATGTATGTTGCTCAAAGAAAAGGTTTCTGTTTTTCGGAATTGCAGTTATTAAACATTAGTAAATAAAAATTAATTTATGATTTACGTTAAAACAGGATGTACGATAATAGCCTCCAAAATACGATAATTTAGGAAGGCTTGTACGATAATTCCCTTTAGGCGGCTCCACACATTCGTTATTCGGCGAACTCAGAGCAACTACTTGCCGAATAGCGACTAATGTGGATGGGTTGCTCGCTATTCGTCGCATCACGAACACCGGTGCTCGCCTTTTCCCGCAGCGTGTCGCTTTTGAGATACAACAAAGGAAGCCGAGCATTGGCGAATATTCGCGAGTGACCTGTTTGTGGTACTGTCCACATATTCGTGCTTTTACGAATACCAAGGATCGCGAGTATACAAGTATTCAAGTTATTTCGAGTGAGTAGTAGCTGAAAAAACAAATTATTTGTAACTTTTCTCTTTATCGTACAAATAAGTGTTTTTAGTTGTGATAAAATAGAGAAATTGGAAGTAATAAGGTAGTGGAGTGGTCATACGCAGTTTGCAACTGATTTTTGAGTATGAAGTTTATTTAACAAACAAAAAACTGGAGTTTTACTGGGTCCAAACGCAAAAATTATCCTTATTGTGTAATATGGAGACTGAAAATATGATCAACGATGTTTATACCAGCGGTGGAGTTCCAGCATTCAAATCTAGCCACAGAGCATTTTTCAATAATATTAGTCTCCTGAAGAAGATTTGGAATGTATCGCAAGGTAGACGTAACAAAACAAAATTATCAGAATGCTTCGGAGTCAAACTAGAATGTGACCGAGCGACTTGTAAATAACTACATACCCATATAAATTATTGGTCAAAGGAATGTCAAACTGTCCCACTACGGTACATCCTACGGGTTTACGGATATAGAGCGCCGTAATTATACAGGTAGTCGGAATAAATCGGGACAGCTACGGAACAGAACACACAGGAATAGAAAAGATGTGGCTAAGATTGAAGTGCCAACACCACTTGCTTATCAAGGCGACAGATTTGGTATGATTTGTCCAGACGGTGACGAGTTCCTCTCACGATCATTCAGAATCACATTTCTGTATTACTTGGCACACGGGAATGATGTTAACCGCTCCTGAAATTTTGCCTTTGGGATAAAACTGGTACTCATTTTATAATAGCCTGGGTGGGTCTGGTAAGCTGTCTGAACGCTTGAGGTAAGATTAAAATTATTCCAAACTGAGATATGAACTCTGACCGTCCAACCAGTATGCATTACATTACCATTGCATTAATATAAACGTTATTAAATGGAAAGATATAATGAAGAGTGATCAATCTATTTCTGTATTGAGTGTGTGAAGTAATCGTTTTGTGTGAAGTGCTCCTTTCTGCATCATTATCATTCTGGTGAAGTGAGTCGGGGTTCCCAGTGCGCAAAGTGGGCGTTGACGGTCGCCGTGGCGGCTTGTGGCGGGGAACCCGCCGGCGGGTAACGTGACGGAGGAGAGGGCGGCGGCGCAGGAGGGAGCGACGTCGAGGTGGTCACAGGCAACGGCGGCGGCGGTGGTGAAGGCGACGGAGGCGGAGGCGTCGTTAGCTGCGGCGCCCCGGGCGCCAGTGGAGCGGGAGAGGCAGATGCCGGTCCGGAGATTATAGGAATGAGATGCGCAAACAAGGAAACACGAACGAGACCACTGGAGACAAAAACTGGTGATTTATGACAAGAAGAATAAAAATGCCGTCGAAAAAATCGTAATATGGCGAAACCGAGCGGTGAAAAAAAATATACACTCAAGGTCGAGAGGAATGCTGGTCTGGAAGGCGTCGAGAAGGAGATTGCCTCGACGAAATGTTGCTGATGATAAATGAGATGATTTCAACGACTACAAACACATTTGTCAGAGAATTTTTCATACGCGATAATAGGAAGGCAATCTTGAAGAGGGAAAAGTCTTTGGTACTTAAAATACTAGCGGTTAATCAACGAGTCACGAATCAGTACAAACAAATCACAGATTCAGTTGTCCTAGAGTCAGGTTCAGAGCGTGGATAGTTTTATCAGAAGAATTAGCGTTATGGTACCGCAACTTGTTGTACTCCCTTTTGTATTTCACACTACAATCTTCAGATTAAAACTTCCTTTCTTGTTTTTCCGTGGTAGAAACGAGCATTTGATGCGTGAAATGCACGCAAATAGGTTGTTTAAATTCCAGTTATGTGGTAGATCTTGTTGGGTGGTCTGTACACATGACATGGGCAGCTATCATATCAACAGTGCTTCCATAAGCAATGAGCAGGTTTATTATCCTTATGCATCTTTTTGTATTTCTTTAGTTTTTGTCTGTATTCGGGAACATCTCGGGTAAAGAAAGGAACAAACTGCTATGAAGTAAAAGAAAAGATCGGGACTCTTTCGGACGACGTGCGAATTACTTTTTGAAGGTTGTGTGCACTGAGTTTTAGTATGAAATACAATATAGTATTGTGGAAATTTTATTGCTGGTTGGGATTTTCGACCCCACAAATAATATTCACTGCATAGAAGCTTATTGTTTAATGGTATTCTTAATGCAACATTACATTTTAATTTAAAAAATTATAAATCTGAACTGACACACCAAATGCGTGATTCTTCACCAACAACTAACCCACTACTCTCTCTTCTCACGTATTTCTAGCTGCCGTTCGTGGTCACACACCACTCTGTTCATTCAACCCCTCCACCGAAGGACGGACCCTTACGAAGGATATTCTCTAAACTCTCACGCCAACATTCAATCTCCTCAAACACTCCTGAGAAGACAATATTCATGGTCATAACATTCTTAAATATGTCATCTCTACCCACTTTCCTCCTTCCACAGCCAGGCGACAATCAAAACAAACGTCTTACACTGCACCCTCGGCAGCCGTCAAAAGAAAACATCCTACAGATACAGTAGATTTTTGCAACACTTTATAAATGATTTATTTAAATGAAATTGGTAATGCATGATATTGGTGTTAAGAGCTCAGTGTCGTCTAAAATGTTCTGTGAAAGGGTATTCCATAGCGGAATCAATGTCATATTATTCCTGCTTTCACTGCAATTGTGACTAAAAGATGAAAAGAAAATTTCATTTATAAATGAACATATACTTTTAGACTAATATTTTAACGAGTCTTGTAAAGAAAATAATATACAGTAGTTGATGTCACAAAAGGCTGGCACATTATTATACAGTTCCTAAAAATTTGCTCTCTAAAGGGGCATATAATACTCGCGAGCAACTGTTCTGTCGTATTAATTGGGTAAGGGTGTGATAGAAAAAGTTCCAAAGCGGTCCATTCACAAAATCTGCCGTGCAATTGAACCGAAGAGGTTTTCGTGTAAAGTTCTCGATTATTATCCCTCCAATTCTTCTGTGTATGGATGGTACAGTTGTCAGATATTTTATTTTTAGCCATTGTTGCTTATATGAAATGTATCTAGGTGTATTTTATTTGAATAATATAATAATAAAATGTATGACAAACGTACAACACCTATCACAATGTAAAACAGAGCAGATTGTACATGATCGAGACCATTTTCCCGAAAATCTTTTCCAACCAAGAGTTCCGTGGATTTCTTGAATGAACCACCTCACTAATAATAAATCGTTGAATCGAGAGTGAGTTTGTACACATTATGGGCAAACCTCAATTACGTGTGTTAGTAGATAATCGATGAGAATGCAAACTCAAAGTACGTTCGTTTCTGATAATCAAATTGCAATGAAGGACGAATCCAGTTACCAATACCAAATAACTAACTGCATTTATTAGCTACGTGCGCTGCAAGTTACGCACGTTCACTCGTGGTGGTGGGGTTCTAAATTTTCATGGGAAGCTCCCGGACTAAAGGCATTGGAAAACAGAACTAGAGTGCCTTTCTTCCTTTAAAATAGGAAACAGTGACACAAGTGGATTATATTTTGTTTGTAATTTTGGAACGTAGTAACCAGCAAGATCGGTTATGCACATAAATGAACCTTGAGAATCAATGTACTCGAATTTAATGTGAAACAAATATTGTAGAAGAATTTAGGTACACACGGAGGAAGCAAGAATGTTTAGAGGTGTCGTAATTACAAGAGACGGAGGATGAGGAATGGTAGTGAATATTTGTGAATACAAGTAAGTTAAAAAAATTATTTAGTAAACCATAACGTATTTTATTTTTTAACTATCCCTTATTCATTGTAGGTATAGAACATAATTATTTTCTTTAAATATAGTCTACACAGCCACAATTTATAGCTAATCTTTTATAAACCGTAATCTCTCCACACCCCTGCCTCCACCTTCCCAAATTCAAACGAAAAATGCATTCCTTATCATTAATTTTATGGAAGTGGTATTATGGAGTGCCAGTACTGAAAACAAAGCATTTTACTGGGCTGAAATAAATATTATCTTCTGCAAGCACTGCCCTCCACTGAGCAACGATACCGACTGGTTTGTATACTACGTGATTCGCCAGCAAAAAGAGGGTGGGGTGGAGGGAAGTAGTGTACTACCGTATTCTATAAGGGTTGCAGTCTAGGAGGAACGTTGTGGATAGTTTATCCGTTTGGACAGAAAATGGGGGATACCGTGGTTAAAGTCTTTGCTGAGCCTAGTATAATTTATAGAGGTGGACAAAGTGATGGACCTTCACTTCATTCATAAATCACCAGCCTGAAATTTCTGTAACGGAACCCCTTAGCGGTCGCACCGTCTCGTACTTCCCTGAATACTGCTCTAGGAAAAGAATACTTCAATCCCAACCAATCCGTTTAGTTTTCATTCGATCAGTCAGATCGGTTCACGGACTCATCGCGTCAATTTAATAATGAAGAATTTCTCTCAATTTGTCGTTGAAGTATACTGCAACATATTATTCTAAAACAATTAAATTTCTTTGGAGATAGGATTCCTCGTAGGATGGATTGTTTCTGTAGAGATATCAATAAGTATTGATATCCATGGACGAGCTTCATATATTCATTAACACGGCAAACAGTGTTTATAAATTGTTGATCTCCTATCCCATACTACGGAAGTCAGAGGTTTGCTATGACTACGCAACCTCCCCGCGCACGGTATATAATGAAGATAAAACAAGGAAAGATGCTATATAGCGTCGCTGCTCGCTACTGACTGCTGTGTCACTACCCACGATCTCATCAACTCGAGATCCACAGGAACCTCATGTCGCTTAGAGCCAGTATTGACTCACAATCATTATTAGGCAGCGGAAGGTTCATTTTGATAATCTGTTTTCCTTCTTGGCAGAAGATAGTTTAGTGAGTGTACGAGTCAGTAAATATAACATTCGTAAACGGTGAGCCTAAATATGCCGAAGGATGATGCAGTCGAACTGTTCATAATGTAATAATAAAAATATAAATGTAGGCTTCCGCGACCGGAGTCAGTATAAACTTGTTTGTCCGGGTCAAACCACGTCTTAGTAGATAAAACTACCAACGTTTCGGTCATCATGCTGTGGCCTTCTTCAGAGTAATGTGAGAGTCTTACAGACCTACATAACAACAACAACAACAACAATAATAATAATAATAATAATACACAGACTGGAGATCAAAGACACTTCATGAGATTTGTGCTAACTACCTGTAAATATCAACGTTGACCGAGAGGCAACAAATTTGTGGCTCAAAAAAGGGAAATCTATTCGGAGAAACAACCGGATTCATGATGGCTATCCGGCATAGGGTAATATCAACAAGGAATTATCAAAAATTCATCCAAAATGAACGAACTGAAGATAAGTGCCGAAAATCCACAGACGCATCACAGGTTCATGTCGGCTTCTTGCAAACACAGATTACACCAAAAGGCACAAGAATGTAGCAAAAATTATTCACCAGCAGCTTTCAGGAAACATAGCAGACACTCCCACAAATATGAATCTGTCACTGAAAATAACACTTGGAAACTTTACTGGGACAAAGAAACTGACACAACTATAACAGAAAATCATCATGCTTCTAGACTGAAATAAGAAAATTCATGTAACTGATGTTGCCATTTCACTGACACAATATTGACAGACCTTGCAGTTTAAATAAATAGTTTAAAAATTAGAAAATACAAGAACATGGATAACCAGTTCAAGAAACTCTGGAAAGTGGAGAAAGGTATTATTCGAACCATAGTGATTTCGGCCACTGGAATTATAACGTAATCCACAAAACGCCATACGAAAATACTAGGAGCAGCCAAGACACTGATCAATATGCAGAAATCCGTAATCCTTGACACACGAAGCACTGAATTGTACTTGGTTCATAATTGCTTGTATTTAATTATAAATTCGGTTATACAGCTTTCTTAACTTAAAGTGTTCAAATACATCCATGACAAGAGTAACGCTTTTTAAAAAATCGTAATAAAATCTGAAAAAATGATTGCGAATATATCCAGCCACCAATCACAATAGAAAGATTTGATCGTGGCTCTGCGCTTCAATACAAGTGGACTTCTTACGTCAATTAGTTATTACTCACATTGTACTCACTACATGCACAGAATACGTGGAGCAGTGCACACTTCTAAGAGATTCACGTCAGAAGAAAAAGTAATAGATAAATAACAATAACGGAAAAAGGACATTTTAAGTGCCACGAGTAGACTTTCAAGGAGAAGAGGGGTGAAATTTTCCCGCGGATGGATTTCACGTACAGTAAGCTCTCTAAACTGTTATCTGAGTCTGTCACCACAAAGTAAAACTACTATTGCCGTTTGCAAAGAATTTTAGGTGTTATTTTTGAAGAATAAAAAAATAACTCTACTCCAATACACATTTTAAAAATCTTCAGCATGGAGTATTTTTAAATAGAGTAGAAAAACCTGATTTTCATTTTCTTGTACGGTAGTGGACAAACAATTTTCACAAGATCGCTACTTTTTAATTTTCAGCGAAATACACCCAACAACATATGCAACAATGTTTTCTTTAGAACGTGTTATTTCGTAGTTGTGGTCTTGCTTACTAAGATTTAATATGTCATCATCACATCAAATATAGACGTGTCACATGGGACATTATTTTAAACGTCTAAATAAAATCTAAGAAAATTGTCGCTCACGTGTCTCCTCCAACCACAATATAAAGATAAAAGAGAATGTTGGCTACCACATTTCTAAATCAGAAGACTTCTTGTTTCAAGTAATTTCAGTGCAACAGACTTGGCGTTTTCATTTTCTAATTACACGGTGGCAAGTATATGTTATTATTTATAATATATGTTAATGTGTTACAAGCTGTCTCAAACTCACGACTTGACTATAGAGAGATTAGATATTGAGGTCGCATGTATACGTGATCACAACACCCATGATGATTTTCTGGGATGCGGATTATTGTAACAATATTTGTTTAATTTTAATCCAACAACACAATTACGATAAACCCCAATTAAGTTATTTCGAAAATAAATTTCAAAAATACTTGCATCGCGAAAAGTGTAGGAATTAATATTTGGAGTCCAAAACAAATGTTTCAGACTAATTTCCAGGACACTACCAACTTTATACAATGTATTTTCTATATTAATTAAAAGCATGCTGCATAAAAATCAAGAAATGAATGGGTATATTTACTTTTCTCGAGCAAGTGTTTTCTAATTTATTTTCGAAATAATTTAATAATAAAATATGTCTCCTTGTCTTGTTTTGTTACCAATAATTCACTTCAGTCTTTAAAAACATCATGATGCATCTCGTTACGAATGTTGTTGTTTCCCTTTGTACAGAAGCCACTTACAACTGTAAAATCAGTTTGAATCTCAATATGGCAAAATAGTTATTGTAGAATTTCCAACACAGCACATCTTGTCAACAATTCAGACACAAATCAATATGTTGTGATAATGTTATTCACTTCACTATTAACAAATAAAACGTTATACATTTCTCTGACTGTTATAATTTCACGGACTACACCACATATACAACAACAATGAAACCTAACCTCACTTGCCATTTTAAGGAATACGGTCTCTTCTCTCTCCAAACCAGCTACGATCTCGATTGCTAATCGATAATCGATTCACATATAGGAAATCGATATGAGGGTTGGAAAAAATGCGGTGACAAATTCTATAGCCAAGAAGAGAAAAATCTACATTTAACCTCAGAAAGAGGTATGAACACGATAGTCAGCAATATAAGGGAAATTGGATAAAACCAATGTACAGAGGAAGCATCATTGCATTAATATCTATCTTCTAATAATAACTGAAATGCAAGTCAAGCGAGGAAAACGGAAAATAATGAAATCGCTCTACGATCAACGAAAATTCGCGTATATATAAGCGTGCTGGCTACCTACCATTGCATATATTTGCTAGGCATGGTTGAGCACGCCTCGATAATCCGCATCGTGACCCAGAATTAGCGACGTAATCCATCGATAAAAACCCTAACCACTCTCCGTAAGCGCCACTTCCGTTGATACGACTGTTGCTTTTCTTAGTACTCAATCTGTCCTTCAACAGACCCCGAAGGGTTCACGGAGGGTATATATGCGCACTAATTAGGCCTCGGCACTAGGAAGAGATAGGACCATCTCGCTCCGGTTGGTTTGACACCAGGATATACTTGGTACTCATTTTACAGGAGGCTGACTAGACCTAGGAGTTAGTAGTAATGTTCTTTCATTTAATTCCATTCCATTTGATTGCCATGTCAAGAGGAATTATGAAGAAAGGAATGACAATCCGCCATCTTGGACCATCTGCCATATTGGACTTCGAGTGCGGTCACCTTTCTTCTATTCTACTTGCGTATTCTACTTGTCGAACTCTTTTATTTGATACTCTTGTCAAGAGTTTTACAAAGGTAATCAGTCATCTTGAGTCGTTATCTACACGAAAGTTACAAGAATGTTGAAAAATACTGTATTGTTTTGTCGCCAGAACCTAAGCTGTGTGCGGAAATTCATGAGAATCGGTTAAATGGAAATACAGTTAAGAAACAATCATAAGATTTGAATCAAAGTCACAAACATATATAGTCATATAACTAAATAAAATCATTTCTTAGAGTATGAAAAAAAACCTACTACTTTTTGTTTTGTTTTTGTAATCAGAGACTTTTATGTATACTTATTGAAGTTACTTATTCACAGCCCGGAAGATGACTTAATAGAAGTTGAAACGTCGGCGATCTGAAGAGGGATGTACTTATTTTGTCCTCAATTCAAGATATCATACATCTCAAAACTACCACTATCATGACTTCCCACTCCTTCAATCGGGATTTAGGTATGTCTTTATTAAATTTTGCGGACTTATGTTCAAAGTAGGAGGAATATCACAATCAAAATGACTTTGCGAAAAACAAACCTCTTCTCTCTTTTGCCGATTACGCGGATATTGATACTTTTTTAATACCATCAGAAAATTACTCACTACACGAGATTTTGAAAAAACTCTCTACCATTTCCCTCCTTTTAAAATGAATATTTGGTTCCTCTTGATAAAATTTTGCACTCATGGCCATTGAAATACTAAGAAATTCACTGTCTACGTGTGATTTCTAAAAATCACCCTACCCATCAAATCCATATTTTGGTAAATTATGACGAAATCTTGAACTCTTAACGACTAAAATAGGAGGAAAATAGTTTTCTGGGTGGTGTTTTGAGAAACCTTTGTTATCTCTCACCCCTTAGGAAAAATATTGGTACTTATTGATGAAATTTTGCATACTAGACGGTATAAACAAGAGAATAATTACTGCCTACATCAGATTTCGAAAAGGTAAATGCCCTCCCCCACATACGTACATTAAGAAAATAATTTTGACGTCTCATTTTATACGTTTTATTGAGACCTACAACTCGCTAATTTAATTTTTTTTGTCTAGGAGCAATACCCGAGTCACTAGAAAAAGAAATCTGAATAACCGCAAATTTCGCACTTTGAGGGTTCGTTTTGAAAACTCGACCACCTCTACAATCCTCCAAAAGGTGTGGAGGGTCTTAGATTTTTGTACTTTACACGATAAACCTAACCGTACCTTCTTCCACTTTTTTCGCATTCTTATTCCTTTTGTCAGACCTAGTAGCTACTTCAACGATGGAGTGGGAATAAAATAACCGTATAGTGATCAATAAGTGATATGAGAGTCGTATTTACTGAGAGTAAATTGTCGTTTACATTGTGAAACATTGTATGTCGTTAGGACAAGGTGAACATGGAGGGTGAGCAACCGTTGTACAATGATAAGTGGAGTGATTTCGCTCTGCCTATTAGTGTTTAAACAGCTAATTCACATTCCCCAGAAACTCTGGTTAGTTCTATGGATTAACCCAGAAAATCGAGGTGTATATGCTTTCGTTATTTGTTTCTCTGATGAATATAAAGCGTTCCTTAAGTAGGGTCCACGGAGAGTTCAGGAAATGCTTCGGAGTGTTCAACTTCAGGAACACATTTTTGGAATAGGCGGGTGTTACCAACGCCTTTACACTCTTTATACTCGAGGAACACCCGTAACCGCATGCCAGCCTCAGTAACACTATGGGAACACTTGGCCCGCATTGAGGGATTACTCGGGGCACACCCCGTCATTTGTAAGCGTTAGCTTTTGCATTAGAGGAACATTTCGTGGACCACGTACCTGAGGTTGCTCCGTCTTTTATATTTTTCAAGCACACATCGTTTCACCTTGATGCACCCTTATTCCTAATGTTGTACACTTAATTTTCATCGGAGTGTTCTCAGGTTTCCTTCAGACAAACCATCAAAGGGGAAACAGATCTCCAAAAGCCTGCCATATTGTTCAGCTTTGTTCAGTATGCCTAATTCTACTCAGATCAACTGGGGCTTAACCGATTTCCCCTGAAGTGTTATGAAAGGGTACATCTATATGAAAGGAATTCCCAGAGCTCGTATGTAGTGCACATTGAAAATGGATAAAACATTATATTATTTTCTCTTTTATTTGTAGATTTGTACGGAAATGATGATAATGTGGACACATTCTCGAGCTATACTTCCCTTTTTTGTCAAGTGAACCTATAATTTAACTGTAGTTACTTCCACCAATGATGACTTAGGTGTATAACATAGTTGTTTTTGCCCGTAATTAGAGCACCTATTTCTCTTCGAATAAAAAATGGTATAAAGTATCGTAATCAGCCACGTCGAAATATGAGTCCTCGTCTGGAAGCCTCTCGGTCTTTCAGTTGATGTGACTTTCCGGCTATTTAAGTTCACGCGTCATTTGCGTACCGTTCCATGCGTTGATATTGAATTTAACTCTTTAGATATTACTTCCTCCTTCTGAAAGCACGGTATTTATAACTAAAGAAGCTACCGGAATTTCTGATTCTTAATCGGGTTTTAAAACCGAGAATACCAAGTTATCGATCCGCGGAGCAAAGGTTTACATAAGCACTTAATTGAATTGTGACTCTGGAAAATGCCATGTGTTCGCTTTTTTACGAAACATTTTATGACAAAAATTAGTGTTTTTGGATAGAAACAAGAAATTGTAAACAAAAATTCATGTCATTCTTTTACAAAATAACGTTGTGTTTATTACGAAAATTTTATTGTGGAAGCTGGGGAATGGGAGGGAATAAAACGATGACGTACAAAAAAACATTTAGAAACTTGAAGTTCTAAATATTTCAAATATTTACTTCATTACTACACACTTACTCACAAATATGCAATACTTTTTTAATCTTTTTCAGTCCTTGAAAAAATACATTTCCTTTGAACATACTATGAAAGTTCGTTCCTTTTTCATGATAATTCTATTTTGCAATAACTGTTTTTGGTTTTGGATATTATTGATGGGTAACTTCTGACAAACATTAATATACAATTGGAAAACTTGAAAGCCTTCTTTATGTATGAACTCTTAACTTAACTCATATTACCCCATTTTTGAGAGGGAAAAAAAGAGACAGCAGTATGTGGATAATAAGAAATAACAAATTTTGCATACTTTGGATAGTACAGTGAAAATAAATGTGAATCATAAGTGATATTTGATGTGACAATAACACTTAAGCATTTTTGTATACACTTTCAAAAGCAAAAATAAAGATAATTTTGGTTAAAGAAATATTAAGTTTAAAAAATATAGGAAGTATCAAAATGTTTATATTCCTATTATTTAGACATCGTGTAATTTACTTTTGAAGTTCTAAAATAATTTGTTGAAAACATTTTTTTTCTAAATATGTTATAAAAAAAGTAAACGGGTTTATTTATTTAATCACATTTAGATATTTAATTCAAAATTTTTGGATGAACACTGTAAGTTAAACAATTTATTTTTACATCTTATTACCCTTGTCTTCTGTAGTAACTACCGCTTCCGCTATTCGCTCTCAATGTTATGATGAATGTCGAAAAATTTCTTGTGTTCTATGACGTTGTGAAAAGTATCCACTATTGTAATATTTAATACGATCTTCTAAGTTGACTAAATTGTTATTTAAACACACTACATTTTGAGTGTTAATTTCAGACATCATTACGTGAATAAAAACTTACAAGGCCGTATAATATATTACAATATTAATATCATATTAGACCAGAGAAATGTCATAAGGTTTCCCGAATATATTTGACAACAAGAAAGGCTTTCATGGCAACCATTAAAACTAATTTTGCGAGTCTCGCCAACCTTTCATTTAATAACAGCGTTATCTTTCGAAAATTGATAAAAAAGGCATGTGTTTTCAAATTGTTACTTTTCTTTTCATTACTCGGAGATTCATACAATTGAACATGCTGATAAGTACTCTTGGCAACATGGTTGGCATCCAGTGACATCTGTTGCGCGCTATAACGCTGTTATAACACTGGCATATTCTTTATGTAAGTGAAGTTTGGTAATCTATTACGTATTTGTTTGATAATTGTGGAAAAATGTATTCGACTATTGTTTAACAACTCACTCTCTCGAAATTTTGATTTATATTTGGAAGTTACTTTAACCCAGGTCATATGTAATTTTGAAATCGAAAGTGAATTAAGAAGCGATATTATTGCGGAAATGTCCCGGAGTCATTGACAGAAAAGGTCTCTCATATTCAGTTTCGTCAAAAATTGTTCGTGCCATACTTTTATTTTATTTTTAAATATTAGAAAATTATTCCAGTATATTTGTAAAACTATCGGTAGTACAAAAAAGTAAAGCGTAGAAGATTTGTGCCCAACGAGAAAGCCTACAATTTGAGATGTTGTCTTCTTAAAGTGAAATCGGTTGACAAATAAAGTTATTGCAAAAAAGATGAAATAAGGCAATTTTTATTGTTCAAATTTTGCAAATAATTATTAAAAGTATGTTAAACACCTCTTAAGATCTGAGATTTGTGATGCTTAAAAAGTGTGCAAAGGAAGGGCGCTGTAGATGCAATAGATTTTTCCAAAATCCTATTTATTTATCTCGTCAGGGGTGAAATTCACCATCATTGCATGGCTTTACAGCTGCCAATTGCTAATAAAAAAAGTTTAACCAATTGCATTTTAATGATAAAGAACTTAACTAACAATCAGTGAAAATTAATAAGCAATAACGACCTTGAAATTCTACATTTCAAAGAAGTAAATTTTTGATCCTTTTTTCTTATGAATAATGGAATATCTTTCCTATTTTTAATGCAAAAACTTTTCAGTATAATGAATTGAAAAGCTGATATAAAAACACAAATTTTTGTGAGAAATAGAACTTTCTACGACCAATAGAGGTCAAAAAGATAATGGCGAAATCGCCTCAAAAAGCAATGAAAAGCATCGCCCAATCGCCATAAATAGCTTAAGTTTTTCAAATGTTTATTTATTGAAAATAAATTGTAAATGTCGATAAAAAATTCTGTTATACCTCATGATAAGCATTCCTAAGTGCAAATACGATTTCCTTAATGAACGTACTGGCTCTACCGCTGCCGCACCGGTCGCGTGGCCTTCGTCCTTCAGTCTTCTGCTCCTAACCATGTTACTCTCTTTTCCGCTCGAAAAAGAAGACAAGCGTCAGCCAACTGAAGTGCATTGAAAACTTAATTAATTTTAAAATCAAGTTAGAGACTCCGACAACTTCCACACTGCAATCTTGACAAGTTGTTTAGCTTCCCAGTAATCTAATGCATATTTCTCGTGAAGGAAGACCATTGCTTAATTGTTCAAGGTCAGCTCACTATGTTTCTGTGTTGGGAAGATAAGTGAAAACTTACATATTCTTCTATCTCAGTAATCTGTTCTATACAAATGAATACTGCTCGCTCCTGCAATGAGTGAGATAGAAAGAAAGTTTGAGAGAGATTGTACAATACTTTCTGATTTTTCATTTACGAAGAAATAAATCAAGATTTTGTAATGTTTAACTGACATTTATGCCTTTCTTTGTTTACTTTATGTTTACTGATTTTGATTCGTTCTAGAAATTATTTTCAGGAAACTGTAATATATTTATACGGAGTTATCCAAAGTAGAGTCTTGTGAGGAAATATATTGTTGCCTGATAATATTGAACCTGAAAATATCAAAATTCAATACACCGTAATCACGGAACCTTCTGGCTGATCATGACTGACTACAATACTACAATGATTGCGAGTCGAGAAATTAATGCAGATGTAAGTTCAACAAAAACAATTAACACATTTGCCGTTTTCATCCTTCTGGAGTAGTTTCATGGTCACTAAAACCTCCTACGAAAAGTCAGGACCATCATTACGAAGAATAGGTTACAAATGTAGAAAGGAACAGTCTGCCTCGCAAGGGTATAATCAACTTGAAGAACCTACACAATTCACAAATAAAGCTATTCAGATCGTTCTTTCTCAAGAGGAAAGAAGAATCCAACCTTTACAAGGCCATATGTCCATCTGAAAAGAAATATAAATAAAATAAAATAAATTTATTGTCAAAAAAGCAGTACAATTGTATCACCACGCGGAGGACAATAAACTAATTTACTCTCCGGAAGCAAGCAAGGGACCATCCCATCAATTCCGATCAAGGGCCCTAAGGCAGAGGCGGATTCAAAAATTTCACCAAAAATTCCTACATAAAATAAAAAGTTATAATCCTAATAAAATGTCAATATGTTTGTAATTTAACGCAAAAAATTTACATGTACAAATTATTATCGAACTATAGATTATTCTGAGTGTAGTGTTTGAAAATCATAAGAATTGAAATAACACTAAATTCACGATTTATTATTACAATAAACACGCCCCTAGACAAAGCCTAGAGAACCTGTATAAGAAATTCGCCTCTATCCGAAGGAAAAGTGGAGCAACACCCGGACCAGGTTGGGGATACAGAATTAATGTACACAATCGTGTCAAAGTTGAGTACACATAAAATTAAAAAAATGTGAGTCATAAGACAACACAATCATGCAAGAAAATAGTTTTTGATATACTCCTTTAAAGTTAGCTGACTCTCACAATCAAATGAAATTACTGTTTGACAGGTTTCAACAAACATTTTTGACAATTAAGTGAATTGAAGATTGAAATTTTGAAATTTAAACCATTCAAATTTGAAAATGATTGAAATTGTGAAAAGATTGAAATTTAAACCACTTCATCCTCATGATCCAGATGAGCCTCATGTCGACAAAGTTACGCCGAAAGCTTGGCTTACAGAAGGGGATCTGTGCTAGGAAATGGAAGGATTTCTCTTGATAATTAAAGATCAAGTAATTTGCACACAAATTATAAAAAAATTATATTGCAAGACACACAGAGCAGATTACATAAGTGATGGAAAATTAAACCACAAACTATTCAATACATTACAGAAGAATGCACTCTATTAGCACCCACAGATTACATCCATAGGACAATGAGGTTGGTAATATTATCCATCAGAAAATCTACGGGAAGCATCTATTAGTAGAAGATATTGTCCCATACTTTGAGTACTTCTCAAAACCCATTTCAGAGAACTGCAGATACAAAATTTATTTTGATAGATCAATCCTCCCCGATAAGACAATCAATCCCAACAGACTAGATATTATTCTATTGCACAAACTCAAGAAAACCACACACATCATAGTTATTGTTGTAACGAACGCCAACAACCTACAAATGTCTAAACTTGACGATTATAAATTTATCCTTGATTTTTCTTTCCCGTGCCCAACCTATCACAAAAAAATTATTCATATGGGAAAGACTCCTACTGTTGATTAACTCGTAATTATGGGTATTTTATTTTCTGTCCAAGACAACTGAGCAAATGTGGAGGTCTAATTCCATCCAATCAATAAAATGTTAATAAATATGTTCAGATAACAGATTTTTCTTTCATTCTCAAAATCGCAAGGAAAATTATCTCCCAATGGAAAAGTTGCTCCTAGCAGGTACTTGTAAGTTCCTTGACATATAAATCTAATGTCTGAATAGGGAGTATGATGGATGACATCCCTTCAAGGAGCATAGCTAGTCGTTCTATTTTGCTGAAATTCTCACAACGAAATAGTAATCGGACACTTAAATACCCTTCCACAACACGTCACTAAGGTGACATTAAGCTAGTATAAAATTTTCATCGTTATGTTAGAAGTATTTTGGAGCTCCATCTCTGATCAATTCGTCATGCCACTCAGTGTCAAATGATCTGCACATGCTTTCGGCATGTCGTCATGCATTTTCAAGCATGTTTGGGAGGTGCAGAGCTTGTCTCCGACACAATGCGGTTTTCAAGTTTCGCCTCGCGTAGACGAGCAGGGTTTACCAATGTCGTTGGCGTGATTTACAGTTATACATAAAAAAGAGCAATTCAAGTTGCTTTCTTCTTCATTACTGATTTATTAATCACTTTCAAAATGGAAAATAAATTAATAAAGAAGTGATTTCACTTAAGCTTTCTGAATAGTTCTAATACAATAAGACTACCCTCCCAGTGAATACCACCTTAAAGTAGCACTGTCCGTGCGGGTGGAAAGGGTTTGCGTGGGTCAATGAAGAGGGTTATGCCAGCGGTAGCAAAGCTATTGGCAGGGACCCGCAAGCCGGACAGGTCTTAACAGAAACTCCAGACGTAGTGTATTCCAGAACGATCTTTCTTTCTTCACCCATCCTTTATCCCTAACTTACCCTAACCCAACTTTAAGGTATAAGGCGATCCGTGCCGATGGGGCGCATGGCACATGAGAGATATGTCGCAAACGGATCCCTGGGATAACTGGCAACCTCCCTTGTACACTAGCCTTACCTAGGCATGCGGGCCTCTGCCTAGGTGGACATTAGATTTCCCTAACTTCTCGTGGGAATCTTATGGGTTCTGCCAACAATAACAATTTCAATAAACCGGAGAGCTCCTCTCGGACCTCCGATGGAGAGAGATCTGAGGGGACTTCCTCTGATTCCACAGGGGCCACTCGGACTCAATCTCTTCAACGGTGAGGGATCTCATGGTCGATGTGGGCAACCTCATCCTGAAGAAGAGGAACCGCTCCGACAGCGGAAGCTCGAGGTGAGGCTCCCCAGGGGCCTACCCCGTGACCCTCGAGAGGACATTATGGGCCCAGGAGTAAGGTTTCCTTTACGGGACCGGACTCCGGAACTCCGAGGTCCGAGAAGAAAGAAGACGAGGGCAGCAAACGGCTCCTCTCGGGGACAACGCCTGAGGAGGTGAAGCAGGTCACCAAGAGGCAGAAGGAATTATGCCAGAATCGCCAAGAAGGGGATCACGGTGACTATCGTGCCTGAGGACTACCCTATGACCCAACTTGGTGAGGAGAAGGTCGAGGTGGTGGAGATGGAGGTGGGGAAACTCATCGATGAACACCCTGTACAGGGGACCATCACGTCCCACTTCCAAGACTGTTAACTGTCGAAGAGAGCGTCAATCCTGGTGTGGGCGAACGAGGAGACCAAAGCTTGGCTCTCAAGTTCCGAGTCACCTATGAAGCCTTGGGAGGGAGCCAGGCTCGCAATCGTGGGTCTGGACAACTCCTCTCCTAGAAAAGGGCCATGATTTGGGTGCCAGGACAACTAGAGGACAGCAATGTTCTTCTGGTAGAATGATGCGCGAAAACGATGGCGTAAATACCTCCAGTTGGAAGGTTTATAATACAAAAGTGGAAAGGAAGTCCTATTTATTGTGAGCACGGACTCCCGAGATGTCGCTAGGATGGTGGGTAGGAGCATTTATTGTGGTGCACGTTCTGCCTCCTTCATTTTGCTGAAAAGCAAGCGGGAGGCAAAGCCCACCATCCCAAAGGACCAGGAACCTTCACAGCAGAAGGCGGTGGAGGTACCTTGTACTGGGCCTGGACCACAGACCGATCGTAAGCTTGGAAATGAGTCTGGGCTTAAGTCCTTAGAGGAGGCTGGATGTAAGCTCAGAAAGGAGACTCGGCTGAAACCCAGTCTGGAATCCGGGGGAGAGCTAGCAACGCAACGTGCGGTGGACACGGAGCCGACAATGGAACCTCTAGCCTGCCGGCGGACGAAGGAGCACATGGAGGAGGAAGAGTAGTCGGGCGGTTGCAGGGTCAGGGCATGAGTATAAGGTAAAAGATGCTCTCTTTTATCCAAATAAACTTCCAGCATTGTATTCTCTAGAGTTCTAGTAAGAAGTATAGACAGGTGAGTATTCAGTCGCCTTGATGCAGGAACCATGCTCAGGCATGGACATATCACGGAATTGTGATGTAAGGGTTACACATTGTTCTGTGCTGGAGCATGTTTCAAACCCAAAGCATGTGTTTTAATCAATTGTGTGATTAAACACTTGGGCAAAATCAGGATGGTTATTAGGGACCTGCTAGCTGTACGAGTGAGATATGAAAAGGAGCAGCAGAACAAAGATCTTGTTGTTTGCTCAATTTACTTTCCTGGTGACTCCCCACCTCCGGAGGACTTCAGAAAACTGGTGGTATTTTGTAAGAAACAGGGACTCCAACCTGGTGGTGGGCTGTGACGCCAATTTACACCACGACATTTGGGGGTGTACAGACACCAATCGACGGGGCGAGAACTTGATCACATGTTTGTGTACAACTGATTTAGAGATCATGAATATAGGAGACATCCCGACCATTAGCAATCGCTGCAGCGAAGGGGTCATAGACCTAACCCAGGGTTCCATTGATATCATGGACGATTTCATGGACGAGAGAGTTTCTAGGGATCCCTCCCTGTCAGACCACAGTCACATCGTATTTAACATAAAGAGCTCGTTCAAGAGCAAATCCTATAGAAAACTCAGACGGACCGACTGGGTCTCGTTCAGGGAGGACTTTGGGAGGGGACTGGAGAATGGTCCTATGTGTAGGTATAGCAACAAAGGAGAGCTGAAGCTGGAGGTTACTTATGTGACTCAGACTCTAGTTACTTGTTATGAGATGAACTGCCCCGTTGTCAAGAGGAAAAAATCAACAGGTACGTTTAGATGGAACGGCTATCTGGAATACCTTAGGAGGACGCGTAGGCCGTGGAATAGACACAGGACCCTAAGGGATCAGTTATATAGGGAAGTCTTTCAGGAGTCACAGGGGGAATACAATGCAGAAGTCAATAAGACTTCCAGGATATCTTGGAAGCAGTGTTGCGATGATATTCAGGACTAGCATGAAGCAGCTGGACTTCATAGATTACTTACTGCGGACAGTAGCCAGGCTCGATACTTTAGTGGCTCCCTCTGGAGAATTTACATCAACTTAGGGGGATACTCTGAGTCTCTTGCTGCATGCTCACTTTCCTGGAGTAACAACCACGAATATTGGTATGGAATCAGTAGGATCCCGCTGGCCTGATAGGGGAGGTTGGAATGAGGCGGCGAAGATAGTTACCTATAATAGAGTGAAATATCAATATCATCCTTTGTTTCTTCAAAAGCCCAGGAGTCTTCCTTTCACTTCTTTAGAAGGTTGGGGAGGACATCATACTACATCTTGGTAGGATTAACAGGTCAAAGTGGTCTTCATGTTATACGAGACCTAAGGATTATCGTCCTATCAGTATGACTTTTTTTGTTTTGAAAACATTGGAGGGACAGAGGGACAGGTTCATCAGGGAGAATGTGCTGAGAGTTCGACCGCAGAATATTCTCCAGCATAATCAACAGTAAGGGAAATCCGTTGAGACGGCTCTTGTGACTAGGCTGGAGAGTACCCTTAACCAGCAACATTTTGTCATGGTAGTTTTCCAGGATATAGAGGGGAATTTCAATCGTACCATGCTGAGCTCAATAAAGCTCAGCCTAGAGAAAAGAGGAGTTAGTCTACACTATCAAATTGGATTACGGCCTCCTTGCAGGGTCGCCAAGTTCTTCTCTGTTTCAAGACAATAATGTTTATAGCTATCATAGACAGGGGGTATTCACAGGGTGGAATATTGTCACCAACTGTGTAGTGTCTGGTGATGGACGACCTACTTACCAGACTCAATGTTGGGGAAACCTATGCCATAGCCTACGCTGACGTTATCATCTTGGTGATCGCGGGCAATTTTCTCAATAGTTACGAACTCATGCAGGGCTCCTTACGTAGGGTGGAGAAATGGTGCTAGGAAACGTGCTTGTCAGTCAACCCTGACAAGACGGAACTAGTTGTTTTCACGAGGAAACAGTAGCTCGATGGTCTGCCGGAACCCTTTTTATTTGGGAAAGGGCTAGTCAGATCAACTTTGGTCAGGTATCTCGGAGTGACCTTGGATGAAAAGCTAAGTTCGACAAAACACATTAATTGGAGGTAAAAGCTCGCAAAATCTTGTGGTTCTGTCCTTGGGAGGTCACGGGTTTAGGACTAATAGTGATCCATTGGATCTATGTTGCTGTCATAAGGTCTACCATCACCTTCGTGTCACTGGTCTGGTGGCCTGGCTCTGAG
Organism: Laupala kohalensis; assembly: GCA_002313205.1. Taxonomy (NCBI): domain Eukaryota; kingdom Metazoa; phylum Arthropoda; class Insecta; order Orthoptera; family Trigonidiidae; genus Laupala; species Laupala kohalensis. Next base: position 131,782 of record NNCF01132905.1, read on the forward strand.
GTGGGGACGACAATTACCAGACTAAACACCATACAAAGACTTGCTTGCTTAGGAATAACAGGGAATCTGGGCACTACTCCGCCATGGAGGCACTTCTAAGTCTACCTCCGTTTCACATAAATTATGGAGCTGGCAAGCATGGGGCCATACCGCCTATGGTCACTCGATGGGTGGTCCTTTAATAATCCACGAAAAGGACACACATCAATCCTGAGAAGACTCCAGGTAGCAAGACCCTTGGCAGGAATGATTGGGGACCTGGGGAGTCCCGGATAAGATATGGATTACAAATTCTCCGTGATGATTCCAACGAGAGACGATTAGGTCGAAAGCGTCGGGACTAGTCTTCAGGTTGGGGGCCACGTTTCGTTTACGGATGGATCACGGACGGGAGCGGGAACCGGGACCAGGGGGCCTAATACAAGCTTCCATCCCTCCTTAGGGGGATACACCACAGTTTTCCAGGCAGAAGTATTTGCCATACTGGTCAGCGTTAATCACATACAAAATATGTCTGGACTTAGTGGCCTCATTAATATATGCAGCGACTGCCAGGCAGCACTAAGGGCATTATGTGCCTGTAGAACAATATTCAAACGTGTGTGGGAATGCCAACGGATGCAAGGCATACTCTGTGAACGAACCCTTTGGGGAAATGAAAAGGCAGACGAACTGGCAAAGTTGGGATGTATGGGACACTTTTGTGGCCCGGAACCCTTCTTTGGAATATCTCCACGAAAGGTGAGCCTAGAGATAGTCAATTGGTCACACCACCACATCATCATCTGGATGTCACAGAATATAGCTAAGCAGACCCGCGAGTTAATTGCTGGACCAAGCCAAGAATATATGAAGGTCACACTGAAATTAGGTAGAAGTCGTACAAGGAATGTAGTAGGTCTACTAACAGGTCATAACACCCTACGGAGACATATAGACATTATGGGGATCAATCAGGATCCAGTGTGTAGGAGACGCGGCATGGAGGAGACCTCCGCGCATGTAATCTTTTGTGCGAAGCTTTTGCCCAAACTAGATACCTTTACCTAGGTTCATATTTCCCGAATCTAGAGGATATTAGGAAGGCTAAAATCCAATCTTTGGTGTCTTTTGCGAGGCTCTGGGGTTGGAATAAACCTAACAGTATTAAGGGGTACAAAGGGTCTTTTAGAACTACGTGTGGGGCTCCTCTTGCTGGGCCCACTCATACTACCTTTTATCACATTTACTAATATAATCAAATGTTTGTATTTATAAATAACTTTTTACTTCAAATGGCAATTTTATATATTAGATAACTCTGAAGTGTTTTTATTATTTAACTCCGTGGATAAATTATTCCTTCAAGTTCAGCTCAAGTACCAAGTACTACGTGATCATATCTTGATATACATTCTGAATTTTTATAGCGGTTGCAGAGAAATTATAAAGTATTTCTCTTCAGCCCTATTATCAAGAACCTGTTCAATACAACAAATAAAAGTTCTAAGAGCTGATCTGTGTCTTAACTTGAAAGTTTAATTTAAAATGAAATACATCGAAAAATTTTACAAGTCTTTCTTCGCAGTCACTTGGGGTAAAGAAAATTGAAATAATCTGATTCTTAGATTTAAAACTTTCTGTTCTGTATTGCGTTTTCAATGCTTTCGTATCTCCATTTGAGAATTACGTCAACTGAAAACAAAGTTACCGAAGGACGGCGTGAGTTCGAATCACTTTTGAACACTTAATTACATTTTAATTACCTTGGAAATTATACATTATTCTTGCGTATGCTACAGATGCAATTATTGAGAAAAATACATTAACCCTACCCTTATCATTGATTCATACATTGCTTTAAATATTAATTGCTCTCCGATCTTAATTTTGTCAAGTCGTTATCAAAATTTATTAATCGGTTTATTACACGATTTCTTTCAATTTGTATATCTGGAGGTCCTGCGTGGAAGATTCATGTTAGGTACTAACTCTGTTTGACGCCATGTCTCTTAATATTATTCTTTTATATACACAAATCTCTTATATTACGGCAAACCTCACCGCCAGGTAACACATTGTTCTCGAAATAATTATCATTAATCATTATTATTATTATTATTATTATTAACATAATTATTCTCTTAATTCATACTGATAAGTATTTGTGGTTCTCATTCTTTCGTTCACTCCAGAAAAATGTCAGTTCGTTTCCAGAGACTTCCCGCCAACCCAACATGTCTTCTCAGAAGCAATTTCCTCCTAAATATGGATAAGTGGAACAACAGGCCTCGGGCCTGATCCTCACCATACCCAAAGAAGAAGCAAACATTCAAGTACCTTACTTGCTCTTTGTGGTCGGAGAGATGAACAAATCACAAATCTGTCTACGCGGGCCCTTTTTTTAATTTTGCTTTGTTCGAAGCAAAGTTATTATATGACATATTAGCTGATTACCCGGCGTTGCCCGGTATTTTTTTAGACCAACGTACCTACTCACCGGAAGCCTCGCATTGGGTCCGATGCAAGATACAACTGCGGTAGCGCGGTTGCACCATTTAATTAAAATGCTAATGAAATCTAAACCATTCGTCCAAACTTTACGATTTTAAGATATTTTGTATCTTTGTTAAATGCACAAAACAAAGAATCCATTATAATTTGATGAAGATTTTTCTTCTTCTTAAGTTCCTCACTTATATTGAAGTAATTCAAGACTTCTATTTTTCGACGCGTTTTCTCGATAATTTAAATTAACCTTAGTAGATATACATATGCTGTCGCGTGTATTTTTGTGTATCTCTTCGTGGCGAACAATATTGCCACTCATAGTTGTCATCTATCTCTAACCGTTTAGGCAGAGTAAGTGAATATGGTCGATTTTGTTCATTTCATCGACATTTATCTTCAACTTCATTTTGTATAGTTCTGTTCATACATTTAAAAGTAAAAGTTTGCCTATGTTCATCCTGGACATCTTAACTATCTCCTTGCTAAATTTTATTACAATTGGTTCAGTGATTTAGCCGCGATTAAGTAAGAAACAGACAGACACGCTTTCGCGTAACGCATTTATATATTAGTATGGAGTATGGATTAAATTTAACTCCATACGTATTTGTTTTTTATGACTTAATTTTGGTGTGACTGGAGTGATGCAATGGGACTTGTTCGTCTACCTCACCACTTACGAAATGTTTGCGAATACATCAAATATGTACAATTGCACTTTCTCCATTTACCGAATTTAACTTGAGCGCGATCTCTTTCCACTGAATCCCTATCATCTGGTCTTAACAATGCCAAATTGTGGTGTTTGTGTAAATAATGTAGAAAAAAAATTTTTTTGGATCAAAAGGTTTAACGGACCACACATCTTGAAGTGAAGAAAAAGTCTGTAACATGTTTTGACTTACGCACACCGTGAATTTTCAGTGGATTTGAAATCAATGAATTAATTGGTGAGGTTCGTGCGCTTACTCCTCTTCGGTGAAATCAATTGGATTTTGGGTAAAATCATTGGAGAAGAGAGATGTTGGAAAGCTGGGGAGCATGAGGTACCACCCTGACATTTGCTTGGAATGGGAGTGGGAAATGAAAACAGCTCAAAACGTCATTTCGTCGTATCGAGTGTCCGCTTTGATATTGGTAGTGATGCTTACACAACGCAGCTCCATTCCTCTGGATTAAAAATTTAATCTTGTTAAGTATGCTTTGAAAAACCATGAAAACTTTATTCAAGGAATAGATAGATTTAAAATGTTTGAATTGTTATGTACAAAATTGTTCATAAAATGTATGTAAATGAATTAATTTTTTACAATAAAAAACAATATGTCAAACAATATTCCTCCTTCTCTAGACGGCTTTTCACTTTGAAGTGGAAATGTATTTTCAGGGATGTACGTATCAAGTGTTCACTTCATTCTGATATGCTCAGCAAGAGTTCTAAAGCTTGTACGTCATTGGAAACTATATTGCTCAAAATCGTCACTCAATATGAATTTCATCTGTCACCCTTGATGTCAAAGAAGTATTTATTAAACTATGTGGCATCATCAAGCAATTGTGTGCGACTACTTTAATGTCAAGCGTGGAGGCAGAACAATGCTGAGGAATTTGCATTAAACATGGGACATGTGCATTAACTCAAGAACGTCATCTTCAGAATACTATTTTTTTAATTCGTAGGTTATCGATGTCTCAGCTCAGGAAAAGCATTTGCTCTCTTGAAGGGCAGATAATATTGCATAATAAATCATTATTTTCTTTAATTTCAATACAAATACATTACGGAAAGAATATTCTCTTAAATTTTGTGTGATACATGTTTACTAATACAAAATAATGAATTTTATAATTAAAGGTCTTCTTGTTAACAAAAATTATTTGCATAGTATCCAAAATTCACTGATACAATAAGTCGTTTCCAAAGAGAGGTTTCATGTCTTCCACAACTTATTGCCGTCATTTTCGCACTTCACACATTCGTTCATTTGTTGCAGTGCAAAATGACACGGAAATTTATTATTCCACTTCTAAAAAATTGTACAGAATTTAAAAAGATCTACTCTTTTGGACTTCATTCGGTATGATTCGTATCTTCCAAGCTGTCAGTAAAAATTATTTAGAGCTAATTTTGTTATTTGTACTTGAAATAGTAGGTGAATTAAATGTTTAAAAATTCAATTATACCATGATAATTTAATGATTAGTTTTGAATTATAATTTTTAAAAATATTTATTTCAATGACGACATATCTTGTTATTAATTAATAGTCGGATTAACTGCACGTATTATCCAAACACGAATAACCTCAAGTATAATTTACTTCAACATACCCACAATTTTCAGAAATTTGGAAACTGATGTTCAGAAACCCTGAAAGAAGTAGCTCTTGTTAGCAAAACGCGACAGTGAGAGTTATGATAGCACCGTCAGTGACTTCAGATTCAATACAAAGGGGTTTATATAGTTATATTTACTTCATTGTAGACTTTCATGAACCCTATGATATATTAGAATATATGTATATGTGTAAGATATATTGAGACGTCATTTATTCCAAGTGATTGAAATCCACCACTCATTTCTATTAATTGCATTTTTCTTGCTTAGATATTTGTAAAAACAAAGACTTCCCCTTCCACAATGTAGTTACAACAACAATAAATGAATATTTGTTGTATTACCATTCATGTGATAAACTTTGTTAACTCGCACGCGAAGGTTTCTAAAACAGTACAACTATTCCACAATAGAAGGCACGCGTGTCGTTTCAATAAATGAAAGTATTTCACATAGTTTAATTGAATCAATTAAACTCGGTGTGTGTATTTTTGAAGGTTTTCTTCGTAGTATGTAATACTTGAAATGAATGAAAGTGAAAATTTAATATATAGAAAGTAGAGAAATATAACAGATAAGAATTTAGAATATTATATAAGAACCTACGGTAACGCCGGGCAAAATGTACTCAACAAATCCGGATCTGTTGATAGATCTTTTAACACCAGTACGTCCAACAATGATTTTTTGAGTTTCTTTTCAAATGCCGGACAAAGTCGGGTAGTTCTTCCAGAATGAAACGAAACAAGGAGATTACTTATTTTATAAATAACCACCACATTATTTGTACTTACAATCCCCATCTTCTAAAACATTGGAAGGCAAATATTACTGAATCAATGAATAGCGGGTCTTGAAATACGAAATGACAGTAATTCTGTCCTGTTACATCCCACGTCACAAATGTGCTTCAGGGCGCATTGGAAACAACAAAATCTGCATCTGCGACGTTCCTCTTAAACTAATCTGTGTATTCGCGAGATCTGTTCGTGGAGATGTTGGCAACTGATAGCCACAAGGATCCTTAAGCACAAACAGAATGCAGACTCGGCGAGTTACCTGGAAAATCAGGTTTGTTGTGCTTCGTTCAATGACTTTGACAGGTGCGCGCAGCAGACTGGTTTCGGAAGGAAGGTGGCGCGCTTCATTATTTATTTCTTACGATAAGAATCTGTCCACGGACATGTGAAACACATGTTTGGTGGCGATAATTGCTCCGATTAGTGTTCATAATTGGATAATCATGAACTTTACACTTCGATGACGGGAAGCAACAGCCGGTACCGTACGGCGAGGAAGTAGCGCGTCATTGTTTATCATACGTAATCTACAGGGAAACGACGGTGCAGTGTTTCACACAACTATTTTCTCTACTTCATCTTCCGGAGACTTCACGGACGTAGGTCGTTAAGCAAGTTATCGTCTAAATTGTAAATAGTACATGACTTTCAAAAAAATCAATACTGCTGGCGCTGTCCAACTTACCTTAGTCCGCGGGCCATTACTTACGTACTTTCGATGGAGTGATTGATCGGGTTGGTATGGGATGAAGTTTGACAGAATGTAGCGCGAAGAGGAATGAGGTCATATGTGTTAATTTGTATCGCGAAATTTATATTATTTCAAGTAGGAAAAATTATGTAGTATATTTCTTTATTTTTTTAAAAGCATTTTAAATATTTAGTATTATAATGAATTGTTTTCATATTGTAATGTACGACGGAAGAATTCTGAACTCAATTTTCTTGTCTCTCTCCGGACATGCCACGACAAACATTAATTCTGACAGCATGTATTTTTAACATGAAGCTGTGCCCCACAACGTTTGATGAAAACTTTGATGTAAAGCGTACTGTAAAACTCGCGGGTCTTGAAAAAAGTTTCATGAGACACATACGGCCAGTTGGACAGCGATGTAAGACAATAAATTTGCAGATGAGTATTTTAAATTGATTCCATATTTTGCAAATAATATTAAACAGTTGTCACTAGTTTTACGCAAGTAACAGTGTCATTGTCAAAAATTATCGTTTTGCTTCCGATTATTATTATCTGGAATAAAGTTATCGTTTTCGATTTAGTCTTTTCGTCCGTAGAAATTCTCTGCATTCAATATGAAATTATAGAATAGGAGAACACAAGAAAATTAATGTGTCTTATGTCACATATTTTAATACTTTGCACATAACTGTTAGACTATAAAAAGATATAATTAAGGTTTGTAATCCTATTTAAAATGTTTGATTTATAGAACTTGAGAAAATTTTGTCTGCAGCCAAAAATAATTATTTAAATTAATGAAGTAAAGTTTTGTAATCTGTGTTTACTGGACGATCACTGTCTTTCATTATGACAAGGACCGATCAGAGTTCCAATTATTTCATTTGTCAAAAGTTTAACATGAAACCTATGATCAAATTTTTAATATGTACACGGTTTAATGAGGATTATACGAATTATTAGGGTGTTTTATTTATAGGATGTTGGCAGAAATTTGTAAAACAAGTTTAATTATGCTAATCATTAAATATGATGTCCATCTTTCAAGCAATTTCGTAACATGTGCATCTAAATTATAGGTGTAAGTGAAATTTACGAACACAAATTTGATGACACGAGCATGAAGTGTAATTTTGATAACACTATACAATACTTCACAATTCTGTGGAGAAACTGAATGGAACGGTTCTAGACACATATATGGTGGGGTACGTTCAAAGTGAACCATCTGAAGAAAAAAAAATGGATTAGCTTGACCTCCTTATGAAACAGAAGAGTTCTTGTTTCCTTCCATATTTTTCGTATTTTTCCTATAGTGAACGTTATTCAGAAGACATAGTTTTAATAACTTGTCCTTAGGCGATACTTCTTGCAGTATTTAATTTCCCATGCAAGAGAGTTGGGAAATTAAATACTGACAGTTATTACGGGTTTATCCAGTTACAGACAGTTATTACGGGTTTATCCAGTTAATAGACTGTCAATATTACTAATTATTTAATCATTGGAACCTCAAAAATATCAAATGCGAAGAAATTAGATTTGCCTGAGCAATCTATTCAAGATGAATGGTAAAGGTTTTTCTTTCAAATGTCCGCGATAAATAAGAAATCGATATTGAGCTACATATTTAATGCCATTTGCCAACGCTGTTCAACTTATCTTCGCCTGCAGGCCATTTTCTGTGCACTTTCGATCGATCGAGCTGGCACGGGATGGAATTTGGAAAATGTCGCCCGATGAATGCAACTAATGGGTCATATTTATTTGTTACACGATATTTTGAATCTCGTCAACAAATTTATATTATTTCAACTGGAAAAATTGAAGACTACATTTCTTTATTTTCAAAAAGTATTTTTGTTATTTAGTATTAAAATAAAATCATGCATATTATAATGTACGATGGGGTCGTTCCGAGTACAATTTTCTATTTCCCCTCACCGGCGATGCTATGTCAAATATTAATTCTGACAACATAGATTTAATATAAAAGGTTGTGTCCGCAACATTTGATGAAAAATTTGATGTAAAAAGTTCTATTTCTTGCTGGTCTGAAAATAAGTTTCGCGTAAAATAAGTTGGACTGCGCGGCCATAAGTAGTTAACTCAAGGGATGATGGCAAATAACTGCTTCTCCCTCTTGACCCACCTCTCCTCCACAAACAGCCGCTTCCTCGCCGGTGACAGGGTCTCATTGATATAGGCCGGCTGATCTACCTTCAAGTTCATGAGTCTCGTTGAAAAATTTCTTTTGACACGGTGTTTCCTCAAAAGCTCGTCTTTGTCCAGACGCCTGACAAACTTCACAATGAATCCCGGTGATGGGCTGTTGGGTCCAGTTCTTCTTCTTCCAAGCCGGTGACAGGCGTCGACCATAGAGTCCGTTATGTTCATGTCCAATGACCTCCCGACATCTTTCACGACACCGACCACATCCTCGTGTTGCTCTTTCGGGATCCCGTGAATCTCAGCGCAGTTCAAACGAGAATACTGCTCCATGTCCTCCATCTTTAGTTCTAGTTCTGTCACCTTCTCCGTTAGTCTTTTGTTCTCCTCCAGTGATTCGTCAATAATCTTCATCCACTTCTGCATAGAGCTACTCTGGCCTTTCACAGCTTTGGTGTTATTCTCCATTTTGTCACTTAGAACTTCATGAGATTTATTGAAGTTGGCTTCCTGTGATTTTTGATTTTCCACAAGTTCATTAATTTTTTTCATTATATCATCCAGAGTAAGTTTCCCCTCTTGGACCTCCGAATCAAACCGCAGACTTCTTCTTCGATTTTCTGCGCACGACGTACACCTCCACGGCAGTCCGTCAGCGGTGATGCAGTCTAGGTCAACTTTGCTCATTTTGTAGCAAGCTGCGTGGAACTCCCGTGCACAATCACTGCACAACATTTTACATTGTTTCACCGTAATGGGTTTAATACAAACACCACAACTCGCCATAGCACAAAAAATAATAAAGTAAATGAGAGTAAACTAAGTGAAATAAAAGGAAAGTGGCAAAATTAAATCAGTGAATACTGGCCGTATCTAGTTGAATTACCAGCACATGCACGCATGCTTAAATCTTTATCAACCGCTACACTGCCTTATTTCTAAGAAAACAATCCGTCCTCTCTGAGCGCTGGCACAACAATAAAACAGTAACGAAGCATAGATTTGTCTCCGCCAACTTTCATTGCACCTGTCCTTTTCTAAATTTTCTTGAATGAGTTACCATCAGGTTATTATCGTCGTTGGTGGTACAGATGTCATAATTACAGATGTCATAAGGGGTGTTTAAAGAAAATGGAACCAATAGTTTGTATGAATTGTAAGCGAAAGAATCAATGGAGTATCAATCATAGCTCACTAAGTAAAGATTGCTTTGAATAAAAAAATGCACAGAGGATGATGAATAATAGTTATTAGTTATGATTAGACTTATGCAGCAAAATTTCCAACGGGGAAAATATCGAGTATGGAAATAGAGGAATATGTGAGGGTAAAAGTAATACAAATAGGAAGCTATCAAGAGACATACTATTTAGCAGGGAAATTACAGCATATACCCTTGGCGTTCCGTGTAATAGCTGTTCATAAGCCATGGAGTAAAATAATAGTTTATGATCCACAAGCGAACATAATGGTGCTAAATCAGTACTTGACATCTCATACTCAGGCTATATTACATAGAAAATTAGACACAACAATAGCAGTGATTAATTGTTATTGTCAATATCAGAAGAATTTACATGAAGGTTTTGAATGAATGTGACCGAATATGTTTAGAGAATAGATATGAAATAAGTGGAACGTAGACAAGAATAATGTGGTTTGGATATCAGTGCAAAACAGGCGAAATATCCTATTAAAAATGAGAGGGAAAGGGATTAAGATAGTCCGAACCATGCGTTATTTACGGGAAAAGCTAGATGAAAAACTGCTCTTTACAACGCACTTGACTTATGTGACAAGTAGGGTAAGGAAAATATTATACAGCATGGACTGTGTTGGAATCATGGACATTAATATAAGCAGGAAGGACGTTAAATTATTGTATATAGGGGCATTGCGACAATTATTGACTTACGGATGTGCAATTTGGATACATCGTGTTATATGCCAGCAATTTGAAAGAAAGATGTAGAGTGACAAGTCTTACTCCATGTGACAGGATGTTATAAGATAGTTTCAACAGATGCGTTCCAGGTGCTTGATGGGATTTTACCCATAGATTTGCAAATTCAGAAAATAAAATATCGATATCTATTAAAGCAACACAGGGAGATAATTGTAAATGGAGAACGTTGGATGATAAAATGATAACTAACTAAAGATGATAAAATGGCACGACGACGGTTAACAGAGTATTTAAAGGAGGGATGACAGTCGAAGTGGTATGCAAATTTGAAAGGAAGACAGACATACAGTTATATAGACGAGGTAACTTTTGTACAAAAGAATAGACGATGGTTTAGGCCAAGTCGACTAATGTTGGAATACCTTACTGGACATGGTAATTTTAGGAACTATTTACGGATGATCGGAAAGGATGTTGTACCTGATTGTGATTGTGGCGGGAATGAAGAGACACCAGTGCACATTTTGGGGGGATTGTGTGACAGAGCGTGCACAGTATATAAAAATATATGAAAGATATTTTGAATTTAAAGAATTTTTGACAACTGATAAACGTAGAGTGGAAATACAACATACTGGAAGAGTACATAACATCCATTGGTTATTTGCGAATGGCATTGCATTGGGATTAGAAAGAGAAATAACAAGACATCGAAGATACGCACGTAATTGCCAGGAAATAAAATTTAAAGAATGTCCTTAGGTGTTGCTCCGCTTACCTCCTCCCACAATACCGCTGGCTGCCCTTGGAGCTTCATCTTGGTAGTGCCAATGTACTATATTACACACAACAGTAATATGGTTTCTCTCATACTATATTATTTCTCCTTTTTACGTAAAATAGTGGAAGATCGGTTTCTCACCAACACATGATGTTTACGAATTTGAGAAATTGTACGATTTTTAATTTCTCACGTGGGGATGCTTATATCTAGACCCCTGTACACTTACTGTCGCGAAATGCACAGGGGGTGTTGGGGTGAGGCCCCTAGACCTCCTTACGAAGTATAAGGATTACGGCTTTTGTCGTTTTTACACAAAGTGTTTAAGTATTTATTCCTCGTACATGGTTCGTTTCGCTGGTACTAGCTGCGCTGAAAACTGCAATAACTACAGTCTGCTATTGAGACATGGGAAATCAACTATTAACAGTGTACAATGCGTTATCTTGGTAGGTAGAGTATTTATTTCCTGGTGCAAGTAAACATTACATATGGCCGTTCTAACGAACCAAATATTCAATGTTTTTAACTTTGAATGACCCCTCTAGAAAAACGTAACTATGTTCTGATTCATACGTACTAGACTTTCTTCAATAGTAAATTTTAATGCACTGATCCGATTTCCAAATTTTTTAACGAACACTCTTCTCTATACCTGTTCAATCGCCTTGTAACAAATTAAATTAATTTATGATGCACAGGATCACCTTTACAACACCACATAACAGCTATCTGCGAACACGCAGTGTAATGTTGTTATATACGGAAGTGCAAGAAGACAAACGACCGGCTACATTGCGTGCAATCACATCAGAGATGAGATCCTCTTGCATAACAATGCCAGGTTGTATACTGCTCTCCAAACTCAAAAATAGCCGCAAACGTTTAAGGGGGAAGTATAAAGCCAACCCCATTGTAACGTCGGCGCCAAGACATTCCATCAATTTGTGAAATATTAATATTTCTTTGCATTTCATAAGCCGGATATTGTTAAGAAGCTTAAATAAAGTGGCCGGTCGGCGTTAAGACGGAAGTGCGACGAACTTGGGACCCACCCTAAGCCTCTTCAGTTCTGGAGGTATTGTTTGAATGGATACCTTTCACTCCTAAGGAAGGTACAATTGATTTCGGAGAATGCGGCCTGCGACGTTGACCCAGCGATGTCCACTGGAATTTCGGTGTACCTCAGAAAAGCAGAATTTTAAGACGGATGTGAGTGAAGAACAAAGATGCTTACGAACTCCTAGGTGAGGCCCATAGCGGTTCGTCCTCTACGGCGCAGTCTCTGCGTTCTTAGAATTCAAAGGGGTGGACAAGAAGGATACTTGCAAGGTGTGGTGGCGAAGACATGGTTATTTGCGGATCACATGACTTCTGCTACTGTATATATTGGGAGGAGTGAAGATCCTAAGAGACTTTTGACTCTTTACGGGGGAGTAGAGGTTCGCCAGCACTGAGATGTGACTGAGCTAAGACTAGGTCGCGGAGACCAGATGTTCGTTAGGCTGCTGCGGTAGTCTTAATGAAGTCATTACTAGTTGCGAGTGTCGTAACTTGTATCAGTTAGTCGTTGGGGGAAACAACTTATAATTTTGAAGGTTCAGATAACCTGAGGGTTTCTACTACTTAGTTGTCTTCAACTAAATTTATCCAAGTGTAATTAATGCTTTCAGATAGCATTACTTGTGTAATAACAGTTTATTAAATGTATTAATGATTTTGGGAGTTTGTCTCCGTTTGTAAATTCAGATTTCTAGTTAATTTGTATTAAATCATTATTTATTGTTATTACACGTGTGTTTGATTGCCTGGGAAACTGGGCTGGTGGCAGCGACGAAAACTACCATAGGGGTTGTGATATTCATGTGGATCCCGCTTCTACCAAAAAAAATACTAACATCGCATCAGGACCTGAGGTGAGATGTTACACCCATCCATATAGAACACATCTTGTGACTATTTCCTTTTTCCTAAATGGAAGGAGTACTTGTATGGAACAATGCTCTCTTCAGATAGAAATGTGAAAACTGCTGCCGATAAATGGCTTAATGGGCGGGGATGTGATTTCTTCCAATACGGGTAACAAATTGGTCCTGAATATACATAAATGCCTTAGGCCCATTTTCAACAAATGGATAATAATCATGATTTTCGTCAACATGATTTGGTAATTTAATCGCGATTACCATAGACGAAATTAGTGTGACGTCACGTTCATAGCAACCGCACACTGTATTTCCAAACAAACTTCCAGTTGCCATATGAAGCATACCAGAATATGAAGCGTATGTGAGATGTGCACCTTAGGATGTAAAAGCTTAGTTCAGTTTTCTTGATTTGTATTTATATGTCATAGGAGGAAGGACAGAGAGCTATTCCTTCTCAATTTTTTTCTTCCCCCAAAAAAGTATGATATAACATGGAATTTGATAACACTGTTTCTTGCCATTACCCTAAATAAATGACAGGTCTTAGTGTTTATTACGATCAGAGTGCAATGTAAACGGATAATAAGTCTTGATAACACAACTACGGGATGTGTTTGGAAACACGCTCAACAGTCGCCACGCCAACCAACAGCACCTACTAACACCGTCTATTGTAAGAGTTTTACCATGCAAAACTAATCGTCGATTATGTTAATCGACGTCTCTCTAGATTGGTAATAGTTTTGCAGTGCATTGTGGATAATATGAAGTCAAAAAACGCATCTTGTTGCTCACCAATACCACCAACGAGCACTGGAGGCGGCAGCGGGTCTCGCATGTGCTATTGAACGTAACCTATAAAACGAGCAACGAGCATACAAGCAAAATGTACTTGCAATACTGAAGAAAATCGTGATAAGCGCTAGTAATCGAAGGGTACCCGAGGGTGTAAGCGAAAATAGCTATTTTCTTGTAAATCGTTTATTGGTGGCACGCCATTTCGAGAATCGCATTGACTGCACAGAAAGTCTCGTTTGAGACAATAAACGAACGTGGACCTAAATAGATTTTGTAACTATGTGGAAAAGTGAAAGGTATACCTCTTAATTCCATTTTTTAAATTTTCTGTCTATTGTTAATACACTTTTTAAATTGACATTGTAACCTCTTTTTGGATTCAACTACGTATCAAGTTTTTTAATACTGACAATGTAAATAGAGTAATGGTTTCCGCAAAATCAAATCCAAAATGCTAAATAAAGGATTGCAGTGGAAATATTTTATCAGAAAATTTGACAATAAAAATATATTAACTATACAATCCAAGTTTAAAAAAAGTTTGAAAAGTATTTCCATGACATTACAGTAAAAGTTCGATATTGATACCATTGTGGCATTAAACATATTAATGTTAACTTTCATTTTTAAATTCCCTTTGTGTACCATCTCAAATGCCGTGGTTCCACGAAACTTGAAAACGTCAATTATTAGGTGCGACAACACTCTGTTATTACTGCAAATAGTTATGTTCATACACTGGTGAGAAGTTCATACAAATACGTACTTATATCTTTATTAAAGTAATCAATGTTTAATTTGCTTTAGAAAGACGTATAGGTTAAAATATTCTCAATAAAGTAATGTGATCGCCAAATAACAGGCTGTATCACACGCCTCTTGTATTTGGGGATCCATAATTTACATTTTGTGTTTGTTTTGAAAATTATGTGAACTATTATTACAAAAAATTATGTGTTTGGGACCCAATTTTATTACTCTGTTAGTATCTCGCTTCCATCGAAATTTTATTCAACACCCTCTACTTGCACCCAAGGCTAATAACTCCTGACAAATGGTTCCATCGCGACCCTCGTATCCAATGCTCTAAACGATCAAATTTGTTTTTGCGGTATTACTAGCAAGCATTTGGTGTTCAATAGTATGAAAGGTCAGAAGAATTCTCGAAAACACCAAGGTAACAAATCTATCTGGTGGTTAACTGGAGATGGACAATTAATCTACATTCATTGCGTTATTAAGGAACACGATAAAAATATTTTCGTCATCCATAAAAGGTCGTTAATCATTATTTATTTATCTGAATGACGTAATGGACGTACGTAGAAGAATTTTACGTGTACAAGTCATTTGTTTACATGTATTTTCTCTATTCCAATGGTTTCTAGCTGCATTCTACCAATCGTCCCGAGTTTAGAAAATAATATTTGTTATGATACCTCCATTGTGGCAACTGGTATGACTCTAGAACAAGGAATGTTTACAAAAGGACTTCTCGAAATAAGTTATAGTGATACTGTGGATGTGGTATCAAACACTTTCGTTTCTCCGCTTCTTCTATTTCAATTTCCACAGAGTTTTATTTCAATTGCTTTCTTCTACTCGTAACTATGTTCTTTCTTCAAACAGATAAGTTATCAAACAAGAGATATTTCTGAATGTATTATTATTATTATTGACATATTTTGGAAAGTAACAATAAACATGAAAACTATGTAATGATAATTTAAACCAATAGCAAAACACAAAAACCGAGGTATGAAGTTCTCCGTAGAAGTTAATTCACAGGGCAATTGTCTACTGCTGTTTCATCATTGAAATGCATGAGGCACAGAGTGGATCCTTCTTATCTATATGAACATAAAACCACAAGACGTCCGAGTGTGCCAGTCCACGACTCCCGTTATTGCTTGAGCATCAGTCTACAACTGCTAGGGGTCATCAGACTTCAGTGCGCTACTGCCCTCGCAGAATCAAAGAATATTGCATCAAGTTCTTTTGCGGAAAGAGACAAAAAAAGGAGTATAATTAGATTAACACGAACGTAGCGAGAGAAAAAAGCATTGGCACGTGATGTCCATTTATGTTAGAAGTCAGGGAAATATGATAAATGTGATGCATATTTCAATGCGCAAAGGATGTTTTGAAATGTTTTTTCTTATGTTTCCCTTCAAGAATGTCTATCTTTATGACCTGACAAATCCATATCAATGTTATGGTTTTGAACGAATGAATCAAAAAATTAGAATCTTTCTTTCACATATATTCGAGGAAGAAATATGATAATTTGGAGCAATTGAGAAAGACGACAAAACAGAGCTAAGACCTCCTACATTGTAGGCTCCAAGTGGAAATAGTGTAATTGTAGTAAGTGAATGGGTATCCAGAGGCGTATATACGGGGATCAATCCCCTCCCGAATCAAAATTAAATTCGAGTTTTTTTTTGTATTTCTCATAATATATGTATGTGCATATCCACAAACATGAAAATATAGCACACATGTATTATATAAATACCTATGTTGTAGAAGGAAGGGAAAATGTTTATTAGCTTTTTATTTAGCTGCTTTTGTTTAAATTACAATTGAGTCGATTTTCCCTCTGCGCACTGAGAACCAGCGAGGTAAAAAATCGTGAAAATGTCGATGAAACCCCCTTGGAAATTGAAACCTACTTAATCTACCAAAAGTAGACATTTTATTTTATAGAAAAAGTAACCTACAGACACTTAAATGGCAACATAGTCTAACATTTTAACGAAAACGTAAAAATTTAATGTTTTCTTCAAAAAAAAAACTTTCTCAAATACCCTTTTTCAGAATTTAACGAAACTTTGGTGACTTAAAGTACAACTAGAGAACTCTAACTCCACCAATTTTTGGAGGGGGAGATTTACAGCTTTCAATGTTATAGTAATTTTACTTTTAATGTTACAGTAATTTTTAAGTAAGTGAAAATATGAATCTTCATGTATGTGACTTCTTTGCAAACGATGACTTGAAAACCAATATATGAACTAAAAAAAAACTTTGATTCTTAAAACTTTACTCCAGAAAAGATATAAGATGAGTCCTGCCTACTTCCTTAAAGAGTTTGGAAACAAATGATTTAAAGTAATTTGGACATAGACAAAAAAATGACTTAGTACAAAGTAATACCTGTTTTCTTTATTTGCTATTAATATATCTAATAAAATTGTACTCAGTGAGAAAGAGTCATGTTGAATGTAGAACTATTTGACATACAAAAAATTAATATTTAAGCTGAAGATTTAGAGAGCAATGCTAATATTTGAAGAAAATAAGAAATGTCTTGCTACAAAAATTAAATCCGAGTTTCTTGAAATACACAATGCAGGTAAATGAAATATTCAATTGCATATATAGAACCTAGATGTTTAAGAAAGTGAGCAAAATACAAGAAAATATTACGTTTGGATGCTTTTCAGAATGAAACTTAAAGTAATTGGGGACTACACACATCGAGAGTGAAGAAAGATGTAGCAAAGCGAAAATGTCTTTAAACTCTTTTTTCGCATATATGCCCCTACAAATCTCTAAATTGAGTTAATTTGGGAAATTTTGCGTTTTTTGAATTTAATTTTTAATGCTCTTTTTGTCAATTTTTTTACTGGAGCGCTCATTGCGAAGTTCGAGAGATTTGAAAATGAGTATTACAACTTTTTCCGCTAAGTTGCTGAAAATTTGTGTTTTCGATAGGCCATTGTGGGCAAACCGCTGAATTAAATTTAAAGTTTGAGGTATTTATTTGCCGCAAAATTTTATACTTTTTAATTTGGAATAGATTATACTTTTCTGTGCGATGATTTATTTCCGCTATATAAGTAACAAACGAAGAGAAGTGCAAAATATTCGTGTTTTTTTTTGCTGCCAAAAGTTCTACACACCTTTTGAGGTGGTGCAAACTCAGATTCCATGTATTTGGGATCAAATGAAGATATTAAGACGATTTCCTGCTTTGTCTGAATTTATTCCAACAAAAACTATGTTTACTGACCTAAGAGTCTGAACTGTGTTTATTAATATTACAAAAATCCCAAATACTTGTATTATATTTATGAAACGGTCGTGTTTGTTAAGACCGAATTACTGAAGTGCTACCCTTGCTTCATACGAAACTGTCTCGTTCACGAACACAATACTCGCAATAGTAGTAATATTCATCGCCCTAGAGTGTCAATCACTCTTTGCCAAAAAGGACCGTACCATTCGGGAATCGTTCTATATAATTCCCTGCCCAAGAATATAAAAGATATTATGAAATTGAATATCTTCAAATCCACGGTTAAATACTATCTCCTGCACCAGTGCTTCTACACTGTAAAAGAATTTATTGATTTTAATAAAAGTTAAATTCGTCTTGTACTTTATAACGCCATTGCTGTAGTACTTTTTAAACAACTTATAACAATTTAAAAAACTATTTTCTTGCATGATTGTGTTGCCGTTTGACTCATATTAATTTAGTTTTATGTGTACTCAACTTTGGCACGGTTGTATACATTAATTCTGTAGCCCCATCCTGGCCCGGGTTTTTCTCCGTTTTTCNAACTCGCAGCTAACTTTTTATCTTATCTAGGAACTTTTGCTGAAATTTTTGAATCCGCCTCTGCCTTAGGGCCCTTGATCGGAATTGATGGGGTGGTCCCTTGCTTGCTTCCGGAGAGTAAATTAGTTTATTGTCCTCCACGTGGTCATACGCAGTTTGTACTGTTTTTTTGACAATAAATTTATTATTGTTATTATAAAACATGTGTCTGGAAATGTACAAACCGGAGCGAAAATACCTTAGGAGAGTTGGTCAAAAACTCTACATAGTTAGCGACAATGTTTTTGAACCAACTCTGGAATTTGAACCAAACAATTTTTGAAAATAAGTTGACGCATTTAACCAAGCCGGCCAACGGTACACTGTTGCAACATAATGCTTAATCCAGCCTGGTAATTGTAGGAAACCATAATTGTCCGCCCCACGTTAACACTATTGAACTATGGCGGACACATTTGTGAGCTTCACTGAAATAGTCATGCGAGTGATGATTCACATCTTCTGATTAGCAGTCAATTTTCTTTGTTTTTCTGCTATTATAATTCATACATATTAATCATATTTTGCTTTTTAATTGCAATAACCCTTTAGAAGAGTCCTTCCAAATTTAAAATAATTTTATCGATATCTTTCCGAATTTTCACACTACAGACATTCCAAATAATTTATATTTATTTGTATAATCCCCCCCCCCACACACAAATAAAATCCTTGGTTCGCCCCTGTGGGTGACATATGGTTAATGTTCATTCAACCATTGCAGGTGATTCCCGATTCTATTCCCGTCTTGTCAGCGTTTTCGCCCAGCCGAAGATATGTCTTTGCGAAGCATTAATTTACAAAAAATATAATGAAATTAAATTAGTATGAAAACTATGGTAAATTGACATATCGAAAACCCATAATGGCACTGGTCCAGAATTCATTACCCCCGGCGTAACAAAAGATGATTCAAGTGAAACTTGCCCATGTTATAAAAGAGTTAGAGAGAAAAAAGTTTGAGGGGAGATTTACTCGCATATGACACCAAATATTGCTAGATACAATTTTTTCCGCTCGCGTTAAAATTATGACAAAACAGGCAATTAGAAGTGATGAGTAGGAAATTTCCATAATTAGTCAATGTCGTTTATGATATTAAAGTTATTTTGATACTGCAATATATGTAATTTCTAAAACGAACTCTTTGTAGATATACATTTTCTTTTCGTCTTAAGTTCATGAACAACCTCGTAGGTGGCGTTCAACTCGTGTCATTGTAACCTGCTGCGTGAGAGCGTTGGAAGACTGAAAAAAAACGCAACTTCCGAGTACCGAGTTTGCATCGTCTACGTCAAGGTGAAAATTGTGACGGACCGGGACTCGAACACGGGACCTACTGCTACGGTTGCAGGCGTGATACCGCTGCACTACCCGCCTCGACTCCCAAAATAACGCCACTTAGACAACATACATTGCCCCGTTTCACTTAATCTTTGGTACAGTCGTGGAAACATGGTGTGAGCCGGATGTCTCCTACGTGGATATTTGGTCCTGTACAACCTTTCAGTTTCTCTGCTGCTTCCATTTGCTTGCCTATAAACGAAGTAGAATTTTGCTTATAACTTTTGACTCGATTGTTTTCGGTATATGGTTCCTCATCTCAAAATTGATCCACTTGCTCTCCTCCATCGTCCATCAAAGTTGTAACATCATCTCGGATACATCCCGTGTAGTAGTTCAACGTATCCTAGTGTTGTGACCAGCTAAAGATAAAATTTGTGTGATATTTTTTGTTGTAATTGCGAAAATTTTGTGCTGTTTTCGGGTGAGGCAATAAAAAAAGGTAGAGATCAATGATCATGTGTAGGATGATTTTTTATATCAAAAGCAAGCCATGTAGATTTTGTGTTACCCTGTCGAGGTGTACCCAACCGCTTCATAAGAACAAGTTTTTGCTCTCTCCAAAGAAGAGATGTTATTGCAGAAGTGGAGAAGAACTTTCTCTCGGAAGCAGTAACATCAATAAAACCAGGAGATAAGTAGTTGATCACCTTGTTTGACGATTATATGAAGATACAACAAAAAATAGTGCAAAATATTCCGACATGCTTAATAAATATTTCTTCACATATCGCTTGGCTATGTTTCATAAATTTACCCTTCTGGGCAGTTTTGAGCAAATTTGTATTTAACTTTTAATTGTTTCTAACGTGATTTACAGAGCGGTTGTATGACATAAAGAGCAAAAACGAGTGTAGACATTGTTGTAGATAGATAAACCTATATTTAAGTTTCTTTTAGTGTTAGAGCAAATATATTATGAATACGGGAATAATGTAAAAAATCCCTAATTCTTTTATTTACGGTATCTTAATATCTCTAACAAACTACTATGAGTGATGTGTATCGATATTTTTTTAGTAAAGCTATGAGACATCTGAAACTATTTTTAGTTCTAAATCTCTCTTAGTTTCTGTAGTTTTTAAATTACTGTAACTTCATATAAGTAAAATAAACGAAACTAAACATGTGAATAATAACGGGCAATATTATATCAAATGGTTGGTCATCTTAAAGATAGGAACCGGGATTCTCAATACTCTCGACTTATAAAAACAAGAGATTATTAATTACGAACAAATAATTGTGCAATGTAAGTGGAATGATATTAAGGTAGAATGTTATCACATGATTAAATTAAAATATTCATATTATTTACAGTATTAAATTATAATTTGGGAAAAAAATAGTTTGCTGTTAAGTCACTTTTCTTGTTGTATCATCATACCACGAATCTTCTTCTTGAAAAGAAAAAGTGAGAACTCACTTAAGTGATAATTACCTGCACATAAAATGGTTTTGTTCCATCAAAGCAGTAGTAAGTTTTCGAAACAGAAGAAAAGTCTTTTGAGCACAATATTATCCCGAGTCGTAGAGAGGATGGACAACACTAGTTTGCCTTCTCTGGGCACGGATAATTATGAATGCGAAGGTCTGTTCTCCGGGGAGCGTAGCCCAAAGCATGTGCACATGCACCTGGCCAGTTCTCGCGAACCTATGTCATACCCCATAAGGGGATTAGTACCCACATGTGGCTCACTTATTCCCGGTTTCCACGTACCAACGCGTCGGATACGATTTTAAACTCGCAACCTTGAGTACCTACTCGGGGAGGGAAGTTTGTATCGTCTGACGGGGTGTGACACAGGTTCAACGGAACGGGTTTGTGGATGTTGTGTATGGGCAATGAGAGTCGAGGAGGGTGGTGTAGCGAAAGCACACCTGCAGTCCACCCAGATTCGAGTCCCGATACGTCGCAATTTTCACCTGGCCGTGCCCTCTGTTTTAATTGTTCAACGCCGTTACGATGTATGTACGACGCATACTTCAAATATGGAGTTCCCAAGTACATCCCAATACAAATGAGATGCAGCTAGAATCCATGGAAAGAAGAGCGAAAAGAAATCGCAATTCGAAACGCAGAGTAGTACTTACGAAGAAGTTTATGTATTTAACTGAGGTAAGCGGATGTTATCAAGCATTGTACTGAAAGTCTGAAGTTAATTGTAGCAAAAAGTGGGGAGAAACGTTTACGACTTTCAACTCTCATAATAATTTTCCTTTAAGTATGTATCCGTACTATTCACTTGTGTTAAACTAGCTTTCATTAATTTTATGATCTCTTTTTCAATTATCTCGCAAATGGCACAATAAATCGAGGAAAAGGTATTAAAGAAAAATATAATTATCTATTAATGTTATCTTGATGAGACTTGGATATCTTCATTTGCCAAAACTCGTATTGAATGACATCATGACATGTGAGGGAGCCGTTCCAAAACATAATAAATATGATTCTAAAGAGATTCGTATCGATTAGACACTATCTTATATTCCGATATACGTACACTGTTATTCATTGCTTAAATGAAATGTTGATGCTGAACATGAAGTAATCACAACTTGAATTTTTTTTTTAATTGAAACGATGGGATTTAAAAAAATAGAAAGAATATTTCTACAATTCTTAATGTTTGAATGCTCAGAAATTTGAGAAAACATTACGTTTAATGTAATTAAATATTCTTTACCTTACTTAAATAATTCCTTAATTAATTGATATTTCCGATCATTAGTTTCATTTGAAGAGTATTTAATATTATATCATGATATAAATTTAAGCAATAAACTTGGAATATTAAATTTGTTCGTTTCAGAACACAAACCGAAATAAACATTATTTTTTTCGTTTCTCTGACTACAAATGGACATCAAAATTAATATATCTTTATTTATTATTAATATATAAATTGGAATATTTTACTCGGTCTCGGAACAGAACCCACGTTCCGATTCAGTATGCGTCTTTAATTATTATACTTCGTTATGCATAGACAAAAAAATTCTTGTGTAACCCATAAATTCAATTCTTGTACTCACGAATTAATTCCAATGCAGCGCGAGCAACCGGGAAAACCGGGAAATCCGAAAAAAGTCAGGGAGTTTCTGGAGAAGCTAGGGCGAAGTCAGGGAATTTGCTGACTCCTCAGGAAAAAATCTAAAAGCGATAACAAAGATCGCCGATTTAAAAATGTCTGTAATTTTTTTCCTTGAATTTGATTTAAAGCAGTCAATAAACAATTCAAACCCAATAACCCTTCCTCTGGGAGCACTTCTTCACCTATAGCGAAAGCAACAAGTTATTTCTTACAATACTATTGATGGAATATGATTACAGGTGTCCCAGACTATTCCAGTCTGCGACAGCTCTGAAGCAATTCCACCAAATATCTTCGTTGCAGTGAATCTGTCGCGGTAGTCGCGCTCGGTTCCGTTGAAATCATTCGTTGCAACAAGTGTGTCATTATTTATATTTTAACGATATAACGAATTGCTACGCGTGTGAGTTTGTTTTCTCAATGCAACGTTATGAACCACAGTTTGACACTAATTCATTTTGATTATCACGTAAGATGTCAGTTTGACGTAACTTCGATTTTATTTTCATGTCAAACCAAACTTGATTCGCTGTACTTCTGAATATGCATTTCATATCGTTTCGGTAGTTTACGAGAACAATTTACAGAACTTTGAACAATTGTTTCAACAGTTTACGGAAGAGTTTGCTCCGTTGCAACGACGTGATAGCGAGACGGTTCCAATCGGAGCTGTTAAGTCTGAAGTTGGAGTGGAAACGGTTTCGTTATACTTCAATTGCAACGTAACAGTCACCGCTTCAGCCTCCAGCTCCAGTTCTGCTCCAGAGACAGTTCCAGTAGAAACGACCTACCTCTACACGTTATAGCTTTGTTTTATTCGTATTTTTGATATGTGCTTATTTTTTTAGAGTTCAATGACTCTTTACCTTTGAAATGACTCAGACCAATAACTCATTACGTATTGAAGAATTATTTATGAACTAGCTGATTACCCGGCGTTGCCCGGAATTTTTATTACTCGTTAGACCAATGAACCCACTAACCGGAAACCTCGCAGGTCGAATTTTTGCTTCCGATCCAAGATACAACTGCACCATATCATTAAAACGCGTATAAAATCTAAACTATTCGTCCAAACTTTACGATTTGAACATGTTTTTTATCTTTGTTAAATCCACAAAACAAAGAACCCATTAACGCTGATGAAGAATTATTTTCTTCTTAAATTTCTGACTTAAATTGAAATATTTCAACACTTCAACTTTTCATAACGTTTTTTCGATAATTTAAATTAACCTTAGTAGATAAACATATGCTGTAGCAAACTATTTTGTACAACTCTTCGAGGCGAACAATATTACCACTCATAGTTGTCATCTATCTCTAATACCCGCAGGCTCAGTTTCGACTGAGTAAGGGTTTGGCGAACCCACAGCTCCGAGCTGGGGACTGGTACTGCGCCATCAGTCCTCGGACACCGTAAGCTTTGAGCATGCTTCAGCGACCACCATTGGCGCGATGGTGGAAAGTTGTGTGTTTCAAAAAGCAGAAATCTTGCCTTTAGTAGCGAGGAAGGATTAAACCTCTAAAAAATCAATCTCAAGGTGTGTTACTTGCCGATGAGGTGAATAGGTGTTGAGGATAAACACTCGCTAGCGGACAACCTCTAGGGCTACTGCCGAACCTCAGTGGTATAAGGCTTAGTGGCGTGATGCGGGGGCTCCACGTGGACATCTGTTCCTCCGAACTCGTGGTACAAGATCACAGAAGTTTTAATTGTCTCACATTGCGGAGTGGGTGGACAGCAAGGCGTGTTACACACCCAAACATCTTGGAAGCGGCCGAGGGTTCATAGCCCTCCCGCTTCTGAAGAGAAGTCAAAGAAACAGAACATTACTCACGAGAATCATTTTATAATCAACGGAAGCTTTGAGATGGTTTCACCTTTGTATATATTTAAAGGTTTAGAAGGTCTCGTTGGTTCTCTGAAAAGTATTAAGAGATTGAGAGACGGAGCGATGCTTCTTGAAACCAAAACAAGCAAACAAGGTTTAAAACTTTTACAATATACACTGCTGGGAGAATATCCTGTCAAGTGTGAGCTCCACGCTACGCTTAACCGTAGCAAGGGAGTAATCACTTGCAGGGATATTATCGACATGACTTGCAAAGATTTGTTTTAGGAATGGGAAACTGTCCTCGTACTAGAGGTCAGTTAGATCATGAAGAAGGTTGGTGGTGTTCCCGAGAAGACCGCCTCCTTAATCGTGACTTTTGACTGTCCTTTTTTTTTTGGTGGGGCTTTAGGGCTCGCCAACATCGAGGGTCATTAGAGCCCATGCAAGTAGGGAAAAATGCAGTTTCGCACCAT
>NNCF01132907.1:0-16911 GCA_002313205.1 Laupala kohalensis
TCTTTAATAACATATTTTATGATATTTTGTTTTGTAAGAATAATAATAGGTTTGTAAATATATTTAAATGAAGTATTTCATGAAAAATGTTTGTATTGAGTCATACGGAGTTTAGTAGACTTTGGCACTCAGTTTGTGGCACGAAAGTGACGCAATAATGTGTAAATACAGCGGGCAGGTTGGAGAATTTTGCAGTGTGTTCAGTAATAGGGAGAAGTGATGAGCAGGATAGTAGTGTGAGAGAAGTGAGTGGATTTTGTTCCGTTGAAATATTGTTGTTTCTTTAATGTATTCATTGCATGTATTTTTGTTGTGATACCCTGAGGAAGACGTTGTATTAAACGTCGAAACGTAGGCAGAAATTCGTCTTTTCATTTTTGACCTTCTTATATATAGATAGATTATATAATTCGATTGTCAAATCAGATTCGTTGGTTATACCTCGCAGACGTCATTCCTAAGCATAAAGAATTAGAATAGAATTATTCTTCAATATATGTATTTTCCCGAGGATAATTCAGTTAGGGGAAGCACATGACGCATTTGCGGATATATGTGAATAAGTTATGTCACATAAGTAACTACTGATAAGAAGTATATAAAATACTAGCTGATTACCCGGCGTTGATCGGAATTCTTTTTACTTGTTATGCCAACGAACCCATTCACTCGCCCGGATCCGCGCAGGTTGAAATTTTGCTTCCGGTGCAAGACTCAACGGCGGCAGCGTGCCTGCCCCATTTCATTAAAACTCTTTTAGAATCTAAACCATTCGCCCAAATTTTACGATTCATAAATTCTTTTAATATTTGTTAAATGCACAAAACAAAAATACTATTAAAATTCATAATGATTAGTTTTTTCCTTCTTAAATTATTCTCTTAAATTGAAGTATTTAACATTCCTATTTTTAATAAATTTTTATCGATAATGTAGGAAAACTTTTGAAGATAGACATATGCTGTTCCGGACTTTTTTATAAAACTCTTAGAGATAACAATATTGCCATTCACCTTGTCACCTATCACTAACCGTTTCGGCAGCGTAAGCAAATAAACCTTTTTCCCGATTTCGTCGACATTGATGGTTAAAATAATTTCCTATCTTACATTTTAAGCAATTTTAAAATAAAAATTGACCCATGTTCATCCTGAATATATTAACTATATCCTTGTTAAATTTCAACACGATTAATTCAGTGATTAAGTAAGAAACTGACAGACATACTTTCACATTACGCATTTATATGTTAGTATAAATTTACTGCAATCCAAAATTTCTAGTACATTCAAAGATATTTACGTGTATATTGTGGTAGAATTATGTTCGCATTGCATCGGGAGGCGTAACTTCTTCCATATTTGTTTTTAAGAAAAATCCTTTAACAAGAGTAATTACAGACTCTACTTAAGCCTGACACCAATTTTCAATTTATTCGGTAACAAAATAGTTAACACACTTGTTGAAAATCCTATATTGTGTCCTTCTCAATTAATGTATTTTAATCAAATTTATCCCCTTCGATTTATCATGTTTAAATCATTTTTACTAAATTTACTGCACTCGAAAATTCCTAATTAACCGAAAAATTTACGTTTATAAAAAATGGAGTATTTAACAAGTATTCACGTTAATAAAAAATGGGAGGGTTAAACTTCTTTCAGATTTGTTATTTTAAAAATTCCTTTTAGAAGGGTTAATTTCAGACTCTACTTTAGCCTGACATCAATGTTTAAGTTATTCCGTGACAATATAGTAAATTTTTGAAAATCCTATATTATGTCCTTCCCAATTAATGTTTTTTAATCAAATTGAACACCTTCAATTCCTCTTGCTTAATTCTATTTTGCTAAATTATGTTCACTCATAAATTCCTAATATCTGTAAAGGTACTCACGTTTATAAAACGTGAGGTTAACATACATCACGGTGCATAACTCCTTTCAGGTTTGTTTTTAAGAAAATTCCTTTCAAAGGGGTTAATTACAGACTACTTTAGATTAACACCAATTTTCATGTTATTTCGTCTCAAAATAGTGAACACCTTTATTGAAAATCCTAGATTGTATCCTTCCCAATTTAAAAAAAATTAAATTGACTCCTTCGGTTCCTCTTGCTAAATTTTTTGCACTCCAAATATAACCGAAGATAATCACGTTTTTAAAAAGTGAGATAAACATGCATTTGAGGGCATAATTTCATTCAGATTTATTCTTAAGAATACTACCTTCACAGGGGTATATTGCAGACACTACTTTAGCCTCACACCAATTTTCAAGTTACTTAGTCACAAAATAGTGAACACTCCCGTTGAAAATCCAATATTGTATCCTTCCCAATTTTCGTATTTAATTTAAATTGATCTCATTCCATACCTCTTGGTAACTCCTGGTTTTCTAATTTTACTGCACAACAAAACTCGTAATATAACCCATGACATTCACATCTCGGTCCTATACTCTTTTTATTATATGTGAACGACATGTCATCATCCACATCAGATTGCAAAATGGTTCTTTTTGCTGATGATACTAATTTACTATGTAAACATGAAAACGCTCAAAAAGTTTTGTCTAACCTTTCGACTTGGTTCCATGCAAATGTCTCATTGTAAACACTGACATAACAGTGTCTATGTCATTTCACAATAGTATCACAAAATATTTATCACAGGTTTCTATTTCTTTAAACGGAATATCATTAAAAACTGTTACGAATACAAAATTCTTAGGTCTCCATATTCAAGACAACCTCAAATGGAATTGTCACGTTGACAATCTTAATTACCAATTAAGCAAATTGTGTTACTCATTCCGAATCTTAGTTAACGTAGTTAGCCCACGTATTTCCCGTTGCGTATATTTTGCAAACGTTTACTCCCATTTACGTTACGGCATTACCTTCTGGGGTAATTCCGGTCAGAGTATTCAAACTTTCAGAATTCAGAAGAGGATAGTTCGGATAATTTGTAAATCTCACCCCCGAAACTCTTGTAAACCTTTATTCAAGGAATTAAATATCTTAACACTTCCCTGCATTTATATTTATGAAACGATCATGTTTGTTAAGACCGAATTACTGAAGTGCCACCCTTGCTTTATACGAAACAGTATCGTTCACGAACATAATTCTCGCAATAGGAATAATATTCATCGCCCTAGAGTGTCAACCACTCTTTGCCAAAAAGGACCATATCATTCGGGAATCGTTCTATATAATTCCCTGCCCAAGAATATAAAAGATATTATGAAATTGAATATCTTCAAATCCGCGGTTAAAAACTACCTCCTGCAACAGTGCTTCTACAAATGTAAAATAATTTATTGATTTTAATAAAAGTTAAATCCGTCCTGTATTTTATCACACCATCGCTGTAGTACTTTTTAAATAACTTATAACAATTTCAAAAAATATTTTCTTTCATGATTGTGTTATCTTATGGCTCATATTAATTTAGTTGTATGTGTACTCTACTTGGGCAGGGTTGTGTACATTAATTCTGTAGCCCCACCCTGGTCCGGGATTTTCTCCGGTATTCCTTCGGATAGAGGTGGATTTCTTATAGAGGTTCTCTAGGCTTTGTCTAGGGGCATGTTTATTGTAACAATAAAGCGTGAATTTAGTGTTATTTCAATCCTTATGATTTTTAAATACTATACTCAGAATAATCTATAGTTCGATAATAATTTGTACATGTAATTTTGCTTAAAATTACAAACATATTGACATTCTATTAGTATTATAACTCGCAGCTAACTTTTTATCTTATCTAGGAATTTTTGCTGAANATCCACCTCTGCCTTAGGGTCCTTGATCGGAATTGATGTGATGGTCCCTTTCTTGCTTCCGTAAAGTAAATTAGTTTATTGTCCTCCAGGTGGTCGTATGCAGTTTGTACTGATTTTTTTACAATAAATTTTGACATTTATAAATATCGCGGTTACCATGCATTGGGGGGCATAACATTTTTCAGATTTGTTCGTAACAAAGTTACATTCACACAGGTATATTGCCGACTCTACTTTAGCTTTACACCATTTTTCATTAATTATGTTACACTGCAACACGCCGTTCACATCCCGGCCCAGTCTACCATTAACATTAAATTTGCGACTCCCACAGACCTCTGAGGTAAACTCATAGTGACTACACTACTCATATGAGGCAACTCGTTTCGGAAGTACTTGAGTAGGGTCAGGTTCATCCAATTCTGGTTCACAAATACACAGAAATCTCAAAATTTCATTTTATTTTTTTCACTTTTCAATTTTTTGAATTTACTTGTATCACTAAATATCAATTTTACTAACGTGTGAGATAAGAGGGATTGTGTCTTTAAAGTCATTAGGTTCGTGAAGCAGAAGAGAAAACACATGACTGATCTACCAAAACTCACTTAGGAGTACGTCGTCGCAAGTCATCGAAACACTTCCTAGTAAACAAAAGCAAGCTATTCTTAAGGAATAGTTTATATAATTTCTAATATTATTTTTTAAACAACAAAATCATTTGAAGTCATTTCTGGAGAATAGACATTTATATTATATGAATAAACGTAAAAAAAAATTGACAACTTTCTTTCTCTAATTGTTGACACATTTGAACTTTTTGAATACACTTGTCTCACTGAATATCATTTATACTAACGTAAGCGATACGAAAGAGTGTGACTTGAAGGTCACTATGCTTATAAAGCCAAAGACGACGCGGCGTCGCAGGTCACCGAAACGCTTCCTAGCAAAGGAAAGCAAAGTATTTCTAACGAATAGTTCATAAAACTCTAAATATTCTTTTATTTCTTATTTAATTACAAAATCATTTGAAGGCATTTCTGGAGCTTAAACACTTTTATTTTCCTAAAAAAAGCAAAAAAAAATTTACAACATTTTTCTTGTGTTTTTTTAACTTTTTAACTTTTTGAATTGACTTGTCGCACTAAATATTTCTTATAGTAAGGTATACGATACGTAACAGTGTGTCTTGGAGGTCATTAAATTCGTGAAGCAGAAAAAAAACTCGGACGACTTAGCTACCAAGACGACGTGTTGGGTACCTCACTTAAGCGTACGACGTCGCAGGTCACCGAAACGCTTCGCAGCAAAGGAAAGCAAGTTTTACCTATGGAATAGCCCTGTATCTGCATAGCCTACTAGGAATGTTTTGTTGGCTATCATATCTCTCCTGGCGAATTACATCTTACGACCTCCAGACGTTTGAAGTGTGTTTTTGTATATATCGTTTACGCGCTTAATTTGAACAGTCCAATAGCGGATTGAAATTAATTTTATTTGCCATAATGTTTGTCACAGTGTAGTGCTTGTGTTGTATTTTATTGATTATTTGAGATATTTTATTATGTAATATTTTCTTTGATTTAATTATTATTATATTTTTTGTTTTTTTACTTTGCGCGTTTGTATTTGTGTTTTACACAATTATATTTTTTTATAATGTTTCTATTTGGTATGTGTGTTGTGTTTGATTCTTCTTATATTTTTTTAATTTTATTTTATTGGAAAATACAGTTTTATTCTTATGTTAATTGGTTATGTACTCATTGAGGTAGGGGTTGTTGTGTGTCATAGAGTAGGTTGTATGTGATGTAGCTTTTCTTGGTGTGAAATTTTTTTTACCGAGATTTATGTGAAGTTTCGTCTGGTTTGTGATTTGGTATTTTCGCTGTTAATATTCATTTTTGTTTGTTTGGAAAAAAGTTGTTATAGTTGTATATTGTAACGGTAGCAGTGATTTTCAGATACTTATTATTTTAGTCATTTAAGTTACTTTTGGATGAATTTGGTTATATGAAATGTGTCGACTAAGGCTTAAGGTAGTCTTTTATAGCTTTATTTCACATTCGTTTGGTTAAATCATTTATTGCACATATTTGAGCGATAACACCATGGCGTCAGGCAAGAAAAATTGTTTGTGTTATTTAAATATTGATATTCATGCGAATGAAATGAAGATATTTGTTTGTCAGTCACGTGTATTTAAAATGTATTTTTGTGCAGGTATAAAGGTAATCTTAACTTGTGAAATTATGATCATTGTATATGATCAATATCATAAATAATATGATCAGTGTGACCATCAAGTGTGTCAAGATAAAGGAGAACAAATTGTTTCAGCCAATAAATGAACTAAGCAATTCACATGAATTTTTATATCCCAGTGTTTAAATTGACGTCATGTGGAACTTAATAGAGGAAACAGACTGAACCGATTAAGATCGTAGAGAAAGATAATGAGGAAAATCAATGTCTATGAATGAAGGCAAAACCTGGTGTATTAGGAAGATCATCGGGTTATGGATCATAGAAGGACAAGAATGTTATATTGGTGATTATGGTAAACTGGTTGAGGTGAGCTACACACGGGCTCCAGATTTAGTGCACAAGGCGGCAAGGTCTTGTTTTTCTAACTGAAATATCTTCTTTAATTAAAAGGAAAAGTAATTTTCATGTTACATGCAAAGGATTTAAAATTTCAATAATTGCACCATTATCAGTTAATTAACCACCCAAAACAGAAAAGTTTTCATTCTGAAATAAGGTTATAATTTTTATTTGCTATAATAAAGGTGACAAATTATGTCATCTCTGAAATAGGTTAATAAATGTTATAAATGAATTGTCAAAAAAGTATTTACAGACTGCATATGACCACGTGGAGGACAATAAACTAATTTGCTCTGGAAGCAAGCTAGGTACCATCCCATCAATTCCGATCAAGTGCAGAGGTAGATTTAACATATTAGCACACTCCTGAAGATGAGAATAAAATGGAAGTGTGCTAAAACTTTCCACAAACTCCTATCAAATATTCTAGAGCTTGTCAAGTTAGCCAGATGTTTGTCATCAAACGTGTATTGCCGATGGTGGTTAGACAAATTTTTGAAGTAGGGGTGATACCTCTAATACGTTTTTTCAAGAAGTTATTGTGTGTTAATAAAATTTGTTGATTCACATTTTTCACCAGAAGCATGATTTAAACCAGCGAAACGTGTGTGATAATCATGTCTATTTTTAGTTTCCGAATATTCGTGGGGGAGGGGGGAACAAGTGCCCCTTTCCTTTGGATAGACCTATAGCTACATATGTCACATGAATGAAGTATAAGACACCAGCCAAGAAAGCGTACAGTAACTAGCCAAGAGAAAGAAAGATAAGCAATTATTGGGAAGACATGACTGGGGATTGATTGGGAAGTGCCGGACTAATTCTCCCACAGTTGATTGAGTGAATGATTGATGAAAGATATAAGTGTAATCAAAATATTTTACGACTTACGACCTTATGATGGATAGATACCATATAATATATTATTTGGTTATACAAGTATAATGGACGTTAATAGAAGAGATTAATCTTAGAAAATTTCCACATACATAAATTATTAAAACTGAATGTCCCTCTCTGCAATGAACATGTAAGCAACCTTTCTCCTCTCTTGTCCCGTCTTACTCACATGACTTTCCCAGTCAGTGATCTAACTGCACTTCTCCCCCCGCCCCTACTTACCTGTAGTTCTTAAATAACGTCCCGTCGAACCCTTTGGCACATTTGCCCTTTGATACTTGGCATCGTCAGGTACGTTCAACTCACTTACTATTTACGTACCGATTTTTTTATTACTTATTAGTTTTAACTTTTATCTCTTATTCACAGATTCATTCTTCATTAATTTGTTGCTCTGTTTTCAATACACTTAAAAACTTTATTATATTTTTAATTAAGTTAAAGTGCTCCAGTTAAATATTTCGAAAAGCTTATCGGTTTAAAATACTTAAAGTTCCTTATTTAGGCAGTACTTACTCTTTGTCCTATCCCGTTAGCGTTACAGTCACCAAGAACTCGAACAGTCATCAACGTTTCCAAAAGCACAAGCACCATAAATTATTTCATGTTGAAGAGTGCAAAGCTGGCAAAGCTATAGTTCACAATGTTTCCTTGCGTAACGTGGAGCCTCTGACGCTCTCTATTTTATCTACTTCAACTTCACTCAACTGTGTCCAGGAGCAGATTTTGCGGTCGAGGAAGATATGAAGGTTACTAAAGGAAAAATGAGATGTGGTGTCAGTAAATGGAATAATTCTGGACTTCCCCTTTCTATCTACCTGTTAGCTGTCAAGGTATTATAACCGAGTTGACCGGAGTCAAGTTGTCAATTACTCATGAACCTTGGAAATACTCTCCAACGAAATTCTAATCAATGAATAATTCGCTCTGCTGATGTTTACTATTGGACGATGACTCTTACTTTGTGAATTTAGAACACGATAATAAATTTAGATTTTCGTTTCACTTTATCTTTCACGAAGATCACTTTGTCTTCAGTCACGTGATGCGTCTGCCATTTTTGTTAGAACAGTATTTGTCGCAGTTTTTTGTGAATAATTTTTGTAAAGGTATAAAAATCTTCACATCATTGTGTTCCTATTTCCATTTGATAGGGTTAGTCGTTACTTTTTGCTATGCTAAGCCGACACTGTTGTCACGATATCAAAAATACACAAGTCCGGGAAAGTTTGTCCATATAAACTGAAAGTAATATGAAGTCAAATAATTCAAAATCGCTGTAAGGATATAAAAATTCATTGCCCCTGGATAAGGAATGGTTGAAACTTTCGTTTGAAACATTCTGGAAAGTACTTTAGCCTGGTCACTCTGACGGATATATCTTAACACAGTTCCATGAAGGAGGGTTCAGTTGCCCGTACATGGGAGTGAAGTTGAAATCATTGCCTTTTTCCTGTAATCTAAACGGGCTGATTTTGGCTTTAGTTTTTATTTTCATTTATATCTTAGTAAAGTAAAATATACTTTTTTTGTCAAAAGAGCAAAATCAAACTGCGTGTGGCCTTGCGAAGGGCAATAAACTCTCCGGAAATGAGGGAGGGACCATCCATTCAATTTTTTTTATCAAGAACGCAAAGGCGGACTTATAAAAAATGTTGTTTAACAAAAACGAGCTAGTATCCTTTTAAAACCATTAAAAACATCACTTGTAAGAATAAAATAGTGAGGCAAGTTCACCATATTTTAGAACCTTCCTTTATAGAGTCTTGATAACAATTAAAAAACTTTGATGAAAGACTACATGAACACATTTTCGCTTTCAAACACCTCACCGGATATTCGCATTTCGTCACACATCTTATAGAAAACTATCACACGTTCCACACACTCAATGATTTCCAAATTTTTAGATATAGAAAATAATTACTGGATAAGACCTTAATTAGAAAACATTCACAATTTACTTGATTCCAACATTTTCACACTCATTCATCAAATCCTAGATATTTTCTCCCCCTGCTAAAATTAGCCATAAAACAACTGAAGACAGTTACAGGGAATCAATGGAAAATCCTGAGATTTCCTTATATAACCCCACCCTTCAGGAGACAACCGTGCTTTTGGCCACCGCTTGCCAAGAGACCCAAGTATGCCAGTTTTCTCATCTCCTGTTACAATTGCATATTATATTGAAAATTATTAACTTTTGAAAGAACAAGGGAGTAAATTTAATTTTAGAATATTTCAATGTTTTTATTTTGTCATTTATACTTTCATTTTATATTTTAAAAAATTATTAACTTTTCGAATTGAAAGGGGGAAAATTGCTTTTGGAATGATTATATTTATTTTGTAATTTACATTTTGTAAAATTTTTGTATCAATGAAGATGGCCGCCATGCGGCCGAAAAGGCCTTTTGCATTAATAAATAGGGACAGAATGACAAACACTTTTACTACGTATAATTAAAAAATGATTTGTGGTTTGAATGTAAGCGACAGTTAGCATAAAATGCCGTACTTGCTTCACTATTTTTTTCTTACAACATGAGATGTTTCAAGGGTATTTAATGGCACTAAAAAGAAATTTTATGGATATTAATTTTTTGATAATTAGAACATTTCAAAATACACAGCAGCGGTTGATGATGCCAAACTAGCATCGAAACGTTGGCCATATATTAGTGAATAATTTTAAAGTATTACATTAAAAATTGATTGTCTATAACAATATTGTCCTTCCAGTATAAATATATCAGTTTAGAACCAATATTACATCTAAGTTGACACAACGTCGTGTTATGGATCTGTGCTGTGAGAATTAATATTTGACGTGGCATGTCCCGTCAGAGAAAATAGAAAATTGTGATCGGACTTATCCCGTTGTACATAAAAATATGAGAACATTTTATTATAATTCTAAATATTAAAAAGACTTTTGAAAAATGTAAAAATGCACTGGTTTTTTCCAGTTGCAAATTATATACATTTGGTAACGAGATTCAAAATATAGCTTTAAAAAACAAATAAATATGACCCATTAGTTTCATTTGTCGGGCAACATTTTGCAAAAGCCCATTCCGTGCCGACCCGATCTAACGAAAGTGTGCAGGAAATGGCTCGTGAGCAAAGATAGTTGGATAAAGATGATAATAATAACTCGTGCCACCGAGTGGTTGACAGGAAGATCCAGTCTCGTTCTTCCAGCGCCGTCAACCCAGAAGTATAGGCGGAGGGGGCGGGGGACTGTCCGCCCCAGGACTCATCATGCAAATGGCCCACCATATATCATTTAAACTCGTAAATTTAAACATTCAATTCTATTGTAGTATTTATAAATGGGAATTGTAGCGTGATACTGAGCTTACATGGGGCGATAGGAAGGAGAAGGTTGGTCAGGCTATTCCTAGTAGCCAGGTCACTTAACTAGATTTACCAACAATAGGGTATCTTAAATGACCTTCTTTACGAATCACTGCCTTCTGTATGGGACTGACGAACTAAACGATGTGAGGGGAAATACGCGGGAGCCGATTGGATTAAGACAAAATCACTAGGAGTAATTACTCCTATTGAGTACGTCTTGCTTTCGAGTGAAGCGCTCAATTTCCCCTCACGTTTGTAGTGAAGTTGTGGGAGATGACGTAATTGAGAGTGCTCCATTGGTCCATTAGTAGAAGTAGTTAAGGTAATGACACTAGGAGCAGTAGGAGGTGGATAGAAGAAGTAGCGTACGCTTTTCAGTAATCACACCCATATAAACTAGGACAAAAATAGGGAAAGGTAATTAAAAAATTTTCTGGCACCTCCGGGAATTCAACACGGGATGACATACTGGAGAACAACAACGATAACACATTAGCCACCGGGGTTTAAACTTAAACATAAATATTATCTGAAACATTTTATAGTCGTAAACTTAAACTTAAACATAAATATTATCTGAAACATTTTATAATAGAATTTGACCTTATTAATTAATTGGTCATACGCAGTTTGTACTATTTTTTTGACAATAAATTTATGTATTATATTATAAAATAAAACTCAAATTTCAATTTCTTTAAATTCATCCCAGCGTTGGATATATACTAGTGAGCAAAGAAACTCGTTTGTATACGTGGGTCTCCATACGCTGTAGTGTGTGGGGTCTCCCAATACAATTCTTCCACGGGCCTCATGAGGATGTAGGTACACCACTACGTCAACCCCCAGGAAAAATACTACTTACATTCTTTCGTAATAGAGCAACTAAGAAAAATCATTGAATTTATACTTCCATTGTTTCAGTGCGGGAAAAATTCCGAATGCTGCTCTAATTGTTGCGCAAGTAAAGAATGCATTCAATGTGAGTATTTCAATCATTAACAAATTGAGTGCATACAGAAGTTAACAATTCATTTAATTTTTTGTCTTCCCCAGTACTTCGATCGTCAGACCGCTCGCTACCTAGGGTTTTAATACACAATGTTATTGATTAATAATTCAATCACGCGTTCTCAAAATATTAACATAAAAAGCGTGGGTCAACATGGGAGTTCGCGGAAAGAGACTTGGGTGGTCTGAAGCTTAGCAAGGCTTACTACATCAAAAAGCTTACTAGAAAGTTGTGGAATACAAAAACGCCATAAAAACCTTTATTTGGAAAAATCAAAAGTAGAGACCAGGACACGTGTTCAGAAACACACCAGTTTGAACAGGAATCTTTAGAAAGACGGGGGCAAAATTTAGAAGAATAATGCCATAAAAACCTTTATTTGGAAAAAGATCAAAAGAAATAGGAAGCAGGACACGTTTTAGTAGCCTGCTAGTCTGAAGACGAATCTTTCAAGAAAGAGGGCGGATGTTAGGGAATATTATTTCCCAAAGCAACGTGGGAAATAATATTACTTTTGAGGCAAACGTCCAAGCAAAAAAGGTTCGCGACCCAGGTCTCTTGGGGGACATGAATCCTAAAAGCAAGTCTCAACAGGAATCTTTAGAAATGTGTAATTTTGCGACATGGGTTCGGCAATACGAAAGAAAAAAATTCAAAAGAACGTAATAAAATTTGGGGTCAAAAAGAAATGCCGACGCTCCGAACAAGTGCGAGCTAGGAAGGGACATGCCGCCTAGCAATAAAATAATAAAACCCTGNAAAATGGCCGACAGACCTTCATCTCGAGGAAAGAATCTTAGAAGTAGAGAGAGGGGGGTGCAGCCAATGAAATGTCAAGGGGGGAGGAGTCAAATGGAATGATTGGAAACATGAAAATACGAAATACATCTTTTCGGAAACTACCAATTAAAATTAAGAGTGGGAAAAGTACCGAGATCTGACAGCAGAAGCAAGGACTGTGAAGAGGGGGAACGTCACGTGACGCAAATTTATCTATAAAAAATTAGGGCACAGAGGCAAAAAGAAGAGAGGAGAAAATTTTTGGCGGTGAGTAGTTGGAAAGAGAGGAGAAAATTTTTTGGCAGTGAGTAGTTGTTGGGAAGACTGTTGGCTGTGTGTATTGGTGAGGAGGAGAGATGAGAAAATTTTTGGGAGTGTGTATTTGTGATGATGGAGAGTAGAAAATTTGTGAAACAATGTATTAAGACTGACCGTGAGACTGAAAAATTCGCATCAGATTATTTGTTGAAAGCAGATGGTTAGAAAAGTTTCGATTATTTGGTCAGATAGTAAGAAAATTTTTGATAGTTTGTCGTGCTTCAGAAGTGAGAAAATTTTCGATAGTTTGTTTGGAATCCAATGGTGAGAGATTTCGAGACTGTTTATTTGTGCGATTTTGATGGTGAAAAAAGTGAAGACTGTTTATTTGTCCGAGTCAGACATTGAAGACTTTGTGAGTGTTTCTTTTGCTATATGAGACGAAAGAAAACGCGTGATTAAAACAGGGCGAATGGGACTTGCGTAGTACAAAAATAGTTCGAATAAACGAGTGAGGAACTTGAAGGTGTGAAGATAATATCGTTTTAGAAGTTAGTAAGCCATCGCAGATCATTTCAAACAATTAATAAACCGAGGAAGGCATCGTCATTGCTAAGACAATAAGATTAAATGTAGCAAAGGACGAAAATAAACTAATAAGAAGTGAATCTGAGAACTCTAAGACGTAACAATAGATGGAAAGTAATGGGAATGGTGAAAAGGATGGATTAGACGCAAAGGAGAGAAAAGAACATTAGTGCTGCGCAGGGAACCAGGTTCGAGGTAATAACACCGAATGGGACAGGTCATCATCTCGTCCGGCATCAAGAGACATCTACAGTAGTGTGTAATAGTGTAAAGGGGATATATCACTGTAAGTTTGGGCCTTGTAAACTAAAAATTGTCACACAAAAGTCAGTAGGCCAAGTGCAACGATTGAAGAGTGTCACTGTGATGTAAGTGTAATAAACAACAAGGCCCACGAGGCAGAAGAGATTGATGAGTACCCTGTAAAAGGACATTCCAAGAGCGCAGTAGGCGAGATAATGTGTAGTAGAATAAATGTTGACCAGTGTATTGTGTAGTAATTAGGTTAGGATTAGTGCAAATAATAAAATGTTTTGTTCATTGCTCGAACACCAGATTGTGGTGTTTTCATTGTGAGTGGCTCCCATAGAAGTGAGTAGTCGGTTCCCTCCCCTTAGTAATTAAACATAATTATTTTTAATTTTTTTACAACAATTATTTTTAAAAAAATTGTTATTAGTTAATAACAAATAATAAAAATAAAGTCACTATATATATAAAGTAATTTTTTGTTGTCTTGTTTGTATGTTATACTATCAGTCTCAAAATCGATGTTGTATCTTTTCCTTTTTGTTATGTCGCAAATCCTGATGTACTAAATTCCTCTCTCATCCGGGTATCCTCTTGTCCAAATACACATGTACTTTTTGTCCCAATTACACGGGCTAAACTATTAAAGTCTAACACGTGAAATGATGGTTCTCGTGAGTTACGAATGACTCCCAAGTTGGGCTGAACTTTCCTACCTAAATCGTTTTATTATAAAGGAGAACCACTAATTAAGTTGGCTGGTTGCTGGAAGGAAAATTCAAAGCAGTCATAATAACAAAAATCATTTAATGACTTTCTGCAGAAGAGAACATAAAAAAAACATTGCGTCTACAATCTACACAATATAACGTGCTCCGAGCATCTTGGCCCGAGTCGCTTCGACAACGACGCAACAGGGCAGGCGACACAGTGTAGCAGTGCCCGGAGCGCCTACTCGATCTCGGGCTGCCGTGCGATGTGACGGCGCTTCTCCCGTTCCTCACGGTGTGGTCTCGTACTGCTCGTTACTCGTGATTCAAGGTCGCCACAAGTCTGGCAGTCACAGCTATCGTTCCCGAAGTGCCATATACTTGCGACCTCTACTGTCGCTCTTGTAGTTTGTTGTACTTCTCGTACTGTCCTAGTTCGTCCGTGTAGCTCTGGTCCTCTCCTCTGCGCGCAGGCTGCCATGATCATTGGAGAAAGGAGTGGGGGGAGGGAGAACGTCGCTCCTTCCTTATAGAACGTGGCAATCCAGCCTACTGGGCTCTCGGGCGCGTTCACTTAGCTTTTTGGGGGCACTGAATTTACTCACACGTATTGTACACTCGCGAAGTTAATAATTATCATTATATATATAATATTGGGAATAATTCGAATACGGCCCTACTATTGCATTATTTATTTGCCATAGAATACGCCCAGNTATTTGTATTGTAAATGCTTATGTTGAGTAGGGGAAGATTTTTTATTGACTCCAA
Organism: Laupala kohalensis; assembly: GCA_002313205.1. Taxonomy (NCBI): domain Eukaryota; kingdom Metazoa; phylum Arthropoda; class Insecta; order Orthoptera; family Trigonidiidae; genus Laupala; species Laupala kohalensis. Next base: position 15,036 of record NNCF01132907.1, read on the forward strand.
AATAGAATCTCCTCCTCTCAAAATAAATAATTTCATGCAGGTTTGTTAAGGAACAAGATTTTTATTGCGTGAATAAGCAAACCTGTTTTTGAGCATAACCTAAGCGTGACACCAAGCGACAGACGGTGAATTGGAAGTTCTGTGCGAACTGCCTCACGTATATAACAGGCGTCGTTATTGAGGAACGTTTTCTGCGTCAATAGAGGGCGGCGCTGATGAAACCGTCGTCGCAGCGTCTCTTGTCTCGATCGTTGAAGTCGAAACCGCCGAGTTCGGAGGATGGAATTTCCTCAGCGCAGGGCGTGGTTTGCATTGGACATCGAAGATCTGCTCGTAGAAGTCGCTCGTCAGAGTAGGATTTGTTCAGCGTTCGGCGTGGGCGAAGCTTGGCGTTGAGTATTTCTGAGTTTGTAGGAATATCGTCTGGATAGAGTTTCTGAGCTTGTAGAAATATCGCCTGGATAGAATTCAGGATTTAAATATTGTCAGCACCAGTTTTGAAGTAGACTTCCTTCAAAGGTTAGGTACATTGCCGGGAACCATTCGGGAGCGATGCGTTCACTTCGAAATCTGACGAGATAATAATTGTGTCGTATATTGCCAGGAACCATTCGGGTGCGATGCGTTCACTGCTAGTTCATCGATTGGAATGATCAGTAATCAAAATGTTGGTTGCTACGTGCAGGGGCGTAACAGTACGTTGAGTTTCTTTTATCTATAAATAGGTGAAGGTTCGTTTATAGGTAAACGGCACGCGTGGTTCACGGAGTTTTTCGTTATTCATAATGTTGACGTTGTAGTGTTGGAATTCCTTGACTCTCTTGTATAAGGAATGATGTCATAGGCGTCGGCGTCACGGGGGAGATTCATTGGCACGTATGTATGATACGTGTTTGGTATGTAATATGTAGGGATGTGTCTCTACATATATTGTGAGATTTGAATAATTCACGGATTAATTATCAATTTAATCATCAATGTTACGAAATTACGAAGTTTAAAGGAAAGAAAGAGCCCAGAAATTTAAACGGATGACTGTTGGATGCCGACAGAGGGACGGTGGCCGCGCCCGGACGCAGCGAGGGTGTCGGCGGCGTTCTTTAACATCGAGTAAAATTTATGACGTTTTAGAAATTGCAAGCTAGCGAGGGGATGGGGGAGGAGACCCGACTCGACTTAACAAACTCCAGATGCGGGGAGAGTAGAAACAAGTACGAACTTGTGTGGAAAATCGTTAAAAGTAAAACGTCGTTGAGAAAGTTTTAGAAAGCAGTTGAAGCCCTTTAAAAATGTTCCAATGAGAGTCAAGGCGTAAGAAGGGGGAATCATTTCGGCATTGGGAGTTTTCGATCACGTGGGATTTAAAATTTTGAAGATTTTTGGGAAGAAGTAGGGATAGAGCCCATTTAAGGCAAAGCAAACTAAATTTAGCTCTGACATCGAAGTTTTTCGCAGCCGCTCAGTTGCTCACAGCTCACATACAGATTTTCGTCAGCTCACAGCTCACATCGATGTTTTTCGCAGCCGCTCTGATGCTTACGCAGTTCACAGCTCACGTCTCATATCTCACGTAGATTTGTTCGGCAGCGCTCAGATGTATTCAGCTCACATCTATGTTTTTCGTCGTGATCACTTAGATTTTTTTTGGCGTCACAGACGGTTTTCATCGGAGCTCACATAGAAGTTTTTCGTTTAGATGCTTCGTCAGCTCCCAGATAATTTAGTCGCAGCAGATGCTTATCAGATCGCGATCAGATAGATGTTTTCCGCTGAATTAGATGTCTCGTCAGCTTACATCAAAGTTTTTTCTGAGATACAAGTTTTTCGTCAGCATTTAGATAGATGCTCGTCAAAAACTCGTACAAGTCTTTCGTCA
>NNCF01132908.1:0-23798 GCA_002313205.1 Laupala kohalensis
ATACAATAAAACAAATCAGTAGAATGAATTATTAATTAATAAGAACTGGTTAGGTGAATATTTCGAAGTATCGTGAATAGTTGGCAACTTGACTTCAGTCGACGCAATGCACATTATACCTTAAACGCTCCTCATAACGCCCGAGATGCGGACGAAGCATTCAAACACGGTTGAGTTGTTTGTGACGTATCGCCCCTGCGAGATGCGAAGCAGCGATAACTGGGCAGGTGCTCGTTTCTCGTGGACGAGAATCGATTAATCGAAGGTGATGTACTTTGTGCTTCGTAGCGCACCGGGCGTCACATCATTAGAGGAAATGCTTTTGCTTAGAGAAACTAATGAGTTTAATTTCAGAAGGATTAAACAGAGTGCAGATTATAGACAGTGAAAACTTCAAAGTTCACGGAGAATATCATTAATTCAGGACTCGTTGGTCTTGAAATAACGGTCAACGTTTCGAGGTCTAAGTACGACCTCGTCTTCAGGACCTCTGAACAGCAGTGAAGAGTATTACATTAAGAGAAAAGTTATTTTCACACGCCAAATTTGTTGTTGAAATACTTCTGCTAATTTTCTAATTACTCACGCAAATCTCGCTGTAATATTACTCATAACACCAACATGTATGTAAAACAGTATTAATATTGAAGGTCGTACATAGAATAAAAGATGTACTCTGTGAACTTTGAAGTTTTGACTGTATACAATCTGCATTTTTTAAAATCCTTCCGAAATTATATAAGACAATCAGAGAGTTTGGAGTTTTATGAGTTATGAGTTTAATATTTAAAGGGTATTCTTTCATATTGAACATCTTTTCTGTAAGAATAACAAGTTTCACATTAAATTAGCTCAAGTAATTTTACCCACGATTACAAAAGTTCGCATTAGTAGTACCCTGAGTGTGTTTTTCATTCCTGAATGTACCAACGAAAAGCAAGAAGGTAATACGTCGGAGTTTGAAGGAGAGCATTTCGATTGAGGAAATTTGATTGACACAGTCCACGTGAAAGTCTTAAAGATACTATTAATGAGTCTTTAATACTTATATCAAATAAAGGACATTATTTTAACAGATACGATTTATTGTCAATTATATACAACGTTTCGGCCCACTGTGGGCCACCATCAGGCAACTTCTGCACAAAATCGCGGAATATCTAAAGTACCGCGAAGTAAAGGTAATATATAAAACCGCAGGATAAATTGTTTATACAAAATAAGTAGTATGTAGTATAGAATGTAAAACGTATGTATAGAGAATCACAGAATGACACACAAACAAAAAAAGTACAAAAGGCTATATTTAAAAATTAAAAAGAATTGCAGATTTTAAATGAACAAAAATCGAATCTATCGAAACTCAAGGGGTTAATTGTTATTAAAAAATTATTTTATAAACTTTTGGCAACATTTCCGTGTCAGTCTGTAGGTTTAAAGTGTTAATCTTTAACTTGATATGCATCATTTCTGAGACATCACTCATTATAGTTGCTCTCCGTATCCAATATATTAACCTTTTCACAATCCATTACGTGGCTAAAGGTAATTCTATGTGCTGAAATTCATTCTGATTACGGCTTTTTATGTTGTTAATGTGTTCCTTTCCTTTGATCTTTAGGATTGCCAAATGTCAATGTAGTTATTTTGTTTCTAAGGGTTGGGAGTGGTAGTTTTTCCAGTCTTGACAATAAAATTATATTTGTTATTCGCCTCGGTGATTGCTCTAATGTTGAATTGATTAAACATTTTTTCCAATTTAGGGGTTATCCAAGAATGAATAAGGAAAAATTACTTTTTTGTTTATCTGTATACTTTTCATATTATGTACTACTTACCACTTATTCTGTGATTTAGTAAATGCGTCACCAAATGTTCTTCTCCACATTTGTTGTTGCTTCCAGCTAGAATCCTTCTTGCGAAACTGAAGCTATTCTGCGAATCAAAAGGTCCAAGCGAACGATGTTATGAAATATCCTTACAACTTCTGCAGAACAAACCTATTACACGAGCCGAATTGCGACAAAAACCGGGTTTCATACACGTCCTCTTTGTGTTTGAAAGGTGATCTGTACAGTAAATCACATCTACATTTTCTGTCATTTACTTACTTATCCTAAAGGCCCGTTTCCACGGGCAGAAATATGTCGACATAACTTGCGCGCGTTGATGTCTGCTCCGTGTAAACGGGTCTGAGAATCTCTCGGACAGTTTCTGAGTTTGCCAAAGCATCTCAGAGAGAGTAAACAAGTTCGACATATTTCCAGCAAGTGTGTCGGAGATATGCCAGTAAGTGATGTCGCCCATGCTTTCTGAGAGCAACTTGCAAGAGAAATTGCGGCTCGTGNGCAACTTGCAAGGGAAATTGCGGCTCGTGTAGACACCTCGTGGAACCTCTCTTAACTGAAACCGAGACGGTCAGTTACCCGATTAGCCGGTTAACCCGTGGTTCCCGTGAAAAATCTATTTTCGTTTCAAAAAAGCCCACAATTTCATCAGGTTATCACGAATAAATAAGCAAGTGAGACGTAAGTGCAACACTGTACTATATGTACACAAACGTAAACTAACACGAAAACATTGATAAATTAGACTCGGAAGCAAGAGGGGAATCATACACGTCTAACTTCGGTCACCCCTTTCCACTTTCCGTCACACTGTTTAAGTCACTACCTGTCGGCTATAGTACACTGAAAGAGAAGCGGAAGACTCTTCCAGGGAATAGACCAGTTAATACGAGGACCGGATGATCCGAGGTCTTTTACTCTCTACAATGGACGTAAACGTACAGTAGACGTAAAGATAGTGGCTGGCAGAGCTAGAGTCGGCTTACGTTCAGCCAATCAGAGCTCAGTACAAATGAAATTCTGTGCGATCGTAGAAACTAAGCGGGAATCCGCCTTAATGGTTTATTCGGCGTCGTTTTGTTTACTTGCGTTTATTCATTATTGAATAAGACTCGGCTTCCTTATCTGACTATCCTCTTGGATTACGGTGTACAATAGGACTAAATGTACAATAAAAATCTCGGACTGGACCACTGAGTTGCGGAGAGGCGTGTTGCAAGCGCGAGATATATAGAACAAGGTTATCGAAGCGTGGTTGTCCTGGTCTCTGATTGGCTGAACGTAGCACTTTCCTTACGTTGCATTGGCTTATTGCGTTTCTTACGGAAGTGCGTCACCTTACGTGGAGCTTACGAACTCCGTATGGTACGGTTACGTCCATTGCGGTCGAGCCTTCCTCTTACTTCCATGTTCATCCCGCAGTACCCTCCGTTCGCTCTGGTGAGCGCCGATGGTTCCACGGCGGAGGGCTTCTTGGGCGGCATCTGGAGAGCCTTGGAGCACAAGCTCAACTTCACGTGAGTGGCAAGTCGCTGGAAGGCGCGCTGCAGTGGCTGAAGTGGTATTATATTGGCATAGTACCAGGTACTGCCAGGTGTCGTATGAGTAGAAAAACCGAGAACGTTAGGAACGGTTTTCAAAAATCGAACCAATGTTAAGAACATGTAAAATAATTGGTATTATAGATGATTAAAAACAATAAAAAACTTAAGGGCTATAGTTTTTCTTAATGTGTTGAAACTAGAGTCGTGAAAGCAATATATTGATCGTGTACGGCCGGTTCTGGATTCAAGTGACCTGCCATGGGCCGCGCTTCTACTCACATGACATCTGGCTGAGGAGGACAATAAAGTAATTTACTGCCGCTAATATACAACAAACTAATAAACATATTGAATTTCCGTTCATGTTTTTTTCTTAAGTTGAATTTCTCTAGGCAAAATATCGCACGAAGGACGCATGGTGCACGCCAATCAGAATACATAGTCATCCAATTCCTGGACGAGTAACGTACGTGATCTTTAGCTCAACCCTGCTCTACAACAACAACAATAATAATAATGAAGATTATTTGTACGCACCCCACCTGTTAATCTGAGTGTGGTACTATGCGTTCCCTTCGTGGCTCTTTGGAAACGAGAGAACAAGCCAACTATGGGCTTCTGATTAGATTTAGCCCGTCAGCACTTTGCGTAACTATGGTCTGACTCCGGCAGTAGTTACTGCAAGAGTAACACCGTCGTAAGCATGGAATAACATTTTGCGAATGGGAACAATGGTACACGCTCATATTTGTATGATCAAAACTTGTGCATTACACGGTCATAGAAATATGATCGTGTGACACCAGCCTAATGCCGTTTTAAGGCAGGCGCAACTAGTCTCTGAGTAATGTTCGAGTATTGCGGATAAACACGTGGCAACGTCGCATCTTGTAACTACTCGGACGATATTATCGAGCAATGAAGTATTTCAAGGAAGTTCTCAAAGTCTTACGACATTAGTGATGTGTTACTTGTGGTGGTATCACTGATAAATCGGGTTGTTTTCATAATTTATTTATTATTAAGACAAATTGTAATATGATATTCTAATTATTTAAATTACGGATTATAATTCAGAAATACATTCTAAGTTCATAAATGTAGAACTCAAATTGTAATATCAGAATTCGAATATTGTAGAATAACATAGTAAAAGTAAGATTTATTCACAAGATTGGTCACACACCACTGTTAGAACTCTTATTCGCGATATTCAACAAAATGGGAAATAACTCCAGAAATAATCATTTCCAACAGCCTTAATATGCTCGATCTACGTGCGTGAGATTGAGAATTCCACTCATATATGTCGCTCAAATACCCTCGTACTATTTGAGGTAAGGTCGCTATCTTATTCTTAAGCGGTTGCACGGGTGACTCCACGAGTTAATCCATGCGTATTAGTAACCGTACTCAATACTCTTTGCTTACCCTCGAAGTAAAATTTACTTCTTTATCAGTTCGGCTACATGTGAATAAGTCAGTGTAAGAATTGATATTCATTTTGGTCCGGGGCAGTTTTCATACGAAATATTGAGTTAATAACATGTTAATAAAAACCACTACTTTCTTCTGAAAAAAAAATCTGAAGAAAAGTTGTCGTTGCGTTTTCATGGAGCTTACAACACGCATCAGTCGAGTTTGGACCAAAATGGCGGCAAGAGGATACCTATTCTTATAGTGCCATACTGGTGAATAGAGTTGAAACGTTCCGTACGCAGTCTCAACAAGGTCTCTAAGGTGACGCAACGAGGCAACATGATGCTATTTCATAGCACGACGTGTCAGAGCTGTGAAGCCGTCGATTGTTCAAGAGAACCTTCGAGGGTGAGCGATAGCTTCGGAGCCCATCTTTTAAGTTCTCTCTCCAAATCGGACAAATTCGCCACACTACTGACTCACATCCTTGACACTTCACTTACCTGCAACCTACACATTCTTATTGTGATCGTCCATAATTGATCTGCAAGAAGTAAGATAACGCGATCTGATTAATGTGTTTCAGAACGCTGTGGTCCATCCTCCCCGAGAGCGCGCGCAAGGACAGCTCGTTCCTAGAACTGAGCGAAGGTCGCGCCGACGTGGCGCTTCTGGATTTCACTCTGACACATGATCGCTTGCTACGCGCAGACTTCTCCGCTCCCATACTCTTCACCAGGTGATAGCGGTCGTTTACGAGCTCTAGTGGCTCAGGGTTTGCTTCCCACTGCGTTGCGTTGGGTTCAATTCCCGGCTGGGTCAGAAATTTTTCAATATCTTTTCACTTCAATGTCTTAGTTCATATAGCTATCACAACTAAAAACCGAACCCTCCTCCTCCTAGAATCACTCCTACTAAACCCTCCACGAGGTCGGTAAACGCCTCCTATCGCTCCGTGTAGTATGCTACAACCCCCATTCACGCATGAGGTTCGTGCCAAGGGTTTCATTTCAAAGGGGGATAACACACGCATCTGTATTTTCAAATACTGTATTTGCGGTACACGATACTTGACTGCCAAAGGCGAAAACCGAAGCTGTTTCGTCCAACATGTGACTGACTTTTGTGAGTTTCTTTTTCTATTTTTCATTGTCTTTTAGTATTTTATTACTAGGAGATAGTATTGTCGTATTTCTTCCACCATTTGTCATATTTCTCTAGTAAATATGGTCATCGAGTGGCCACTTATTTTCGCTAAACGGTCATTGGCGGACACTTAAAATGAATGGTCGTTTGGCACCAACAAATGGCCATTTTTGCCAGAGATCTGAGGATGAGATTCATTTCGTAACAATTTTAAAATGTTTAAAATAAGAAAGAATTAACTGTAAGACAATTTAATTGATAGATTTTTCTGCGTGAACTTTGATCCACAAAAAGTCTTAAATATTTAAACTCCTAACAACCTCTTTCTGCTCATATGACAGCTACCGCGTGTTCATCGCGGACGCCGGCTACCGACTCATCAACTGGATGAGCTACTTGGACCCCTTCCGCCCCGCGCTGTGGGCCGTGGAGCTGCTCACCATGTTAACGTTAGCCGTGGCGCTGGCCGCGTCCTACCACTTGGGCCGCTTCCTTCTGGGACCTGATGCGGCGCTCGAAGACGACGACTCCTACACGCTCTACAACTCCCTCTTCTACATCTTCGGAGCGTTTTGCATGCAAGGTGAGCCGATAAATTCCAGAGCATTTACGGGTCTCATAATCCCGTCCCACACCTCGGACTTGGTCGCGATCCTATCGTAAGCAGAGCCTGAAAGCTAGCTGAAGCTCTGAATAAACGATGATAAATAGACGAAAGATTTTATGGTTTAGGATAAACATCAGACGACATCAGATGCATTCATACAATTATTGTACTACGATTTATGTAGAAGTGGGAAGCCATATGTCAACCTAAGAAACAAACTTCATGCGGACAGTATGAAGTATTTCTTATATCTTGCTGGATTTATGTTGGTACCCATAAATTATTGAAATGGTACATAGCGTTGCCACCATATCTATCGACGGTTATTGCTATGCACCAATCACTCAGCCTCGCTTTTCTCTATGAAATTTGCATTGTGATTCAAGCAATTTCGAAGAAATTTTTCCCTATTTTGTAACGAACATTATTTCGTGACTTGCTCTGTGACATCATAGTGCATATATAGCTCTTTCTATTTCGTTTCGTCAGCTTTAGACACTAAGGTTGCCTAACCTAACTTCACAAAACATCAGCTGATCACAAAAACGCAGAGCGGTTCCCGAGTTTGAGGTTTATATCGTAGTCGAACTTTACATGAATATCTCTGAAGTCAGATGACGTGCGCAGGGCATGACGTCACTCCCCGCTCGTGCGCTCTGCGCGTCGTCTACCTGGTGGCGTACATGACAGCGATCATCCTGATGGCCGCTTACAGCGCCGCGCTCATCTCCTTCTTAGCCGTGCAGGCCACAGCGCTGCCTTTCGCCGACGTCGCCGGCCTCCTGACCGACGGGCGGTATGCGTTCGCGGCGGCGCGCAACTCGTCAGGACATCAAATCATCCTGGTGCGAAGCTAAGCCTCCCTCTGCGGCACATATACGATTAAAATCTATATTTGCTAGACTAGATTAGAAGGACAAACTCTTGTTGGTTGCCACCAGGAAGTCCATAGTGTCACCAGGTGCTCTTAGACGACGTTCTTGGGTCTCTCTCCTGACTCCAGTCACACTTTGGACGGGGGGTAGTTTTCCCCATTTGTACAGCATATCGGCGCATCTCCCGCGACCATTTGTGGTCCGGCTTGGACATGATTAGGACTTCCACGATATACTCCAAATGATGTAACTTTGACCTATATATACTCCTAGTCATCTAACTTTTCCGAAAATAATGCAATATGGCTGCCTAACACGAATTACCAACTTCTAGATATTCAAATTATATCAGAAATTATTTTTTAGTCAAAAAAGTGACTATTTGCTGAAAAGAAATATAATTTGATAACACAACAAAATATGACTCAAGGTAATATTCGTTCCACACGCTCGATGCAGAAAGAATAGAACAGCGCCACTAGAGCACGTGAAATGAATTGGTGTCTGAGGTTGGCGATGGATTTAAGTTTTCAGAAATTCGAATGTCCTGTCAACATAACACGAGGTACAAAGATCATTACTCTTATGTCCATCGACGAGGTTAAATTTTCTCGAAGCAAAGAAACGTGGTTCTGAAAGATAGTAGGAGAGAGGAATGTCCATCGTTGACGGGTAAGTTGTGTGGTACAAGATGCTGTGCTGCCAGGATGTCTTAGATTCAACCACTTACACTTCCAATATTCACTCATTGTTCTTCAGAGTAAAATGGTACTTTCTCAGCGTTCGCATCAACATCTGGCACACATTCTAAAAATCATAGCAATCTAAACTGGAGAATGTTTGATAGAAAGAAACAACACCTGGAATTTTAATAACTCGGCAGATCCCTCGCACTCTTGCTCGGCAATTCTTGCTCAACGCATCATAGGTTTTTCATAATTCTGCTCAAGTATATTTAGACATATCGGTAAATATTTTCCAGATCATATCTTCCTCCTTAATTTACCGCAAATCTTGGAAAGTGACGGATATACTATGACTAACAAGTGACTGAAACGCTAGTGACTGATTCGATCGTGAGTTTCTTAGGTTCTAACTTTTCTCCAAGAAACGCCAAAAGTTTTTCTCAATTTTCATCTGGCGTCGAAGGAATTTGGCTGTCGACATGACTGCTTTCTGTTGTATCTCTATGAAACTCAATTCGCAAAAATGAAAAGAAATTAGAATGGTATGTCCTTTATCGGATCTGCACCTGCCTCATCGAGGCGGGAACGGAAACGTGTATTACACGGCTGAATGCCGCTGCCCAAAGGCAAAGAGACAATGACAATGTTACGATGTAGATAGCTGAAAGGGCTAAATGTAAAAGAAAGGAAGTATATCGTCTATCGCTACAAGAAGCTAAACTATTTATGACTCCTTTGAAAATGCTTCTAATGATGACCTTATGCTATTTGCTATCGCAGGAGACCACAGATCCCTTGCTGAAGAGGTTGGCGGAACCGGCTCTGAACGCCCCTGCTACTGCTCACGGAGCCGTCCTGGCGGAGACCGACTGGCCGCCAGACTACTTGACCGGTTTGCAGGTGAGTGCCCTCCATTGCACGGTTTACAACGAATACTTTTGAGACACGCTTGTTACAGAGCGTCCTACGGCTCTAATGACCAGGACGTTGGCGAGCCCTAAAACCCTAATGACAAAATACAGATTGTCCGCGACTCTGTATTTTTTAAATTGGGGCATTAGGGCTCGCCTGAGCCAGGAACTACGCACGTTCTTGACGCACAGACGGGAAGACTAGTAGGAAGTTTGTGAAATAATAGTTTTTACATTCGGAAACTCATCCATCGTGGAAGAACAAGTCATCGCTTCCAGACGAAGACTTCAAAAGGGGAGAGGAGGTTATGTTATCATTAGATCATTAACCCATCACGCGAGGATACAGACATCGTTTAGGTGGCATGAAATCGATCTACCTCATTTCCCAACACTGTTGCATTGTTCATCGCGTTGCCTACAAAGAAACAAGCTTCCATTTGGAGACGACCAAATTATGCATATCGTGACACAGAATTCCTTTTCATTCCCCTAAAACGTTTGATAACTTTGTAAATCGTGGTATTGTGTACCTCACGTCTCAGCGGACGTCTGAGATCTTTGAAGTAACCAGCAGCAAATTATAGCTTTCCGTTGATCGTCCAGCTGATAAGTTTGTGAACGAGCGCGCAATAGTCTCATACCGTACCTTCCGCATCGTCCTCTGATGTGCGATTTTCAAGTGGAGAATCCCGTTCGGCAGCGACATCGAGAGTCGTCGCCAAGAACTCCGACAAACTAACCGCGCCGGAGGAACTGATGCTGAAACGATCAATCAGATCGAGAACGCTACGCACCTCCTCCGAAGCAGACAGAACAAGGGGCAAAGAGAGTGCAATGCAAGCAAGATGTGTGCAGAAGGGGACAGGTAATGATGATTTACAATTCTCAATAGTATACGAAAGTGGAATTTTGAATTTCTCAAGAGGACTTGAATAAACATCTGGAAACAGACATGCGCTCCATTTATTCTGTGTAATGGTTGTGGATAATGCAGAGGGTATTGACCAAATTCACGGAGTAGGAGAAATATATTGATTTTCGCAGTCAGGAAGTCACTGAAGATATTCTTCTCTTGCTTAACCGATGACCAAAGAGAAACTCGTAGGCCTCTATTCTCGAAGTCATGTTAGTTTGCCTCGAGAAAATTTAGCTAAAGGGAAAAAACAAATGGAAATGCACCGAGTATATTAGTTTACTGTATATCAGTCGCAGTAAATTACTTTATTGTCTCATAGTGGTCATTTTGTAACACTTCTCTTGACAATAAATTACTTATTTCTTGATTTATTGTTAGTGTAAATGGCTTGATGTTGGTATAGCACTCGTGCACAGTGTAGCCAACGCTTTTACTTCGCCATCGTTCACAGGAGTAATGATATTTGTACTTCGCGTTATGTTGGAAGGACGTTGGAATTTCTCAAAACTTAAATCTGTTGCCAACCTCAAACACGAATTCAATGCACTTGCTCTTGAGGCGCTATTCTCTTCCTTCTGGAACAAATATTACCTTGAGTCTTGGGTTCTTGTGTTATTAATTTGAATATCTTTACAGCAAATAGTCACTTTTGTGACTACGAATAATATTTATTCGAATATAAATTCGTAGATGTTGGCAATTTGTGTTCGGTAGCCATATTGCATAAGTTACATGACTCAGAGTATAGGGACACGATATAAATTGATGTTCGTGTGTTTGCTTCTATTAAGTAGCAATGTTTGGGATTTTGTGAGATCTCATGAGATTAAAAAAATTAAAAAATTGATTTATTGTCAAAACAAGCAGTTAAAAATTGCGTATGAACGCGTGGGTTGAGCTCTACGGTCGATCATTTAGTACTTGTAGTTTTTCCAACATAAAAATCAGATTCTGCATGATACGAGATAATGAAAGGAAATGCACATAAAAACACGGTATTTAAATTATAAATGGGTGTGTTGCGTGACTGCTTGAATCAATATGGCAATCATTCTACATCAGTTGAACCACACCTTGACACACATGAGCTCATATTTCGGTGAAACTCGGAATGTTTGTTCCTTTTATGGGATGAAGTAACAAAACAATTCATTTTTTCTCCTTTTTAGAGAGTTCAGGTTTCACTGCCTAATGAAAGTTTTATGAATTTCGCAATTTTTCGTCAATTTGAAGAAAAAAACTTAATGTGTTTTTTAAATTATAAATTATATACTCCTTGTTTCTCAACCAATATTAATGACATTTTTCACTAATATATTCAATATTTAAAGAAAGAAGAAACAAATAAGATAAAATTGTAAGTCCCCATATATGGTCGGAGAAGAAATCCTAAAACGTTAGTTACAAAGTTTTTCAAACGATGCAGTGTTTCATGTTTAAGGGAATATCTTCAAAGGGGAAAGGATAATCCAAAACTTCTTTTACATTTTTGTTCCAAAAGAAGTACTCTAACATAGGCCTATGCCAAAAATAAATGTTTAATTTTGTCATTCCTTCATTATTGTTTCTCATTTCAGAGGAAAAAAGCCACTCAGCTTACTCATTTAATAAAAATTCATATTTTTGTGACATTTCGTTCATATTTGATCTAATATTGTTACCTACCAACCAAATTCATTTATGAAATCAGAATATTTTAAATTCCTATTTCAGTCCTTTTTCAAATTCCTCCATTCAGTACATTAGAAACCAGCTGCTTTTGGTGCAGAATTAGAAAAAGAGAGTAGTGTTAATTCATGTTAATAGTTAAATAATCTATGGATAATAATTTTAATGTATTAATACAAAATTGCAATACAATTGTTATTATATTTTTTAAGTTATCATTCGGAACTCTGATTCACTCCCTCTTCAAGAAATTTTAATTCTAGGCAAACCAACCATCTGGAATTTAATTTTAATAATTTAAATCTAATTTTAATAATTAGAGACTGGAAGTTAATGTGGAAAAGATTTTGAGCTCTGCATCTATTCTCAGGGTTAGGCAAGTTCATTGAAGAAGAGGTGCGCCAGTGGTAGTGAAGTGAAGTGATACGAGGGAAATTGCATGAGCTAAAAAGGGACAGAAGGGCACTATAGGGTTGAATCAGAAGTTCGAATCCTCTGCTAGAAAATGCGCAATTAGAAATTATTAATTTTTGTTGTTGTTTCTGCACCTTATATTTTTATATTTTATATTATTATTAAGTAATTGTTAACTTTTTTATTGCTTCAGCGTCAAATGTTTTAAATTTAATATTTCAATAGTAGTTTAATAATACATATTAATCATTTATTTCACAGTTTTTAATTTCAGTTCTCTGTAATATGTATTTTTGAATATTTAATTGTATTTTCTTATATTCTGCCACCGGGTAAGATCTGTCCTATTGCAGTTAAATAAATGTATTATTATTATTATTATTATTATTATCATCAAAGGAGATCACGACTCAAACTTTGCAGAAACAATTTTTTGAAAATAAAACAAAGTGATGGAAGCAGCTTAAATACCAAAGACGAACAGGGTAACGATTAAATCCCAATTAACTGCAGCATTTGCAAAAGCGAAGATGAATGGGACTCTTCAGAGTTTCAGTATTGTATGTTACCTGCACTTGGGGGAGCAGATCATCGGACGCTAAATAAAAATACAATTCCATAGTTTTTAGCCATTCGATGATTCGGGAACAATTCAGCTACAAGAATCAGCAGTGATTCAGCTCTTATGTAACAAACAGCAACTATTTTGGCCAATATATGAATATGGTTGAATCACCTAGTACTAAGACATGTTTTCGATAATTTTTTTAATCAATATTGGATGATAAACAATGAAGAAATAGTTTAATTTCAAGAAAACAAGTTTACCTTTGCGAAAACTTTCGGTCGGGTGAAAATGGTGAGCCGGGAATCGAACCCAAGACTCCTACTTGGTCGCCATTTTCACCTGACCGAAAGTTTTCGCTTGTCTTCTCCACATGCAGCGTACAAGGAAGAAATGTGTACAAGTTTAGCTTTCTCCGACCGACTGACGAAACACGGCGAAAATGTTAAAACTTTCAACAATACTGTAAAACCTAAATACTGAAGATAGAGCAAAAACATTTCAGTGTTATTGAAAACAAAAAAGTGCCGAGTTTCATCCAAATCTAAGATGACGAGTATCAAAACGTTTTGTTGGAAATGGCTCCGTAGGTTTCACATCTAGTTTGAGTGAAAGGAGTGTCGCCGAATTTCTCAGTTTATTGTTCGTTGCTCTCCGTGTGGTCACACGCCGTTTGTCACTGCTTTTCGACAATCAAGTTCGGTTATTTATTTTTATTTTATAACAAGTTAATACTGACCGGCATTGTGTGGGAGGTTTTGTTGCTGTGTTGCTGTTCACCTTCATTCAGAGCTGTCCAACTTATCTTAGCCACAGGGTCATTTTCGGGGGAGTTGACCCGACGAATGAAAGTAATGGACCATATTTATTCATGTATTAGTAATATTATGATAGTCATCTATAAATTTATATTATTTCAAGCTGGAATAACTAAATATATAATTAAAAAAAAAATATTAGTATTATGATCAAATGTTTTCATTTTGTTGTGAATGAGAGGATAATTCTGAACACAAATTTTCTCTCACCGGGCTTGTCTCCACAAATATAAATTCTGACGTCATAGATTTATAACATCAAATTGTGCCCCTCAACATTTGATGGAAAATTGAAATGTATAATGAACTTACATAAAATGAAATATAGTGCATTATACATAGATTTCTCTTCAACCGTTGTGGGGCACAATATTTCAGAAAATACAAAATGTTATTAAAAATATATCAAAAGCACTGTAGATTTAAATTTAGTTAATAAATCAGTCCGGGTAAGAATTTCGTTATTTTTAAGAATTCATATTCCTCAGACGTAATTAAAACGTCGAAATGTTTGTGAAAGAGTAGAATCTTTCGCAGGAGCTGTGTCGCCGGCGCTTGGCTCTGCTCTCGCCGCTGGAATACGCCGTCACCTTCGTGGACCGCGTCGGCTGTAAAGTGGTGCCGCTGCCCGGATTCAGCCTCCGCGTGGGAATGGCATTCGCTTTTGCCAAGAGCTGCCCCTATCGCCGCGTCATCAACCACAAGTAACGACAGCACTGACCTCGTGCAAATTGCGTTATTTCTCGTTTTGCATAGCGTACCTACGAGATATCGAATACGCTATCCACATGCAAGTTACTTCTGCGTATGCTCAGAAGTTAGTGGTGCACTAACTCTTCTAGCGTAGTATGTTACAAAGCCCCTGATTGCGGATGGCGTTAGTGGTACGCTAGTGAGCGGTGACGTCGTGGCGGTTTTGAGGTTATGTCGTGACACTAGTGAGCGGTGACGTCGTGACGCTTAGTGAGCGGTGACGTCGTGACGCTTAGTGAGCGGTGACGTCGTGACGCTAGTGAGCGGTGACGTCGTGGAGGTTTTGAGGTTATGTCGTGACGCTAGTGAGCGGATGACGTCGTGGCGGTTTTGAGGTTATGTTGATATCTGAGAGAGTATGCGCGAGATTTGTTGGTTTTGTGTGCCGTATCAGAACATTCTGGTGTACTCACAGTTCAGTTTAATTCTGTACGCTTGCGTAGAAATAGTTTGTGTGAAATTACAATTCATAGTATGATTTGAGTCGAAGGTACACTATGCAAAATGCATCGATTGCACCAAGTGTCTTACGCGGTTAGCGTCATTAACCTAACGGATACGTTAGAAAGCGTGTACGTTATGCAAAAACTCTCATTAATTTCTTAAATATTTTCCTTTTATAGAGAAACAATGATCAAGAGTTATTGATCGGCTGTGCCAAAACAGGTTGGAAACTCAGGGGTAAAGGCTTGGACTTAATTATAAATACACTCAGCGGTCTCTGCTGTGGATTGTCCTTGGTAACATGAGACTGAAGAAACTGTTTGGTATTGTTACGTACCCTCTTTTTAATTTATTTTTTATTTTATTTATTTATTCGATTTGTTATTGTTTCATCAGGGCATGGGTTCGCGAAAATTACAACTCTTTGGGCCAACATAAGTAAAAGAATTAACATGGAAAAATTTACATTTATTCGTGAAAACAACGCACAGAAATTTTGTAAACAATTAAAAAAGAAGAAACAAAAACAGTTACTCCCCGACACATTCACGCGTTAACAGTGGAAAGTTCTAATTTCTCTCCCTTACAAAATAATTAGAAAAGTCGCATAACGCATGGATTAAATTGTCTATTTGTAAGGTGACTGCAGTCAGTTTATGGAATAATAATGATTTATCTTCACAGCGGAATAGTAAGTTTGTCACTGAGTCACAGTTTTACATATATAAAATTAGATGAGTCTCACCAGAGGTGACAATTTGTCCACGAATCCGGGAGCAGTGAAGAGCGCAATTCCAGATTCTTCCTCCCCTTTCTCGACCTTGATAACCGTGTACAGACCTTGGCTTGTAAACACTCAGCGTTCGTAAGCTCGCGAACAGGTCCACAGAAAACTTAAGGCTGACGAACATCGTTGACTAGTCCCGTCACGGGGAACAAGAACTTACACACACGCAACAGAACATTCGAGCTTTCCCGAACTAATTCCTCCCACGCTACACGCGATACAAGTTCGTGCGACACCAGTCCAGGCGGCGAGTTGTGCACCAAGCACTTGATCTCCCTTCGTTTCTCGCTCTGTTGATTTCCGTAACTGAATTTATCCAAGTGAGCCAATAGCATCGTGCTTCGGACGTCAGTTAAGTTCCCACGCCCTCCGCCCTCTAATTGGTCGCTTTACTTTCTTCTAGAACTTTCTGTCCTTTCGTTCTGATTCAGCCGTTGCCCCTCAACGGTTTTTTAACAGAGTTTCTCTGTTGCCTATTCCTACGGTAGTTTGTAACCGAAACCCAGCAACCGTTAATGACGCAACTGACCTACCTTATTATGCGCTGTGTAGAATATTGTTAAATTGGGGGTTTAATAATTTATTTATTTAATCGAAAGTTACAGTATTATAGTGGGATAAGACAGGTGTGTCTATCCCAAGCATACAGTGCACGCCAATCACATTCAAGTCACTTTTCGGGGCGGGCGTATTAGGTTATCACTGTCAAACACATTACATAAATCTGCAAAACAGCTTTAACTTCCGTCTCAAAAAGTGTCTTGCGTTTCATTGGCTGGCCAGCGTCCCCTCCACCTCGATGCGTAATGGCACACCTTGTGTTATTCCACTATGGTTTGGTATCGCCCTGTCTCTCTCGCACATCCGCATGGAGGGGGTATGATATTCTACGCAGCAGTCAGAGGAGAATCGAGTTCCCCCACCCAAGTCGATGTGAGAGAGAGACAGGGACACCAAACATCGTTTACCCTTCCCGACAACCGGTACATGAGGTTCTGTCAAAGCGAGCCAGGGCCTTCTAGACAATCTCGACGTCATCGCGAGCGCGTCAGACGTTGCGTTGCCGGAGTGTAAGAGCTGTTGCTTAAGGTAAGAAATTTGTCAAGTATCTCTTTATGCCATTAACGGTGGTGACGACAATAAGCCAAGGCATCATCATTGGAACATCATTGAGCCTCCTATGGCGAAGAGGTTACCGTTCTTTCTCATCAATGAGTCATCCAGGGGTCAATTTTTCGGCGAAGTCAGAATATTTTTTTACTTCAATATCCCAATTTATATATAGCTTGACACTTGAAAAGCGAACCCTCCTTTTACTACTACTACAACGTGAAAGTCAATGAAGTTCATTCACGTAAGAAATAGCTTGAAATGAGGAAACTAAGAAACACTACGACACGTATAAGCAAAAAAAATTTTAAATTAACATTTGATGTGTTCAATATGTTGCAAAGGGTAGGCTTTTTGTTGTATTCGCAACAAAAATCTCCTCCTCTACAAAATAAATATTCCAAGTGGGTTCTTTAAAGAATAAGAATTTTATTACGGAATTAAACAAACCCGTCTTGGAACAAAACAAAAGAGAGTGACACCACACGACGAACGGTGGACTGAACGTTCTGCTTGAACTGGTTTCTCACGTACAACAAGTAGCGTTCTTCTGCGTCAGGATACAAGCAGTCGAAGCCGTCGTCGCAGCGTCTCTCGTATCTGTCTTCGAAGTTGAAACCGCCGAGTTCGGATAGGATTTCCCCAGCGTCGGGCGTGGTAAGCGTTTGACTTCGAAGATCTTCTGCGCTCGTAGAAATATCGTCAGGATAGAATTTCTTCAGGAATGTAGAAATATCGTCAGGATAGAATTTCTTCAGAAATGTAGAAATATCGTCAGGATAGAATTTCTTCAGAGTCCAGCGTAGGCGGAGCTTGGCTTTGAGTATTTTCTGGGCTCGTAGAAATATCGTCAGGATTGAATTTCTTCAGGAATGTAGAAATATCGTCAGGAGAGAATTTCTTCAGAAATGTAGAAATATCGTCACGATAGAATTTCTTCAGAAATGTAGAAATATCGTCAGGATAGAATTTCTTCAGAAATGTTGAAATATCGTCAGTACCAGTTTTAAGGCAGAGTTCCTTCAAAGGTTAGGTATCTTGCCGGGAACTATTCGGGAGCGATGCGTTCACTTCGAGATCTGACGAGGTAATGATTGTGTCGTTGCTATAAGGTTGAGTCTAAACAGAAAAACATGACGGTCTCAAGGGGCCTAACACTGTGTCGCAGTTCACTTCTTGAGAATAGTAGTCCTAATAGGTTGTATGGAATTAACAGGCCATTGAGCTGCGTTTAGGGTTTCTCTTTACCGTCATGGAATCGCAATTGGGGCGATCTTTGCTTCATGGAGTCTTCTATTGTTTACTGTCTTGGAGGTTCCTTGGCGTCGTGGTTCGGAGTTCTCTTATGTAGAGGGTGGTATCGCCGTGGAGATCAGTAAACAATATGGCGAGCGTGTAACCTTTCGTGGCGAGTTACACGGGCAAGTTTTCTAAGTTTTATGCGTGTGAAGGTATGTACCTTATTAATATGTAGGAACAGCGTTCCTACAAATACAATATCGTACCAGCATTTGTGTTTGACGCAAAACAGAGAGTTGTGATAAACGGTGTAAGTGCAGTTCTCCCTTGCACAACGAAAGTCAGAAACGTTCGTTTGGTTCGATTACCAAGAGGTGACGTCACCACTACGGCGGATAACCGCAGCAAGACGTTTAGGCAAGGACGACACTAATTGGCTCAATGTGTCTAGGAATTTTTTTCCCATTCCTACCGCAGATAGTCCTGTAATTATTGTATATTGTGGGGACGACGCTGGGCAATCTTCCTTTTTAAGAATTCTCCAAATATTCTCTATAGGAAAGAGAGAGATCCGGGCTTGCTGCTGGCCACACTTAGACAGGGACACGTTTCGTACGTAGCCTTGTTTGTGTTATCTTTGCCAGCGTGCGTTCTCTTGTTGGAAAATATATCGTTTTCTGCCAAACAATCGCTGCACTGATGGGCGTAGTAGATTCACGTCAAGAATGCGTTTGTAGTCTGGAACCTTTATCGCACCCGTACAAAAATGCCGACCCAATTCGCTGCTATGCAACCCCACAGAGCTTGGATTAAGAACCGCACGCTTGTAACAGAATGGATCGTTTGCTTCATCCTTCTTCCTAATAACCTTACGGTCACTATTTCGATATGAAACCTGAAATATTATTCATCTCTACACAGTACCCTTTTCCACTGAGATGGAGTCCAGCTGAGGTGAGATTTGGCCCAAGCAAAACGCCGATGTTTATTCGATGAAGTGCGAAATGGCTTACGTCTCGCTTTGTAGAATGCGTAGCCACACCTTTTGATATATCGACGTGTAGATGCTTCGGAAATAGTCTATCCAAAGTTTTGTCTTGTCCATGTGACTAGGTCTGCGACTGCCACGTGCCAATATTACGATATGTCGACGAAAACTGCGTACTTCCCGATCCGTCAACGTTAGCTTCCGACCGAGATCCTTTCCCAGACAGCTATTAGCTGTTATAGTGAAAACCTTTTTATTATACTACACACCGTAGATTGTGTCTTTTGTTGATTGGGCCAATTTGGCGCTGCGAAATGTCATTTTGGTGCTGTTGTATGATTTGATTGCGTACCGCAAGATCCGTAGCTCGGCCCTTGCTATGCTTCCGCTCAGCACTGAAAGAGATCGCCAATTGCTCGCCCTTATATGCTGTTTACTTCCTCTGGCGTCACTGACTCAGAATTCTGCGCGAAACGGCTGGAATATTCTTGTTATTTCTACTGGACGAAGTTTATTGCGAAGCGATAGGATTCAGAATGCCCCTTTAGACCAACTTTCAGTTCCTTCTTTGTTTTTTCAGCCGAGACACTTTTACATAGTCTACCACTGCATTTTTAAACGTTTCGATGACCCCGCATTGTTTTAATTGCAGAAACCTTAGTGCCCGAACTTCATTGACGTTGTAGTATCACTAACTACTCTTACTAACCCCTCCGCGTAAAATCACCAACTAGCAGTAACTCTACCTCTAATCGTCCCATGTAGATAAGCTGCAACGGAAACATCGTTGAACCAATGCACTGATCGTATCGCAGTTTGGATCGGATGCGCAAGTCCGGAGCCATCACCAAGCTGCTGCTAGACGCGCGTCCGGCGGGGGGTGGTGACGCGACCGCGGCGCCTGGGCTTACGGACGTCGACCTGGGCGACGTGGCTCCGTTGCTGGCGGCGTTGGCTGCGGGCAGCGTCGCCGCCGCGCTCTTCCTGGGCGCAGAGTGGTTGATGTATCGGCGCAAGGGGGCCACGACGGCGGGGGCCGCCTCTCCGCCCCCGACACACTCTCCCGTCCCCGCGCTCTCGCACCTGCTGCGTTCGGCCAAGAAGCGATGCCTCGTGTGATGAGGTGTTGCCCACAGAGGTCCGTTCCACTTGGCGATTGCGACGCCCGCAATGCGCAAATCGCCGTTCCACTAAGCGACGGATGACGTCATTCAAGCCCACGACACTCGTTGGAGGGTTCTTCCCGCCAAAATTGTTTTAATTTGAAACGACTATCTTTTAACAACCATGAGACGGATACGCTTGTTCAAATTTAAGTATCTGGAGAAATTAATTTTTATTTCTCGAACATAACCTTACTTTTTTAAGTTATATTTGCATTTAAAGCGAAAAATGAAGAATATTGACACAGTGTTATTAACAATAAATAACAGATTTTATTTTTAAAACTATCCACACTTAAATACTCCGTTTTAGTTCTTTTCATCATATCTCAAACTGTGCCAACGCTTACACAGCGTTCCATTTGAAATAGTGATCGCGGGGACAACAACGATCTCAACATGAAGTGGAATAGACGAGTCGCCAAGTGGAACGCGCCCAGAGAATGCTTACATGGATTTCAGCCTTAAAAAGTCATTTTAGCGGGATATGTTCTATTTAATATCCATTGCCCCTCATGAGAAAAAACTTAATTTCGAAAATAAATAAGATTGCGAGTATTTAAAAAAGCTGAATTTTGTTTTCAAATAATTTTCAGAAGAGGTAAGAAAACATTCTGAAGAGATATTTACGTTTTTGTGAGTTTTAGAATCGTGATGACGACCTGACAACACCGCCCTCCGCGGAAGACGTCAAAGGACCGCGGAAAGGAACTTAGCCAGTTGCCATGTAATCTGAATGCTACTAACAGTCACGGGAGTCCCATTTTGTATTATGTTTCTTTCTATAACTAATATTTGTTACAAATGAGATCGTTATAACTCGTTTCTATTATTCATAAAACATCGTACGGAATGATAGATAATTGGATATTTCAATGATTTGAATAACACTAAATGACCTTATCATACATTTTGGCCAACTGTTATACCTATCCTCCTTCCACTACCTACAGCCAGTCAATAAAATGTAATATCCCACAATATGTGTTTGAATGAGTGTTTCTTGTACATATTATGTTTAATGAAATAAAGAATATCTTATCCATGCTCCCTTGTAGAAATTTCCTTAATTGAAACTGAACATTTCTCTTTATTTTGTTTATGATAAAGAGGCATATTTTCCCAATCCAAGTAAAATACTGACAATTTCCTTCAATAATTCAACAGACCAAAATATATCCTCCAATTTTTTTTAATAAAATAAAAATATGTTGGTGGTCCACAGTTTGACATCTTGAATGAAAATTTTTTGGCATGGGATGAAAATGGATTCTTCTTCGAAAACAAAGTTCCTTGAAAGGAACTGAGGAATATTCTCTTTCTGACATGATCCATTGGTGACTCTTATCACAGGAAAACTATGAATTAAATTCGTGTAATTTCAAAAACACTAAGTTAAAAAAGATCTCCCAGTAGTCTCATTTAGCACTGAGCACACTTTCTTATCTGATGAGGGGTTGATCATTATGAAAATAGAAAAAAGTCTATGACAATAAAACACAATCTATGACCAACATTTTTTTGTTAAAGCAGAATCGCAATTCTTTCTCAGATCCCATACTAAGAGTGTCTCTGATGGTCTTGGTGTCTTATTTAGACCACAGGGTGACCAAAGGAATTCTCTCTTCAGCGAGAAATGGAAATCACTGGAATTTTTCTCTACAAATTATGCAGGGATTTACGAGAATATACAAATGAAATTAGCAACCTTCAAATAATACTTGTTCATAAACCAAAATGAAATGTTTAATGTACATTCTTCCATTTTGATACGTCCATGTATAATCTGAAGGACAGGAATATTTCTAGTTCACCATGACCGTACATATCCATTCCCTAACAATACATTGTGAGCAAGATTTTACATTTTTTCACAAGAAATTCAAGTTAACATCTTGAAATTGTGGTTACTTAATTCATAACTGAGAAACTTCCTCCTTTACCTAACTGTAATTTTTAATTTATTCACATGTAATTTTGCAATCTTAATGTTATTAAGTAAACTAATAACTACATATGAGAGTCAGCATGACTCAGTGGGTAGAGACCTGAGTTGCTGGCTGCATGGCCAGGGTTCAGATCCCGGTGAGGTGGGGATTTTTCATTATACCCCAACTTCCAGACTGATTCCCAGACCCACTCAGCCTGCTGTAAAATGAGTACCAGGGTGAACCCTGGGGTCAAGCCAGTCGGAGCGAGATACTGACCACATCTCCTCCTCCTAGTGCCGAGGTCAAGTAATTGCGAAGCTCTACCCTCCGCGAACCCCTTGGGCACCTTCAGGGTATTTATGGGATTGTTTGACTTAAAAAAAAATAATAACTGCATATTTTTAATATTGATAAATGTCATGGTGGTATATCATTTTATAACCACAATTACAAGCTCATTTTCAGATTATACATTAAATATATTTTGTTACCTTCAACAAGCTTTTCCTTTATCTTTAAATTGCTTCTATGTGAGAGGACCTCCTCGTTGTTTTATCATTACTGCTGGAATCATCACTCTCTTCTGAAGCCTGTGAAACATTTTTGGTTTTTGGATTGACAATAAATAAGTACTTTTCTTCCTTTCATAAGCATGCATGGGAGTTTTGACTCAATACAGTCCATACTTCATCATTCTTAGGCACAAATTTAAAGCGCACAATGTCTCTTTTCTGTTCTTCCAAACAACCATTAATAATTTATAATTCAGTTCACTTGTTTGCTCCATATGTTTGATATAATACAGACACTAATACAACAATAAAAACAACAAAATGCAACATATTTGTGGTATATTTTACGCTATTATATGGAACAGGAAAAATAGAACCTGAAGTATATCCAAAAGTAGTGAAATATCCTAAAAATTGTATTCATAGTTGGATATCAGCGAGGTGCTACTAGTATTCACTTTAAGAAGAATAAATGAAAGCGGTGGTGTTGTGAAATGAAAGATGTTGCGAAAATGGAATCATTGATGTGGTGACGTGAAAAAGTATCTACTATACAAAGGACCGCTCTACAGATTTAATTCCACTGTTCATGTTCACAACACTAGACAGTCCAGAAATATCCATCTACCACAGATAACATCCACTCTTAGCCAAAAAAAGCACTCATATTGCAGGTATACAGCTATATAATGCGTTACCACTAAACCTTAAAAACATCAATACACTAAACTCATTCAAAACAAAACTCAATTCTTACAATAGAAACTCTACTACAGTGTACAAGAATTCCTCAATGACAATAACTAACGTATGACATACAATCTGTTGCAGATAATCATTAGAACAAAGGTGCAGAAGGTGACCCATGATGCAAGGAAAAGACCTAACAACATCAAATTACATTGTTTTACCATAAATATAGACCTCGACATAAATTAATAAAATAAAAGTAAAATAATAGAATTCCTACCATAGATAACTAATAACCCTAGTCTAAATAAATATTAATATTCTGTTATAGTAGAAAATAATTGTATTTTATGTTAATTTCTACTTAGCCTAAGATAAATGATATGGTTAAATATATCAAAATTAATAGAATGTTGTAATTCTTATATGTAAATATTATTGTTTTTGTTGGGTAGTGCTATGACTCGCCATACATCTTTGTTATGATCTGTGGGGTTCAATAAAATATTATAATTATAATTATAATTATTATAATTATTATAATTATAATTATTAATATTATAATTATTAATATTATAATTATTAATATTATAATTATTAATATTATTATTAATAATAATATAAACAATAATAATATTATTAATAATATTATTATTGTTATTATCATCATCGTTATCATCATCATCATCATCATTATTATTATTATAAATCATTAATACATCTCAGCTTCTGCTGGTATATTTTTTTTTTTTTTTTTTTTTT
>NNCF01132908.1:24171-78713 GCA_002313205.1 Laupala kohalensis
ATTTAACGCTATTTCTTGGTGGATAATAGCTACAATTTGATCATGACGATGTAAATACTCTGATTGACACAGGGTACTACAAGCGGACATAATATGCTGGATGGTTTCTGCTTTATCATTACATTTCCTGCAACTGTCGTCTTTCACACTAGGGTCCTTAATAATGTGTTTCAGGTAATTCATGGTGTTAATAACTTGATCTTGGATGACTATAAAGAAACCTTCAGTCTCAGGAAAGAGATCCCCACATCTCAACCATGCGTTCGACGCTTCTTTGTCGACATATGTTTGGTCAAGGTCATGAGGGTGCCTTCCATGAAGAGCCATGCTTCGCCATTGATTATGTTTTTCATTTCTGCTTTGGATATGGCTATCCACATTATTTTGAGAAGGTTCAATTGATGACAGGTTTAAAGGCGTCAGTTTAAGATCTGCTTGACTTACACTTCGGTGCAGAGTTGACACTAGTTTCTTAAGGTGGAAATAATCTCTCAACTTCTGGACCTGCCTGTTATGTAGATTTTTAATATCGATTAACCCTCTTCCACCTTCTGCTCTTGGTATTGTTAACCTAAGTGTACTTGCCTTCGGGTGGTGCTTCCTGAATTTTGTCAATTCAACTCTTGTTTTTCTCATGATATTTTCCAGATCAGTATCTGACCATGATATGATACCAAATGAATATGTCAAAACAGGCACTGCAAATGTGTTGATTGCTTTAAATATATGTTTACTATTTAAGTCCGTTTGACATATTTTCCTCACTCTTAATAAGTAGTCTTTGGTAAGTGAATCTTTCACCTTTGTATGATTTATTTTCTTCCCTTGAAAGTATCCAAGGTATTTATAAAAGTCACCCTCGTCCATTGCTTTCATAGATTCACCCTGGTTAGTCTCAAATCCTATAAGTTCATATTTCCCTCTAGTAATATTGATGACTTTGCATTTGTCCAGACCAAATGTCATGTTGATGTCACTCGAGAACTGTTCAACTTCTCTAATCAATTCTTTAAGAAGGTTATGTGATGGAGCATAAAGCTTAAGATCATCCATATATAGGAGGTGTGATATAACATGTTCCGTCCCATTTGATTTTAGGCAATATCCAATTCCTTTTCGTTTCAATACATTAGAAAGAGGATTCAGGGCCAAACAGAACCATAAAGGGCTAAGTGCATCGCCCTGGAAAATTCCTCTGTTTATTTTAATCCCTGGTGTAGTAATTGTCTGCTCGTCCGTCACCAGGTGAATATCAGTTCTCCAACTTTGCATCAGATGTCTTAAAAATTTAACAAGAATCGGGTGCACTTTATAGATTCCAAGCGCTTTAATCAGCCACGTGTGTGGGACAGAGTCATATGCCTTTTGATAACCTATGTAGCAGGAGGATATTTTCTGGTTTTTCCTACTGACTTGGTTTAGGATTACAGAGTTGCTCCTTACATCCTTTAGCTCCCTTGCGGCATCCTTTTCACTCTTCTGTCATGATATTTTGGCTTTCAACATGCGAGTTAAGTATCTGTGTGATACAAGATGTTATGATTTTATACACGGTCTGAAGGCATGTGATAGGTCTATACTTTGAGGGATCTTTTGTCAACTTTCCTTTTGGTATCAAATAGGTTTTACCCTGCGTTAAAAATTTTGGGACTGTTTCAGGACTAGTCAAAAACTCATTTATATAGCATGCTAATTTACTATGAACACTAGTGAACTTCTTATACCAAAAATTGTGTATATTGTCACTTCCTGGACTTTTCCAATTATGTGTGTTGTCAATAACCTTCTTCAGAGTTTCAGCAGTAATCACAGGTTCCTGCATGTCTGTTATCATGCTAGTAGCTTTTTCTTCCTCTTTTATCCATTTTGCTTCCTGATTATACTCTTTTCTGTTGGACCATATATCTGACCAAAATTCTGTTATATCATCTCTGCTTGGTGTTTCTTTGCTATCTCCATCATCTTTTTCTTTACTTAGTTTTGCCTTTAGTTTCCTGTAAAACTGTTTCTCGTTATTGCTAAATTGATTATTTTGCTGTTTCCTTCTATCACATTGTGAATATCTCCTCAATCTTGCACTCCATGCTGCCAGTTTTTGCTGTAGAGTATCAATAATACTAGTTATGTCGTGGTTAGGGCAGTCGCGCTCAGTATGTGTTTTGTATTTCTTCAGGATGGTTGTGGCTTTACGCCTTAGCTTCTTGCTAGGTTTGCCCTTGCTGAATTCTAGAAGCCTAGCAATTTCTGTCCTTTTCGTTTCAATTTTCCTACTCAGTCTTCTCTTCCACTTGGGTACATTTTCCCGGTGGTGTCTATCGCTTTGTTTGTTGGGGTCCACTATCTTCGCTCCATTGCATCTGGCAGCAGTAAGAGCAGCGCAGTAGATTAGATTATGAAGTTCCTCAAAGTCTTCGACATTTAAATATCTTGGTAGTACATTTTTGTCAAGTAATTCTACATTTTTGGCAAACTTTCTAGAACTTTTCTGTTTAGGAATTTTTGGTCTCTTGGTTGGATCTGTACCCATGTATTCTTGCATCGTTGTTCTAAACATATCATCTATACGATTAACGCAGTCCTTGTCCCCTTCCTTATCCAGATTTTCGTCACACGGCACAACTGTGTCTTCACCCCGTCTCTCCAGTTCCTCTTGGTCATTAGATGGTTCAGTATTCGCCTTAGAGATGCTTACACATGGAGGTGTCTCTTTGTTCTGTTCTTGTACAGGGATTGCTTCCTGCTCGGAAGCAACCTCTCTTTTTATCAGATCTAGTAGGTCACTTGATAAGAGATTGTTCTCCACAATACTTCTTCGCTGATCCGCTATCCTCTGTTCCGTTACTGGAGTAGTAGGATATTTCTCTACAAAAGCCAGGTACAATTTATATCTATAGGCAACCATATGTGTCTCTAGCCTGGTTTGTTGGAAATAGGTCCGCATAAGGAATACATTTATTATTATCATCATAATCGTAATCATCATCATCATAATCATCATCATAATCATCATCATAATAATCATCATCATCATAATAATCATCATCATCATAATAATCATCATCATCATAATAATCATCATAATCATCATAATCATAATCATCATAATCATAATCATCATAATCATCATCATAATCATCATCATAATCATAATCATAATCATAATCATCATAATAATCATCATAATAATCATCATAATCATAATCATAATCATAATCATAATCATAATCATAATCATAATCATAATCATAATCATAATCATAATCATAATCATAATCATAATCATAATCATAATCATAATCATAATCATAATCATAATCATAATCATAATCATAATCATAATCATAATCATAATCATAATCATAATCATAATCATAATCATAATCATAATCATAATCATAATCATAATCATAATCATAATCATAATCATAATCATAATCATAATCATAATCATAATCATAATCATAATCATAATCATAATCATAATCATAATCATAATCATAATCATAATCATAATCATAATCATAATCATAATCATAATCATAATCATAATCATAATCATAATCATAATCATAATCATAATCATAATCATAATCATAATCATAATCATAATCATCATCATCATCATCATCATTATTATTATTATTATTAGAGTTTTTCCACTGTTCCCTTCCACAATTCCCATGTGGAAAGAGAGCAAATGGTCTTTGAGACCATAAAGAGTGCCTTTATGATCAACAAGAAATTGTCCATTTCATCTGCTTTGGTATTGTTTTCAATATGAAATGGTTTCACAGAGTTTTTTCCCTGCAATTCAGAATGCATACATTGTTTTAACAACCCTCAACGGAACACAGTGCAGATGGTCGTACATCAAGAATGTACAATGTTAAATATCAGCAACACAAAGAGAAAAAAAATCGTAATATAGCATGAAAATCTTGTAGATCTAAAGATATATAGAATTCTATGAATTGTGAGAGTCATTTATTTTTCTTATATAAAGCAAATCCAAAAAGAGACGAATTGAAACAAATATATAGAAGATATTCAAAAATAATAAGAAAGGTTCGTGACATAGCTAAAAAACTTGCAGAGGGAAAAAATCTCAATGATCATGAAAACAATACTACATTATTATGGAAATATGACAATTCAAAGCTAAAAATTAAGGAGAAAAATTATAAAATTGAACTTATAAACTACAATAATAGTCTAGCAAGTGACGAGATAGATATTGCAAATGCACCAAATTAATACTTTCTTACTGTAGGCATAAATGCAACGTCCTCAATAGAGGAACCCACTTAAAAAATAGGTATACCTGAAATACGTCTCAATGAAGATACTATGTACCTTCATCCTACAATGGAACTGGAGTTAAAATCCATAACAAATAACATGAAGAACAAGGCTGGTGGCCCTGACAATATAAGTGTAGAAACAATAAAAACTGTATCAGATTATAGTTACACCATTAGTAAACAATTTTAATGCTTGTATAGGGATAGAAATATGGCTGACAGCATTCAAAAAAGCTTCCATTGTACCCACAAATAAGAATGGAGATAGAACAATTGCCAGTAATTATCATCCTATCTCCCTCACTTTGAATCAATCTAAAATATTCAAAAACTTAATGTATGGCCAAACAACAAAATTTCTTAACAAAAACAACATAATATGTGATAGACAATATATGTTTAGAAGGGGAGTGGGTACTGAAGATGCACTTGCATGTGTCACTGCAAGTTTCTTGGAGTTTGGTTTTATCAGCATTTGAGATGGGACATACATATTAATAAATTAACAAATAAACTTAAATATTTGATAAATGCATTTAAGAAACTCAGACACACTATATCTACAAAAAGCCTCTATCATGCATTATTTAATAGTAGAGCCCCTTCTGGATTAATTGCCTGAGATATTGCAGGAATGTTTATAAAAATCCTTACAAAAGAAATGTTTTAAAAGTAATTGGGCCCTTGTATAATACTACTCTTAGCTTTAGTTAATTATTTTTAATAGAAAGTTTGCTGTATAACAATGATGAATTGAAAAACAAATTTATTACATTTTCAATTAGTACTACAAAAAGAGGTGTCAACCCACCACTCTGTACTAAAACAGTGACTACCAAAAACCATTATATAAATGCATTCATTCTATACAGAGACCTCTCTATTGAATTGAAATGATTGAGTGTATCCAAATAAATGATTAACCAAAAGGTAACTAACTGGTTTATCAACTCTAATAATAAAATTAAGTCAAATTTTTAACTATGTTTTCTGCAACATCAATAATTTGTTAAAATTAAAATTACTAATTGAATTATTTTAAATATTTATTCATGATATGTATTACTACACTGTTATTGCATTGTTAAAAATTTGTATTTTATATTTTTATATTTTACCGATCCCATGCTCAGATGAATGTTCATCTCTATGCGAATTATTATTGATTTTGAACTGCAAACGATGGTAAATAAATAATACTACTACTACTACTAAAAATAAATAGGATAGATAGACATTAAATTCCATTTACAGCATAATTTCAAGGTAATGAAACTCTTAAGTGGAGATTTTTCCATTTATCTTCTTTGTTCATTAGTCATAGTTATATAACTATATAGTATTAAATAAATAAATAGGTAAAAATTATGTTCAAAAAATGAGTTACAAACTGCGTACGACCACGTGTAGGACAATAAACTAATTATAGTTATAAAGTTATTATAGATATTTTTTCAGACAAATGTTTCCATGTGTTCATTCGTGACTTCTGCCATGGCCTGCGAACTCTATTCCTCGAGACCCACTTATCAATGAAATATAAAATAGGGGATTTTCAGCAGGAGCTGTATATCTGAGGGCTGTTAAAGATCACCAAATAAGGTGTATGGTAGGCATCATGTCATAGTGACTTGGATAGAAATCAACCCTGTATTAAATTGTGCCAGGGCACAATTGAATTAAGAGATGTAATTATTTGGACACAATGTATTGTTCAGGCAAATATATCACAAAAAGCAGGTACAACTTAGTATTATGTTTCTCATAAGGAATATTATTAGCTTGATTTTTATTTTATCCAGCAAGACACAGTACATGTCCATCAAAATCTAAAAGACTGCAAACCCTAATACTATCTTTTCATAACAATCATATTCATGATAAGTTCTTGCCCGCCTTCCCCAACACGTAACATATGTCATATGTAATGTGACTTAAAATCTTAAACATAAATTAAAAAGAAAATGTTTCTGAGGAAATACAAATTCAAACAAGTAGGCCACAGTTTAAAGGAGGAAGTTCCTTAATTTTGGAAATTAGAGGTCATTCGCACTAGCATTAAAAAATTTTGAATATATAAAAAATAGCAATTGATGGAATGTTTAGGGGTTTTTATTTCATGTTAACAAATGGTATGGATAATAAATATAAATAAATGAAACACGTGTCTATCCTAAAAATTATAATTAATATCCTGCTGACAAGGCAGACAGGATTAATGAGACCACCTTAAAAATATTTGTTGAATTTTGAATTGCAAACAACAACACCAAAATGAAATTGGGCTGAAAGAAAAGCATGCAGGAAAGCTGCAGGAAAGTCGAGAGTAAAAGGGTTAAATATAAATTATTCTTCCAGCCTTTTTTGTAGACAAGTTCTTATCACAATGTTTCAGCAATTGATTACTGTCATTGTCAGGTAAATGTAGTGTATACAGAAGAGTCAGATTTTGTATTTTACTTTATGCTCATTATGTCGACAACATTTTTTTCATAATTTCAACTGATGAAATAGTATCAACATTAAATATTTTTAATGGATATCATCCACAACTCAAATTTATGTTAGAGAAAGAAATTGAAGGAAAATTGAATTTTTAGATTTCTTAATATTGCATGCAAATAATATATTGGTGTTCAATTGATATCATTACAAAACTTATTCAGGACAAGTATTAAATTAATTTTTGTATAATCCTATTGTGCAAAAGATTGTAAAGGTATTTATGATATATAATTTGGTTGAAAAAGCAATATTGCTGCCTGATAATTGCTTACATTTTCATATCATTGATTTTGTAACAACAAACTTACTAGCAAGTTATTATTGAAAAAGTTTTATAATGAAATATGTAAAGAGGCAAATAAACCTAATGTGAAGTACCCATCATCAAATTCTCAATTTCTGGTATGTAGGAAATATCCCCAATTGTTTCTTTAGGGAAACATGGTTGGTGAGTAAAAAATTAAATATCATAATCTTGTAATTAAGGGGAAAGAAGTAATCAGCAAAAATGTTGGTTACAAATTTGTTTGTAAAAATTGTCCCTTATGCATATTAGATAGATGAAATAAATTACTGATGCGAATCAAAGAAAATCAACATAATATAACACACCACATCATAATGTTATTTTATTACACCCTTTCAATTTAATAATTCAATAGATTGGATAATGTTTTAATTTTAGATTGGTATCCAAATTACCATAAACTTATTATTTTTAGAAATGTCACCCATCAATTTTTTGAAATACACATTAAATTTACTAACTGACCCTGAAAACTTAATGAAAATTTATAGGTTTTTATTATGATTTTGTGTTTTGATGGTTTGTTTTTTCCAAATTACTTATTTTTTAATTGAATTATTTTATTTGACATTTAGTTAATTTGTTTTCTTTTCATTATCAAGATAAATCTAACTCACTTGTTCATACACTACATTCATCTGATGATGGTAGTAATAAACTGCTGAAAGTTCATAATATTGAATTAAAACTTGTCTACAAAAAAGGTTGCCCATTTAATTATGACTCAAGAAGAGAGTAATATCAATAAAAAGAGTTAAACGTGCTGAATTTTTGGGTGGAAATGGTGTACGGTTGTGGAAGGCGAATGGGTTGTTTAGTGGTTGACACCCCAGCGATCAAAGCAGAGGTTCCCGGTTCGATTCCCGGCTCGTCACCATCTTCACCTGACCGAAAGTTGTCACAAAGTATTCATTAAAAGATGCAAACAAAATGAACACTAGAAATGTATATTTTCAGGTAAAAATATTAAAATGATGAAAATTGTAGAAGTGAAGCCTAATGTCTGGAATGCGCGTCTTCTTTGGGGACGAAGGCCGTGTCAGCACTCGCTCCTCGTTTGGCAGAAGCAGCGGCCAGCGCCTCGGCGCACCTGCGCACCCAACACCAGTGGAATAGGGCGCGTCCCGAAACGGTCCAAAGAAAAATCCATTGCTCCCTCGACCGTTAAGAAAATGTTCTTTTTTGTTATCATTCGAGAGTTCAAAACTGATTTAAAGTTTGTGTGCGTCAGAGAGACTAGGCTTCAGTACCCCCAAAAATGTTTTAAATGATAGTTTGAACCATTCTCTATCGAGTGGCGATGAATTTTCATAACTTACGGCGCAAAATTTTCAATTATTTGACTTCAAATTTCTATGGCCTTATATGGAGGAACTTTCGCGGGCTTATGTTTCTGTTTTATGATATTCTGGTAAAAGTACCGGAAAAAACCTACTAAAACTTAGCAAATGGAAATAGGAACGCAATGATGTTCAGATTTTCATACCTTACGGGGCATTTTCAAAAATAAATCATCAAAAACTTTGAAAAATACTGTTCTAACGGAAATTGCAGCCGCATCACTGAAGACAATGCGACCTTTGTCAAAGAAAGAGTCAAACGACAGTCTAAATTAATAATCGAGTTTTAAAATCACAAAATAATTACTTACAATTGAATTGCAAAATATTTTTTCTTCAATAACTTAAAAAAAAGATAAATTCTCAAAATGAAAGCTGCTTGCAAGCACATATTATAGAAGGTACAGATAGTTCACTCCCACAAACCTAATGGTTACCTTAAACATACCCCAGCGCGCCACGGGGAAGGCCGAGAACTATCGTCAAAATTGCGCTCAACATCCCTCCCTTTTCCTCGTTTTACATCGCATAATTTTCATTTCGAGTTATGAACAACACTTCCCGACTTGAGCTTCACTTCCCGACTGAGATGTAAGAGAGAGTGCTAAGACCAGCTTGCCCGGAAGTTGCTAGTTCAGGCTCTCTCCACTAGATGTCAGCCACTTTGCTCCGCGGTCCGAATTCCCGGTTTTTCTCTCTACACTATGCAAAGGGGTTAAAGTGTTTCTGTGCACATATACTTCCACATACTACGTTTCTTTCTATTTCCTAATAGCTGGCGCGCGCAACATACCCGACATGGTGTAATGGTTTTAGCTTATTTCTTGATTATGTGAGGATTATAACGCACTAACAGCGATTCAAAGTGATTATTATTTGATGTTGTGCAGCGTATGTCGAATACAATCCACGACTACTATCTCAGAAAGGGAAGGAGATCCTTCTAATCCAGGATAATTCCACGAGATGTCTTTATTTGAGATTACAGGTATTTTACATAAGAAGCGGAAATACGGAAACCAGCAACCTTGTTTATAGCACAAGAAGTTTAAGTAGTAACACCTTTCGTACACCTAAAGTTAACAAGTCATTATTCAGACAAGCTTATGAATCCGTCGCACCAAAAAATTTTGATCAATTGGGTGTTAAAATAAAAAATATCACTAATTTATTTCTTAAAGAATTACAAAATTTGGTTGTTTTCAAACGAAGGTGTCAATTTTTAAAATAACATTGTCAATGAAACATAATCCTTTGGTACGAATAAATCAGTTTAAAATGTAGAAACCTTTTAGCAAGTACTTATCATTATATATTAAAGTAACAATTCTTAGCGTTATAAGTTTCCGTTGTGATATGAAGGACTGAAAGACCCACA
Organism: Laupala kohalensis; assembly: GCA_002313205.1. Classification (NCBI taxonomy): domain Eukaryota; kingdom Metazoa; phylum Arthropoda; class Insecta; order Orthoptera; family Trigonidiidae; genus Laupala; species Laupala kohalensis. The sequence goes on from NNCF01132908.1 coordinate 34,003, forward strand.
GAGAGCGAACCTTGAAACGAAGATAGGGACTGGACTGTATATTAATGTTTTTTATCGTAATTATAACATATGTGGAATAAATATCTTTACCTCCTCCACATCCTCCTGCCCTTGACGCGAGGGTGGCTTCGCTCGGTCTCGTCGCCCGCCTCCGCCTCGACCCCCTCCACTGGAGCCTTGTGGTCGACTTCCTCCCGTCGCCCTCTTCCGGCCGCCGCCGCGAGGACGGCGCTGCAGCTGCAACAAGTTTCGTCGAAAGCCTCGGCATAAGGAGGGGATTTGGTCGCTGACCCCAGGATAGACCTCGTATTCATTCTGCAGAAGGCTGAGTACGCGTGGGAATCAGTCCGGACGTAGTGGAATAATCCCGGGGAATCTTGGCTACAACGTCTGTAGTCTGTGCCAGAGATAGAAAAACTGCCGAACCTAATCTGCTCTTCAACTCCTTTTTCTATTGTTCTGAGCTGAGCCGGGTGCTAGCTTTAACTGATACCTACAATTAAGAGACATTCTATATCCCAGTTCATGTTCCGATAAAATTATTTACATTACATTATTTAGTGGTTGTTAACTGTTTTTCGTCGTAGGCGGATGAGTTAAACAAAATTTGAATTACAATTACACAAATTTCCGTTACTGAAATAGTAGCTCATCAGATTGTAAATCTGCCCTCCCTCATTGGCCTCACGCTATAATTAAGAATGTGTACTTTGGTGATCTGGTATGTCAACAACGTCTTGTCGCAGAAATGTTTTTTTTTCCCATCTGCGTTAGAGGAGAAAATGTGTCGTCACATAATAATAATTAAATTTATCGTAATTTATACAAGAGCACGGACTTTCCGAGGATTTTAGCCGAGGTGGATCTGTTACAGGCGTATTTTCGGTTTAGCACCGATTACTTGAATAACCTACTAGCTGAGCGGCCGTTTGTACCTCCTCCACTCCCTTCTGCCCTGGACCCGCGGATGACTTCGGTCGTCGTCTTCTGCGTGAGTGGACGACGGAGTGGCTGCGCTGCGGGGCGGTCGGCGCCCGGTCGCCGCCGCCAGCACGGACGCGCAACTACGCATGCGCAACTACGATTTCTCACGCATGCGCTGAAGGTCTTGTTGGAATAGAAGGGGAATCGGGCTCCAGCGCTCAAGTGGATGTGCGAGAGAGACAGAGATACAAAACTTCAGACAACCGGCACATAACATCACTGGGTCTATTTATATTTAACTAAGGTAAGAGGTTTTTGCCAAGCATTGCAGAGCGGGAGTGTGAATTTGAATTGTAAGCAAAAGTCGTTGGCTCACCTTCTCTTCAGTCCTCCGTCCTCATCAGTGTAAATGTGTTGGTCGGCTGGGGACGAAGGCGAAGCCAGCGAGGGGTTGTTCTTACACGCGGCGGCGAGCGCGGCGGCGCAGCTGCAATCATTGTTTTGAAACGGAAGGAAAGAATTCATGTCAAACTGTCCCTAAACAGGCCCCGCAGATGCCCGAAGGGTAGACCTTCGCAATTTCTTGGCTTCGACACTAGGAAGAGATGTGGCCAGCATTTCGTTCCGACGGATCGGTCCCCAGGATACACCCTGGTACTCATTTTACAGCAGGATCAGTAGGCCTGGGAGTCAGTCTGGATGTTGGGGTGACGGAAAATCCCACCTCATCGGATCGAACCCCGGCCACCCATCCAGCAACTCAGCGCTCTACCCGCTGAGCCACGGTGTCTCCTAGGTGTGCATTTACCAAGCCGAATTTAAATATTATAATCTAAAGTTACACGTAGTCTTTCTCGGGTTCACATCTTTTCGAAGATCTGAGTCGGGCTTCCGATATTTGTAAGTGAGCACGTATTGTTCCTACCTCATCCATTTCCTCCGTCCCGGGCGGTCCGGGTGGCGCTGCGACGTCTCTTCCCGAGAGCTCGTCTCCGCTTCCAGCTTCGCCGTGGGACTCCTCCTCATCGAGACTGAAGAGCTATGGAATACGTACATCCCAAACTACAATGATAATTGAAATAGAAGCATAAAATGATATTAGTTACAACACGATGCGACTAAAAACAAATCAAAAAACTTAAAGATCAATAATCTTTAAAGATCCAATGTGCATAATATCAACCAATTCAGAATAAAACTGTACATTTGTATACAAGACATATACAACTGTTTTATGCATATAAATTGTAATTACTGTATTTTAGTAATATTTATCCGTAATAAAGTAAATCAGTGGATCACTATGACAACATCACGAAGGTGATAAGAATAAAATTCTTGGATTGTTTCTGTCAAGTGTTGGGCCATAGATGTACTCCGATTCTATCCAGAAACAGTTAAATGTACACCAAATATTGAAGAAATTGACCTTTCTATGATTCCAGACATACACCGAGAAATTGAGGGCAATTACGAAAGACATACCGTTTACGCCTCTTGAAGTAATGGAACAAATATTCACAAAATGTTGAGATAAATAACTACACGTATCTCAGCAACTAATTAACATACAGCGCACATAGTTATATTGTTGTTTTTATTATTGCATACATTGACATGAAAAAATATAATTTTGCACATTGTGGGCTTATTACAAAAGATGGAACACCTCTACGAACCTTCAAAGAACGTGAAGGTTCTTCGATTTTCGTATTTTTCACGATAAAACTGCGCCCTACCTTCCTAAATCTTTTTCGTCTTTCTCTCCCCATTACCTGGCCTAGGAACTACGCAGTGTGTACAGTGGAAACGGTCACGTATTGAAAACAAAATACACGACAAAATTAATATGTAGTTTACAAAATCTTGTTTTAAAAAGTCAACACAACTCTTGAAAGGACACTTCTTTGTTGTCTGGCTTCTTCATTTAGCGTAACAATGCCCTCGACGAAAGAAAGTGTTCCTAGTAACGTTGGAAGCACAAACAATCAGTTGAATGTAAAATTATAAGAGAGTCCAACGTACTAGATCCTTAGCTGAAAAAATTTCCCGGGATAAGCGTTCGTCTAAACTTCTGAAAATGGATATAGGTATGTATACAATTTATAAGCCATGATATCATTCATAACTATTATTTTAAAATATCTTAGCCAGACATGGACTTGTGAAATTTTCCTAATATTTTTCTTGAATTTAGACAAACAGTTCGTAAACAGTAGAATGATTTGGTAATAGGAATAGCTGCAAATATAAACACGGTGGGTAATTGCATTGATAAGTTATCTACCCCAATAATCAGTTAATGTTTTAAGCCAATGTAACTTTGACTCTAATTTCGATGACGACTTCTGTTCTAATACATTTAAATTTCCGAATCTAGATAATCTTTCACTGACACTATGACACCAATTATGTTATGATGACTTTTGTTTAATGAAAACCTATTTTTTTCTCTTTCACAGTCCACTCTTCGGAGATCATGCGGCCAATAAAATTCTCTCTAATATAACTGTTGCTTTTAACGAACGTGGTGACCTCGCCTAGGATTGGAAGGTAAGGATCTATATCTCTGAAGGCATTCAGAGCTAACTACATGGGTATAGTCGACTTAACCTTAGGAAAAGTCTAACTCATTAGGTCTGCTTTGAACTCTGGCACAGACGACTTTGCAGCTCGATCCTCCTTGCGGAAGGAGAGCGACCACTTCTTTGACACTAAATGAATTCTAATATCCTCTAGAACAATAATACTGCTGACAAGTGGAAAGCGTAGAAAAAATTTTTCTAGTAAGGTCCCCCCTCCCATAGTCAGTCTGAGTTCAAAATTCATCGTGATCTCACACTTTGGGCTCAGTTCTACAAATTCCGATTCCAGCGTAACAAGGTCTTGGATATGTTTTCAATGCATCAGTTATGCCGTCAATCCTCATTCGTATCTACGAATACTTTAGTCGAATATGGACTTTTCGATATATTTCTTCGCCGTAAATTTAGTCGACTGTAAATTGCTTTTAAATTAGAATAGCTACATTTATTAATTGGCCATGCATAGTTGCTATGATAAATTGTCTACCCCAGTAGTGAGTTTATTTTTGAAACAGTGCTTTGCACATATTTTGTAAATAGAATTATTTTCAAATGGCATATATGAATTTACTGTGCGCAATTGAGGTGACTCTCTCAGTACAGTTTTATATTCATTTGGAGAAGCACCTATTTTTTCTCTTTCACGAGAAAATTTTAATTAAAAAATTACGTTAAAATGAAGGCAGAGGCTTTTCGGGTGGAAGGAGCAGTACTTAAAACAAAAAAATGAGAGCAAGTTTTTTTGTAACACATTTCATGTAATTCCTTGCAAAATGTCTGGATGAGGAAATATAGTAAAGTCACGCTGGACTTTGAGACGTGGCCAAACCCGAGCAATCCATCACTTTTATTTTTGCAAATGTTGCAAATACTTATTAGTGTTCTTGTGTTTATTACTAAATAAGCCACCAATTTTAATCTAGTTTCAAATGTTATAAAAGAAACGCACATCAAACAATTTGCTTGTGTTGATTTTACAGGGTTTTTTTCTGAAGTTGAGAGTGTATGCAAATTTTTTTAAACTAAGCTTTTAATTTCTGGTTTCTGTATTATTTTTTGTGTTTAAAACCGAGAATTTGACGTCGTTCAGAAGCCAATTCGAAATAAATAAATTTAACTCTTCGTAAACTATCCAGGGACATCTCAGCGAATTTCCCTTGGAGTCTGATTGCCCTGTGTGGTAAGAAGATTAGAATAATAAGGATCAAAATGAACAAATATCAATTGTTTCTCGACTTGTAGAAAAACATTTAAAACACTAATTACAACGTATACTGCGTAGAAACGAATTTTTTATACAGCTTTATATTACACCTATGATTTAATGTACTTTTGGGGGCACTGGTGTCGTTTTACTGGTAGTGACATCTAGGGGAGGTCATCTAACTACTTTCCTACTACTTATAGTATGTCTTCGACAGAGTGCTACTGTTGCAAGAAGTTGTGTTAACAGTTCTCTCTTTAATATTATCGATGAAATTCACCAACGTTCATGTGGGAGTCCTTATGAAAAAGCGTGAAGTAATCACAATCTACTTTTGTCATTTTATATTTTAGCATTAGTTTTTTCATTTAATTAACACTTTTTAATTTCAGTTCAATGTTTAGTCTTTTAGTAATGTCATGTTTTTATCTTTATATTCAGATAAAAGTTCACTTATTTCTATTACAATTATGAAATCCACTTCTTTTTATTGATCTCATACGAATTTTTGTTTTATATTTTATTTTTATTTTCATACGCGCCCATTCATTCTACAAATTTTCATAGGCGCCCATTTGGGGATGTCAGAGGCGTTTTCCCGGAAACTGAACTGCCATACGAATGTCACTAGTGCTCTCTACAATTCAATAATTGAAATTATCGGCACTGCGAAACAGACATTCCCAAGGTTGGCGCGAGTTCAGAAGCGAAGTGGAAACGATATATTCGACTAGGTTTTGAAACACTCACTCCCACGACGTGGTTCAGCTTACATCCACCATTGCAGCTAGGGCGCTACATACATCCGCAAATTGTGGGTTTGATTTTTTTGTAATTTATTTTTGTCGTGAAAGATCAATATTTAAGACCTACTTGATCATGTTACTGATTATAGTTTGCAAAAGGTGTCCCCATTTCACAAATATATCTAGAGAGAAGTGGGCCCAAAATTTGAGGATGTCTTGGCACTTCGCGGGGAAGCTGGTCATAAATACAACTATATCTCGAAAGAGTTTGACTCTTGCGCGAAACAATGGATACAGATGATTCTCGACATGACCTTCTACACTTTGAAGAGCAATGAAAAGTGTTATTGTTTGTTTGACGGAAACTTCTATTAGCAATTACGTTTACTCAAGATATTATTAGTTCTGATAGTTTTACGATAGATTGCGTTAAAAAACTACTTAAAAAAATAAATTCGAAGAGCGATAAGACGTGTTACGGACGGAGACTTTTATAAGCAATTACGTTTTCTTAAAAACAAAATAGTACTGACATAATGCTACGAAATATTGGTTTCATTTATATATACTTACTGTTTTAAAGTGTTTGGAAACAATCGATTTCAAATGAAATTTAAAGTAATTTGGACATACCAAACAAACAAAAAATTACAAATTACAAAGTTATACCTGTTTCTTTTATTGTGTCCTTCCTAATTAATATTTTTAATGTAATTGATTTTATTCCATTCCTTTTGCTGAATTCTTTTTTCCTAAATTCACTGCACTCTAAAATTCCTAATATATCCGAAGATACCCACGTTAATGAAAAGTGGGATTAACATGCATCGGGGATAAAAAGTTTTTTCCGAGTTTTTCTTAAGAAAATTCCTTTCACAGGGATTAATTATACGCTCTGCTTTAGCCTCACACCAATTTTCAAGTTATTTCGCCACAAAAAAGTGAGCTGAAAATTCTAGATTATGTCCTTCCCAATTATTATTTTTCATTCAAGTTGATGTTACTTGATTCTTCTTGCTCAACTCTCTATAGCAAAATCTACACCAATCCAAAATTTCTAGTAGACTCAAAGATATTGTCGTCTATAAAGGGGTGGAGGTAAGTTTCCATTGCATCGCAGGACACAACTTGTTCCAAATTTGTATTTAAAAAAAGTTCCACAGGGAGATATTTTAGACATTTCTTTAACCTGAAATCAGTTCTCAAGTTATTCCGTTACAAAATAGTGAACACCCTTGCTGGAAATCCTTGATTGTGTCCTTTCCAATTATGGTTCTCCCTTCAAAATAATCTCACTCAATTCCTTCGCTTAATTCCTATTTCTTAAATTTACTGCGCTGAAAAACTCTTTACATATCCGATGATATTACAGTTCATAAAAAGCGGGGTTACCATGCATCGGGGAGCATAAATTTTTTAGAATTTGTATTTAACAAAATTCCTTTTACAGAGGTTAAAATCATACTCTACTTTAGCCTAACTCCAATTTTCAAATTACTCCGTAACAAAATAGTGAACACACTTGTAGGAAATCATAGATTGTGTCCTTCCCAATTTTGGTTTTCTATTCAAATTGATCTCACTCGATTTTTCTTGTTTATTTCTTTTTTGCTGGATTCATTTCAATCCATAATTCCTAATATATCCGAAGATATTCACGTTTTTAAGAAGTGCGGTTTACATGCATCGGAGGGCCTAACCCTTTCCGTATTTGTTTTTCAGAAAATTCCTTCCACAGGGGCTACTTTAGGACTCTGTATTTGGCTGACACCAATTTTCATGTTGTTCCGTGCCAAAATAGTAAACCACTATGAAACGTATAACTCTTTTGTAGAATAAGAATTTTATTTGCAATAAAGTACACTAATTAATATTAGTAGTACCGTTTGCTTTACAATAGATTGCGTTCAACAACGTTTTAATACACAATTTGGAGAGCAAAGAAACGTATAACTCTTTTGTTGACTAAGAATAACTAATTATTATAAAATTTATTGTGATAGTTTTATACAATACTTAAAAAGAAATAATTCTAACAAAAAATAATTCTAAAAAATCGAAATTACTACAGAATACCACCTCTTTGTGGTGTAGCACGCTACCAATTACACTACTACTCCCTTGGTTTAATGTTTAATATATAAATTGAGATGAATACGTCGAGAGCTTTTGTCTTGACATTGGCAGGCTATTGCACTTTCTTACTCTGAGAATCCCTGACCTGGTATTACAAATCTACGAGGTCCCACCCCGAACTCAATTTCCGGAGACAGGATCTCCCCTTGCAGATACAAATTGTTTTCAATATAAATGAAGAACATAATAACACTCGGTAGTGGTAAATGTACTTCACAGAGAGCGTGGTATGATTCGCAGAACAAATAGCCAAGGAGCTGGCATCTCGAGAGCCAAGGCGGTAGGTGACCTTGAGAGATGTGCCTTCGCCCGGCGGTACACGTTGCTTCGCCGATACGGGATGGTTACTTGCATTCACTGCTAAGGATTTGTGGCACTCTCATTTCACAAATAGTTTTCAATCGTTCGTACGCGAAATTCACTTGAAATTCGTCACTAGAACTACCACTACTTTTGGTATCGACTGTCTAGCTAATTCATGACTGGAAGAGACTCACCACGGACTGTTCCGAACGATGTCACTGTCGCACTGTGTCAGGACTGACTTAGTGTTCTTTGGTCTCCCGCGCAGACTCTCGACAGCGGCGCAAGATTTCCTTCTCACAGCGATTATGAAGTTCTTTCTGCCGTCTTACAATACAGAATTTACAACATTCGTAACTTGTACAATCATCGAAAATTGTATAACCCACGATATCACAAAAACTGAATCGGCCAGAAACACACATCACACAACAGCGCAGGAAGTATTGCGAAGCAGCGAGGCTCCTAACGAAGGGTTCCGTGAAGTTGGCTCGAATGGATTGTATATTCTCAATCGATTCCAACCATCTTGACCTTGAAGGAAAGGCCTGACTTTGCTCAATTTTGCTCAGGCGATTTTATACATTTTTGACAGGTAATCAATGAAGATATTTTCTAAATTATATGCATTCCGGCTAACCGTAAATCCTGTAATATGTTTACGAAATTATGAATCTATTTTTTATCGATGTGTTTTGACCTCACAGACTTTGCAGACCCACTACTTTTGATTGCAATATTAAAATTGTTTTTTTAGTAAAATGTAAAAAGCGGAAACAGTTGATTACGCATGCACGTCAGCATTTGTTACGTTAGTGCCTAATTTGAACTCTGTCACGGTACCAACACAAAATAAACACGAGCAAGTATTCCGTGAGTACAACATGATATATCCTTGAGAGGTCAGTGCAGGGAGACAATACACAGGAGATGGCATTCATGGGATGGGGTAGGATTTTCTTCGTGAAGGAAAAGCGTCATCTTACGCGGCAATATGAATCATCAGCACAATCTCACTGTGGTTATTGGAACTACTTCAAATTCGCCTGTCTCCATAGAAAAGGGCCATGTGCATTTTAACGACAATAGGACAAAGGCTGGTTGCACTGTTATGGAGCGCTGCGCCCGCATATATAACACGGCGCACAGGCTAAGTATGCGAGGAGTAATACACGGCACATGGAAAGAACGTCGTCCAGTATACAGCGGAGTTGCCTATTGCTATTAACGTTGAGTGATATGTATCGAAATACTTCATCAAAGGCTATGCAAGTTTTACTATGGATTTCACCCATAGATCTGGAAATAGATATATAAAACCAAGATTCGTCGAGTGGAATAAGTACAATATGTGGAAACAAAAATAAGTTAGACCATGAAAGGCTGGAAAGGAAGATTAACACAAGCATTGATTAAAATCTGGGCGATATGGTGGGAGAAAGCAAAGGAAGGGCATATAACATACAGGTTTATAAAAGATTACTTTCGAGAGAAGGAAATGGTTCCACCCCACTACTTAAGTAAGAGACCGTTCACAGATGTCGCTAAGTGGAAATGTGGGATACAGTCCAACATAATCTACATGACTGCGAAATAAATAAAAAAACGAGCTAGATGGCAAAGTTATATCCTGCAACACAGAACATTTTCAGATCGAAATTGGTCAAAATATATCTCGTCAGAACAAGCGTATACAAGTTTTGAAAAGTATATGAATATAGCAATATGCATTCGACAAGACTAGATGGTAAGACTTGATGGCATTACTAAATACTTTAACCGGACACCCATTTTCAAATTATTCCGGCACAGAATAGTGGACACCCATGTTCAAAATCCTACATTGTGTCCATCCCAATTATTGATTTTCATTCAAGTTGATCCCACTCGGTTCCTCTTGCTTAATTTTTTTGCTAAATTTACTGCACTCCAAAATTCATTATATAACCAACAATGTTTACGTTTATAAAAAGTAGGGTTAACATGCATCGGGAGACATAACTTTTTACAGATTTTTTAAATGAAAATTCCTTTGACAGTGGTAATTTCAGACTCTGCTTTAGCCTGGCACCAATTTTCAAGTTATCACGCCACAAAATAGTGAACACCTTTTTCGAAGTTCCTGCACTGTCATTCCCAATTATTGATTTTTATTCAAATTGATCTCAATCGATTCCTGTTGCATAATTCTTTATAGCGAAATTTACAGGAGTCCAAAATTTCTAGTAGAAACAAAGATATTCACGTTTATATAGGGGTACAATTATGTTCCCATTTCTCTCGGGGACATAACTTGTCCCAGATATGTATTTAAGAAAATTCCTACCACAGGTGTTAATTCTGTACTTTTCTTTTGCTCACGTTATTCTTATTAGCTGACTTGACGTTAGCTTAGTTATTCCGTGACAAAAAAATGAACACTCTATTTGAAAATCCTTGATTGTGTCCTTCCCAATTATTGTTTTGCATTAAAATTAATCGCATTCGATTCCTCTTAATTAACTCTTTATCGCTAAATTTACTGCACTCAAAATAGTGAACTCGTCACAGTTATCTATCATTTTTGATAAGTTGTTTTATCATCCCCTACTCTTGGTGTGCAATGGGTCTATACGGGTTGTTTTTGGACATTAGGATCTTCGAAATTGTCGGTTATAATCTCATTGACCCCGAAAACTCTTATCTCAACACTGATATACGTCATTTTAGATATTTTTTACATTTCTTCCCTTAACCAAACAGAGTGCATTCTCTCATAGGGGTGATAATGAGCTTCAGCGATTTTAAAAGTGTGACTCTTCTCTTCTGCAACTGTAAAGCGGATGTATTCAACACGTATATCGGACGTTTTTGAGAATTTTACCCTCCCAACCTTTCCTACTCCTACCCCAAGGTTGTTAACGGGTTTAATATGTCTAATTTGGACTAATTGTGAAGTTACGAAGCATTGGGGACGTCTTTATCCATCTCAACGGCACCGAAAACTATGGTTTCAAATATGTTATAGGATTGGTGAACCCTGACTGCTACCTATTCTGTATGAACACTCCTGGAAAAATCCGAGCCCCTTTCCCCACGCAACCCCTTTCACTTGCCATATAATGACCATACCATCTCAGAACACTTTGTAGATGAAAACTCTTAGTGACGAGTAACTCACGGTGAGTTTCGAGTTGCTTTCACTCTACACAAACATTCCGAAGCTTTACGTGCATGTCAAACATCCTCAGGGGACGAGACTTTCGAACAGCGCGCTCTTTCCGACGACGACCGAACGAGAATCACTAGCATCCATCACGTGATACGGCAACGTTTCCGGGAGAACGGATTTCTTTCGCAGTTTTTATTGAATTATTCTTTCAAAAGCCCCGTGAGGTATGACTTTCTACACGTGATACTCCTATTTTCACTTACTATGTTTTAGATAGTTTTTTACCGATGTTAAACCGGTAGATTTGTCAGAGAAACATAAGCACGCGAACGTTTCCCCATATAGGCCCACAGTAAATTAAAGTCAAATAATTAAAAATTTTGTCACGTAAGGACAGCAAAATTCATCGCCATTCGACAAGGAACGGTTTAAAATACATTTGGAAACCTTTTTTTTTTTTCGTTGCTTAAACATAGCCGCCCTGAGGCACATAATAACCGTAAGAAAATTCCATCCACAGGGATTAATTTCAGACTCTTTTTTAACCTGACACCATTTTTCAAGTTATTCTCTGAAAAATTAGTAAACACCGTTGTTGGAAATCCTAGATCGTGTCGTTCCCAATTTTGGTTTTCCATTCAAATTGATCTCATTCGATTCCCCTTGCTTAATATTTTTTGCTAAATTAACTGCACTCCACAATTCCTTAGATATCCGATAATATTCACGTTTATAAAAGGTGGGGTTAACATGCATCGGGGGGCATAACTTCCTTCAGATTTGTATGTAAAAAAATGCCTTCAGCAGCGCTTAATTGCAGACTACACCCAATTTCAAGTTATTCCGCCAAAAAATAGTTAACACCCGCGTAAAAAATTCTACATAGTGTTCATCCAAATTTTTTTATTTTCATTGAAATTGATGTCATTAGATATCCCTTGCTTAATTTTTTCTTCTACATTTACTGCACTCCAAAATCCTAATATATCCCAAGGTATTAACGTTTATATAAAGTGGAGTTTACATGCATCGGAGTGCCTAACTTCTTTCATATTCGTTTTTAAGAAAATTCCTTTTTTTGGGTGTTAATTTCGGAATCTTCTTTAGTCAGTCACCAATTTTCAAATTATTCCGTGACAAAATAGATAACACCCTTGTTGAAAATCCCACTTTGTGTCCTTCCCAATTACAGATTTTCATTCAAGTTGATCTCAGTCGATTTCTCTTGCTTAATTCTTCATAGCAAAGTTTGCAGCAATCCAAAATATCTAGTAGATTCAGAGATATACACGTTTATAAAGGGGTAGATTAATGTTGCAGGGGGATATAACTTCTTCCGAATACGTATTTAAGAAAATTCCTTCCACAAGGGTTAATTTCAGACTCTACCATTTTTCAAGTTATTTCGTGACAAAATTTCATCAATTTGTCAATTTATTTCTATAGTTTAATTATGACAAGACTATCTGATTTCTCTTTTCATTTTGCGTATGCCGTTTAATTATTTTTATAAGATTTACTCATAACTCATAAAATAACAGGAAAAACGCGTTCATAATATGGGGANATTGGCTCCCTACTAAAGAGAATTAAACCAAATTTTGGAAAATTTTTATTTCTGCGCCAGAAACAATACAATTGGGTAGATACTAGTGCTTACTCTCGGTTTATTTAAGATTGAGTACTAACTTCCTTGTAAGCACTAGCCGTCGTCATTTAGCGCAATAATACCGTCAACAAAAGAAAAGCAATAGAAAAAGTATCCGTAGTAACGTCGACAGCGCAAACAATCAGTTCAACGCAAAATTAGATGTGAGACCAACGCACTACATCCTTAGCTGAAAATTTTTCCTGGGATAAGCGGTCACAATAACGTCTCAAAAATGGACATAGGTATGTATTCAATTCTTAAGCCATGCTATCAATCCTAACTCTAATTTTCGAATATCTTAGTCGGACATGGACTTGTGAAATATTCCTAATATTTATCTCGATTTTTGACGTACATTTTGTAATCAGTAGAATGATTTGGTATTTGGAATAGTTGCAAATGTAAACACTGTGGGTAAATACATTGATAAGTTATCTACCCCAATAATCAGTTCTTTTTTAAAACAATGTAACTGTGGCTGTTATTTCGATAACGACTTCTGTTCTGATACATTTAAATTTTCGTATCTTGATAATCTTTCATTGACACTATGACACCAATTATGTTATGATGACTTTTGTTTAATGAAAACCTATTTTTTTCTCTTTCACAGTCCACTCGTCAGAGATCATGCGGCCGATAAAATTCTCTCTAATATAACTGTTGCTTATAATGAACTTGGTGGCCTCGCAGAGGATTGGGAGGTAAGGATCTATATCTTCGAAGGCATTCGGAGCTAACTACACGGCCATAGTCGGCTTATCTTTAGGAAAAGTTTTCTTTATTTGTGTTTTCAGTTTTCCAGCCTTAGAAGAAGTTTTCATAAGGCCACCTTTGAACTCGGGCACAGAGGCCTTGCGGCAGCTTCCTCCTTGCGAAAAGAGAGCGCCCACTTCGAATTCTAAGACAACATTAGTCGAATTCTAAAATCACATATAATTCAGAACAATAATACTGCTGACAAGTGGAAAGCGAAGGAAATTTTTTTTCTAGAACCCCCTCTCCCCATAATTAGTCTGACTTCAAAAATCATCGTGATCTCACACTTTGGGCTCAGTTCTACAAATTCCGATTCCATCGTTACAAGGTTTTGAATATATTTTCAATGCATCAGTTATGCCGTCAATCCTCATTCGTATCTACGAATACTTTAGGCGAATATGCACTTTTCGATCGCCGTAAATTTAGTCAACTGTAATATACTTTTTAATTAGAATTACTACATTTATTAATTGGCTATGTATACTTGCTATGATAAATTGAGTACCTCACTTCTGGTTTATATTCATTTAGATGATAACCTATTTTTCTCTTTCACAGGAAAATGATTCTTGAAGAACAACGCTACAGTTAAGACAGAGGCCATTTGGGTGGAAGAAGCAGTACTTAAACAAAAAAAATGCATTCAAGTTCTTTGTAACACGTTTCATGTAATCCCTTGCAAAATGTCTGGATGTGAATATGTAATAAAATCACGCCGGACTCCGAGACGTCCTGGCAATATTGTGAAGTGTTCTTGTGTTCATTTCTAAAAAACCTACCAATTTTATCTAGTTTAAAATATTTTCAAATTAATGCATAGCAAGCAATTTGCTTGTGTAGATTTCAAAGGACTTTTCCCGAAGTAGAGAGTTTAAGAAAGTGTTCAGAAGCAAGCTTTTAATTTCTGGTACCGAAATATTTTTTTGTTTCAAACTGAAAAATATACGTCATTGAAAAGCTAATTCAAAATAAATAAAGTTGACTTTTCGCAAACTATCGAGTATTATCTTAGCGAAGACTAAAATTTCAGAAAGTTACGATTAATAAATTATTATTTTCTTTCTCACACGATTGAATACCATGAGGAAATTCCAGAAACTAGGAGTCAAAAATAGCTGTAAAACGATGAGATATATTATTTCTTTCATTGTCAGCTACTGTTAGATTCCTAAGAGAATGCATATAGAAATTATTTCCTATAATTATTTGAAGAGGTAAGAGGAGTACCATTTTTTCCTAGGCAAAGGTCTCCCAGGCTAATTACGGAAGCTCATTGTATTATTAGTAGAGTTAAGGACACATTAGAAAGATTAAAAAACTTAGGAGTAAACAATTGTTGAAGAACGAAGATATGAATTATTATTTTTAAATTGACACAGTCCTCTAATAGCAATTCATTTAACTTAATGTTATTTATGAGTACCGTTAGTTTTAAAATCGGGTGCATCGTAAAATTACTATTCGAAAAAATAACACATTGAAAGACATATTATAGTTTAAATGACTGCAATCTCTATTAGCAAAAAAGTTTACTCATTGATATTCATAGTACCGTTAGTTTTACAAAAGACTGCGTTCAAAAACCAGTTATCAAAGAAATTTGAAGAGCACTGAGGCGAATAATTGTTTTATTGGTGGATACCTCTTTTACCAATAACGTTTACTCATTGCTGTTAGTAATGGTACGTTTAGGTTAGGATGCGTCCCAAGACTAGTATTAAAATATTAAAAACTTGAAAATGTAATCAGGTTACGTTCAGTAATATTATAAACAATATTAAGGAATGTATATATAATAAGGAATCGAATGAGACGTCTTTTCTTATGTAATTATTGATTGTTTGGCTAAAATGGAGCAGTACTTTACAAATAAAAATTAGGATGTGCGGTAGGCAAACTTCGGCAGGTTAGAACCCGTCAGAAATGTTTTATAGCTTTAAAGAAATTGTAGGCGGCGGGGTTGCGAGAAAAGAGTCCAGACGGTTGAGAGGCTGGAAATTTTAAAGGGCCGTGGAGGCATGAAGTAAACAACGTACGAGTACGTCGTTGGAGTTAAAAACCGTCCGAAGACAGCGGTTGGAAAAACGTTAGAAATAATCTCCTAATGACTGGCTCAACACGGAACGCAACGGACTTAAAACAACCAATCACGGACATAGAAAGCCCTTGTTTATGCCTCGTGTAAAGAGGAACGCGCTCCTACTGGGCGCTCAATTTGAATTTTGATCTTCTTGAGTTTGAAGATCCACTTGAGTCGATGTTTGTTGCACTTTGTTCATAATACTATGAATAAATCTTCTGGCCGAACATAACAAATTATTTATAAAATAATATAAGATAAAATTGATTCATAAACTAATGTAGTACCTGTTAGAAAAGAATCTCGTTAGAAATGAAAAAAAGATTTTTGCAGAAAGAATGAATATAACGTTACATGACGACTACCAAAATTACGTGAAACATTACTATAATATAAATAGAGTTAGGATATATTTCATTTTGCACAGAATAAAATTACTCTTAGAGATTACATTATGTAATGGTTTACATCTTAACTTACATAAAAAATTAATTACAAATTAAAGGACATGGCATAAAACAATATCTTACAATTGGGAACTTACAACAACGCAGAATGGGAGGGGTAGATGTAGAAAAAGATAATTTTAAGAAGAAAGAGACGGAAGAAAGGGTAGCTGAAAATAGATGTGGCGTTTGCAAGAGTAGGAAAATTATAGTAATTGAATAAATTAATAATAATAATAGAAATATTGTATTAGGAAGAGTGCCTTGATATTTATTTCATACTACAGGTATGTGGGCGCTACCAAGAGGTTAATTTTCTCTTAAATATATGGACTCCATTTGAATGTCTCACGTCAGATTGTAGTTTATTCCATTCACGGATTGTACTTACAGTAAATGACTTATTACCGTTCAGTGTCGTGGTAACACAACAAGTTCATTTCTAGTTCTTTTTGTTTTAGATATTGAAAGTTTATGGCAAGTTGAGTTAAGTGTTTATTATTTAGAATCTTGAACAGCGTGATGAGGCTATGGAGAACACGTCGTTAAAATGTAAAACAAAAAAAGTTAAAAATGGTCCGAAAGTTGATTGAATGATTCAATCTAAAACGCAAGGTCGAACAAAACAGGTAAGAGAAGGGAACGCGGTGAAGCCTAACAATCGAGAGGTACTCGCTTCCTTCCCGCTCATTTCTCCCACAGCCGAAGAACCACGCGAACTTAAAATCCCTACAGAAATCCAGAACTCTCAGAACGGTTCCGAACAGTTCGGAATTCCTCGCTGGCGACTGCTGGAACAGCGAACTGGGACAAAAAGTTCGGAACTGTCAGTGCTGGAACAGCGCACAACTTGGATTTCGCTCCTGCGCATGCGCGGAACAGTTAGGGATTGCTGCTGGAACAAACCTTATATTTCTGGATACTTATCGTAACGTGAATAAACATAATTTGGTCGTGTTATCCTGTGTTCAGTCTCGGACATTTTCAATTGAATGATTTATGATGTTCTTTAGAGACATTTTTATTGACTAATATTTCGAACGAAATAATATACAGACTAATAAACAAAATATTGAACTTGAAACACACTGAAATGAAAGGAAGTAAGAGGAAATCAGTTTGTGATTGAACGAGTCTAATATATAAAAAATAACAATAAATGTAAAGAAGAAAAAACGTAACTACTCCTTCATAACAGTGACTTCTCTGCAAAGTCTTCAGAACTAGTTTTTCTTCGATCTTCTATATTAACTTGGTTACCGGAAGAAGTTACATAACTCCAGAGTTATGTATAGAACAAAACATTACATATTTTTCATTCGAGCTTCCCACATGATATTTTGTCTGCGAGCAATTTCTGGGAACCTACTGCCGAAGGATTCATCACAAGGAACTTTAAATCTCCAACCTTTGGAAGGAATTTTTTCAGCCAGTTTCTCCACTATTTCAATTATCTCCACTACGGGAATAAGTGAACTTTTTCGGAGATTACACATCGGAATGCACATCTTTTGGGTGAACTGTAATAACATGTAGTCTCTCGCTTGACAGAGAGCTTCCGATGTAACTCCAGGAGCGTAGGAACCTTGTGGTGGAAAAACTTCGCCACTCTTAATTACCCAATTGCCTTGAACTAGCACCCCCACTTGTTGAACCGCTCGTAATACATCCGAGTGGCTATCCTTACAGTCTAGAAGTTCCACCAGTTCCTCATACCCAAGTACCGAAGCACTTCGAAGGAGATACCGAACCCTGTCCACCAAAGGTGCCTTCCGCAGCCGTCGCAAAGACGTTTCTTGAATTCCATACGTCTGTTGGTTCAGATCTGCTGCTGGAGCAAGAAGTTCACAATACTGCTCAGGGTCCAGAGTGAGCTCCATTGGTTTCTCTTCCGGAGTCTGGCAGAAGAGGCGTGACTGAACAAATTCTGACTTTTGGGAAGTATGAGGGAAGTATTCGGTGGAATGCCAGGGTTCCTCAGACCTCTTCTTACTCAGAGAATCGAAGGAACTTGCTTTCGCTCGCTTCTTTCCCTCGGACGTCTTTTTATCGAATTTCACTGTGATGTGTTCCATCTCTTCTTCCTCACTCTCATCCTTCTGATGAGATTTAGCAGCTTCTTTGCCTCTTTTGTCTCCTCTGTCCAAGTACGAAAGACAATTTCGCATTTGAAGGCAAGTATACAGAGGGTTTAAGTGGAGTTCTCCATTCTCAAAGATTCCTACTGCGTAGCGACCCGAATCAGAAAAGGAGCAATTCGATTCCAGCACGATCTTGTCAACCAGACCGCTATCGAACGTTCTTTCGTTCTTGCTACACAAAGCTCCATCAATGTGCAATGCCATATATTCTCCTTTCCCACGATCATAATTTGGATTATTGGGATTTAAACCTATTTCCATCTGCACTTGCTTGTTTTCAGGCTTTACCTTCAAAGACAATATTTGAGGGTTTTTTCCCTTGATAGGATTCGACGGATACTGGAACAGATATAATTGGTTCTTCATATCTTGATTCAAATACACAGGTACCTTCGATACTACGGGATCATCATCCGAATCGCTCATCATTGGAATGGAATATGTCACAGTGAACGTAGGCGAAGTATAACAAGATCGACTAATTTAGAATAACAAATCGTAGAGGGTCATGCAACTCACTGGCATCACCTTTTTTAGTCTTTTGTTTTTAGCGAGCAAGTAACAATGGGCCGTTTATAAAAACGAAATAATGGGTCGTAGTGTATACTCCATGGAATGTGACCTTATACTCTTTGTCCGAAAGACAGAACGAAATTCATATAACAAATGAAATTCGTTAAACAAATCGACCTTGAATGACGACGTTATAGTCAGTTTGCATTGCTCACTTTGTACATAAAGGGGATAAATAAATATAATCTTGTTGTAAATATGAAGGAGAAGCTATTTTCACAGTGACTTTCGAATCATACAAGCATTATTCTCCGATGAATAAGGAAGAAATGAGAAAAATGGCCATTTGCAGATGAATTAGAGGCTTCGCACCTGAGGAAAGAACAATATGAGGTTGACGGTACAAAAGGGTACGTATCTGTGCCCTTTGGGTCAAAGTGTGAGACTGATCGCGACGATTGATACCTGTGTCGTAAGGCATTTTTGAACCTCCCGCGCGTCCTCTTGATTCAGTGGATGATTTACAAGCTTATAAACTCACCTCGTGTGAGTGCCCCTTCGGCTCTTAGTATCACCACCCTAACCACAAAAACAAGTTAGCAGGTGGAGTCCTGCATCCGATGCAATCGTATAGCTTAAATCCGTGTGAGCGTTACTATGTCGATCATAAGAGTACGCATTCGAATATTCCGTCGTGCATTCGCGAATTGACTGCCGCCTTGAAGAGATTAGCAAACAACGGCACTCCTTATTCAATCTACCAGCTTGAAGCGGCCGTGACGACCCTGAATGTTCCGTGTACCTGTTCGCGAGCAAACAAATACGCTGCGAGTTTACGAACTTCGAGGTGTGTCTGGGAGCTAAGTACTGCTACCATTCATCAAGGTCCAGCCAGGTGAAGGAATCGCGTCGTCACTGCTGCCGGATTCGTCAATCAGTCAGTTGTAAACCAAGGTGAGATTCATCAAATTATGTCTGTGAACCCGTGACTCAGTAACAGCTTATCATTCAGCTGCAAATATCAAATTATTATTCCATGAACTGAGTTAAGTCATTCAGACCATATTACGAAAATTCATATTTTTGACTAATTATGAAAAGACGATTGTTGGTGTTTAATAGTAAAGATACGTCCACTGGTTGCATGTTTTATGACATTTTGCACTGTGGGTTCCGAGAGGACAAAAAAGTGGTAAAACCTTCGACTGCTGATCGAACAGTCCCCGGTTCGAGTCCGGGAGCCCCCTACGAAACATTTTTATTCGCATACTTATCGCTATCGATTAAATAGTCAAATGAAATCATGATATAGAGGTACTCGAAAAATGTTCGTTTAATTAAGCAACTGTAAAGAAAGCTTTTGCATCTTTATAAATATAGTTTCCATTTATCTCTGTCCTGGAATATTGCTGGAGAGAGACAAAGCCATAGTGTAGAGCGCTTAAGACTCGAGAGGAATAGAAACGTCCTACGTATAGAGCGGAAGGGAGCGCGAACTTTTTCAAGCTCTTCCAATTTAGGACACTGGAGAGATTTAAAGAATGGAAAGTATCCGGGAATATTTTTATCTGCTCATCATGAAGACAGCACTTGGCCACACTGGAGTGCTTGCTCCTTTAAGGTTCAAATTTACCGAAAAGAATATTAAGGAAAAGAATTCGAAGAAGATAAATTTGAATGAAAATCTAAATTTGGGAAGGACACAATCCTGGATTCCCAACAAGGGTGTTCACTATTTTGTCGCGGAATAACTTGAAAAAGTCAACAGTAGAGACCGAAATTCACCCTTGAAAAAGGAATTTTCTTAAAAACAAATATGGAAGAAGTATTCCCCCGATGCATGTTAACCCCCACTTTTTGTACACATGAATATCTTCGGATATGTTAGGAATTTTGAAGTGCAGTACTTTTAGCACAAAAGGATTAAACAAGAAGAATTGAATGAGATATATTTGAATGGAAAACCAAAATTGGGAAGGACACAATCTAGGTTTACATACTTTGTTACGGAATGACCTAAATTTGGTGTCAGGCTAGAATAGAGTCTGAAATTCACCCCTGTGAAGGAACAAGTCTGAAAGAAGTTATGCCCCCTCTTGCATGTCAACTCCACTTTTTATAAACGTGAATATCTTACTATATATTTGGAATTTTAGAGTGCAGTAAATTGAGCAAAAAAGAAATAAGAAAGGAAAACAGAATGAGATCAATTTTTAATGAAAAATCAATTATTGTTAAAGACGCAATCTAGGATTTCCAACAAGTGTGTTCATTATTTTGTCACGGAATAACTTGAAAATTTGAGTCAGTTTAAAATAGCGTCTTCAATTAACTCCTATTAAGGGAACTTTCTTAAAAACAAATCTGAAAGAGGTTATGCGCGCGATGCAATGGAAACATAAATTTACTACTTTATGAACGTGATCAACTTGAATAAAAAACAATAATTAGGAAGGACACAATCTGGAATTTTCAAAAGGGTTGTTCACTAATTTTTGTCACAGAATAACTTGAAAATAGTTGTCAGGCTAAAGTAGAGTCTGAAATTAACCTCTGTTAAAGGAACTTTCTAAAAAACAAATCTGGAAATGGTAATGCCCCCGATGCATTGGGAACATAAAGCTACCACTATATAACCGTGAATATCTTTGCATCTACTTGAAATGTTGGATTCCTTTAAATTTTGCGATAAAGAATGTACCAGAGGAATGAAGTGAAATAAATTTAAATGAAAAGCAATAATTGGCATGGACACAATCTTGTATTTTCAAAAACGGTGTTCATTATTTTGCCACGGACTAACTTCATACTTGGTGACAGGATAATAAAGAGTCCGCAATTTACAACTTTGTAAGGGTTCTAAAAAATAAATCCGAAAGAAGTTATGCCCCCGATGTATGTTAGCCAAACGTTTCATAAACGTGAATATTTTCGGATATTTTAGGAATTTTGAAGTGCAGTAAATTTAGGAAAAAGGATTTGAACAAGAGGAATCGAGTGAAGTTAGCAACAATGGAAAATCAGAATTGGGAAGGACACAATCTAGAATTTTCAACATACTGTATCTATTAATCCTAGTATTTTTTCTTTTAATCCTATCTTAGACGATAATTGTGTGTTTCGGTTTGGTGGAACTCTTTCCAGTTCAGATTTATTTTACGATGCTAAGGATCAAATCATACTACCGACTAGTCACTCTTTTACATAACATGTGATAACAAACGTCACATTCAGACCCTCAATGTGTAGCCGCTCAGTTAAGACTTTGATTTTAAATACCGTGGTTCGGGGAGTAATGCGTTCATGTGTGGTATGCTTTAGATATAATTCTTGAAATAACTTTTGCCTACTGCTCAAACTGACCTATCAGATTGCTGCTTGTGATTTTTTCGATGCTTATATATTAAGACTGGGTGTTTCCAAGTCGAAATACAAACAGGGGCTTATATTGCTTTATTCGACTAAGGCAATCCATTGTGAAATAGTTACAGATTTGTCCGCCCACGCATTTATTCGATTGTCCTGGAATGCTGAGATGTCGTGGTTGTTGATGCCAGTACGCAAGTGTGCTCCAGTGCACGTGTAATCAGTTTTCGGAAGCTGAATTGATGGTTTTTCCTGACGGAAGGGACGAGTGGATCTCAATCAACGTCGCAATCGTGTAGTCATTAGTATTTTGTACATACATATTCTTCAATTTTTAGTGTTTTTGAAATACGTCGTACTCACTATCCCACGCCTCTGTCGGAGTCGCTTTTGAGACAAAGAGTGCAGAAGTGCATCAAGATAGTTCACTTTGTCCAAACAATGCGTGTAGATAGTGCAAAGGCAGCGCCTTTCTTAAAGCTATTTGGCAACAAAATATTCCTAAGCAAACGGAAGTCGCTTCAAGCGATGCGTCCAGAAAATGTTTCAGCGTCAAAAATTGTTGACGAACGAAGAGATGAATTGTTTTATTGCCTAAGCAGACACACATGTTCTACTGCGCGGGACGGCCCTTGGGGTCTGAGGGACCTACCGTGCTAAGAAGTTTAAATTAAAGTAAAAGATAAGAATGAATTAGTATAAAATTAATTACATATGTTATATAATTTCATTACTTTCAATGGCGTGTTAATTGAAGCCTATTGAAGCACTCTTAGCGCCGTCGAATACGAGACGTATAAACATTGAATTCCTTTAAGTCCAACTTCAATGTCGAGCAAAGCCGACATTGCTGCTTGCGCGAAGACAGTTCTCCATTCTTTGTTGACTCTAGCCGTCGTCATTTAGCGCAATAATTCTGTCGACAAGAGAAAATCGGAAGAAAAAGATTTCCTAGTATCGTCGGCAGTATAAACAATCAGTTCCATTTAAAATTCCTAGTGAGCTCAACGTACAAGATCGTTAGCTGAAATTTTTTTTTCCTGGTATAAGTTTTAAAATCCACGAGTGAAAAATGGACATAGGTATGTGTTCGATACATCATCCAAGCTATCAATCCTAACTCTAATTTTCGAGCTTTAGAAAAAAAACGAACACTGCTCTATCGGCAACTGCTAGAAGTCAGGCAAAGAAGGCATATTCGTCTTCGCGTCACTAATATACATAAAGCACAAGGTATTCAACTACAAGTTTTCTTAGAGATGCATGTTTTGCAACACTTGATTTTATTGATTCCGTCACTTTTTTTCAACTATTGTATACATTGTCTTCTCTGACGGCAGAGATTGTCCCATAAAAATCAAAGTTCAGCTCCACTTGCTCCTTACTGCCTTCAGTTCTGTTTTACACATTTCCTAGCGGGTCCATTGGGGGGAATCTGTTGGGTCGCAAAGGGAATGAAAGGCTTCTGCTATGAGGTGGGGATGTGATTTTATCATAGACATCCAGCCAGCTGTCTCCGACACTTCTCGTGCATACCTGAAAAATATTAAAATAAATGTGATTAATTAGCTTGTTTTAGCCCAAAATAGACGACATACATCTGACATCAGGGATACAAGACAAACTTTTCACACATTTTATTGTTAGCATTCAGATTCTATAAAAAATAATTAAGTCTTGTTTCACCCCATCAAACTAATATTTCTGCTTATTTGTAAGAGAAACTAATTGCACTTCATGATTTGCAATTAATTAAATCGCTGAATATAGAAGGTGGTGTTAAATCTTTGATACGTGCTAAAATTTAACAATTATTGAAAGAAGAAATTCTGAGAGTAACATCGCAATAAACAGGATTATGAAGGGAATTAATACTTACGTGATAATGAAGTGTATTACTTGTGCTTTAAGTTGGAATGCACTATTCATATCCGCTAATATTAGAATATCTGCAGCATTTCGTATGGACACGATTGTGCTCAGAGCTTCTTCACACATGACTTTTAGACTATGAAGCGCATACTGAAAGAATATCTCAATGAAAGTAAGAGTATACACGACCAACAATTTTGCCTACAGCAATAATAATAATTGTTTAATGCATCCTTCATGATCATTTCACTAATGTATATAATTATGTAATTATTCTTATACCAGAGACTTAATTCACTGTATTAAAATCGCTGATATATCATGAAATATTCCTAACAACATTTTCCAAGGAGAAAGATTATAAAAATATTGCATGAACTTGAAGACTGGGGAAGCAAAAGTATTAAAAATGATCAGAGAGTTCTCACCTTATCAGCTGCAACAAGGAGGTGCTTAGCAATTTTTTGCAAATTGGCAACCTCTCCTGTATAAATGAAACGAAGCATTTCACTCAATACTTCATGATGCACATCAGCAATTACCACTCTATTAAATTTCCTTTCTTCCATTACATGTTCAAACATTGCAGCAAATACAGGACTCTTTGCTATAAGAAATAACAAGAACCAACAAAATATTAACACCCATGCATTATTCTTCTATGCTAGATCTGTTGCATTACTAAAGGAAGTGTAAATAAATTATGAAAAAAAGCCTTCAGGTGGGATTTACCATAACAAATTTATTTCATGATGATCAAATTTTAAAAAAAATTTTAATTATATAAGTTGTTACATTTTACTCATTATTTAACTAAATTAATTACACATTTAAGAAGAATTTATTTCCTCAAGAAATATCTTACCAGCCAAAACAGATTTATGAACATGAAATTCATAACCACTGACAGATAATGTGACATCGGAGAATTTTCGGTAATCAAACCAAATTCCTAAATCTTCAGACGGACGACATCTTCGGGCATTAAACTGTACAGCATATGTTTCTCGTGAAATTTGAACAATTTCTGCAACGACACGCACCTAAAAAGAGAAACAAGCAAAACTAAATGTTACTACATCAAAGAGAAAAAGATAAGAAGTAACAAGGTCTTGGGTATGTTTTCAATGCATCAGTTATGCCGTGAATCCTCATTCGTATCTACGAATACTTTAGGCGAATATGCACTTTTCGATCGCCGTAAATTTAGTCAACTGTAATATACTTTTTAATTAGAATAGCTACATTTATTAATTGGCCATGCATACTTGCTATGATAAATTGAGTACCTCACTTCTGGTTTATATTCATTTAGATGATAACCTATTTTTTCTTTTTCAAAGGAAAATGATTCTTGAAGAACAACGCTACAGTTAAGACAGAGGCCATTTGGGTGGAAGAAGCAGTACTTAAACAAAAAAAATGCATGCAAGTTCTTTGTAACACGTTTCATGTAATCCCTTGCAAAATGTCTGGATGTGAATATGTAATAAAATCACGCCGGACTCCGAGACGTAGCGGCAATACCGTAAAGTGTTCTTGTGTTCATTTCTAAAAAAAGCTACCAATTTTATCTAGTTTAAAATATTTTCAAATTAATGCATAGCAAGCAATTTGCTTGTGTAGATTTCAAAGGACTTTTCCCGAAGTAGAGAGTTTAAGAAAGTGTTCAGAAGCAAGCTTTTAATTTCTGGTACCGAAATAATTTTTTGTTTCAAACTGAAAAATATACGTCATTGAAAAGCTAATTCAAAGTAAATAAAGTTGACTTATCGCAAACTATCGAGTATTATCTTAGCGAAGACTAAAATTTCAGAAAGTTACGATTAATAAATTATTTTCTTTCTCACACGATTAAATACCATGAGGAAATTCCTGAAACTGGGAGTCAGAAACTATGAAAGTGCACAAGTTAAATTTTTTCGACTTCATCTTCGGGTCGATGAAGGAAAATGAACTTTGGACTTTTACCTGTCTCTCTCTGCGCCGAATTTTCGCTATTAGAGATGACAGAGCCAGGGAATGCGCCTGCTGATACCAGCCTCGCCGCAGCAAGAAGCGAAATTCGGCGCTTCGGCGTTTGCGAAAGGACCGTAACTCTCTTCGTCTCGGAGGAGCCATTCCGGCCGTAAGCAGACACTCAAAATTATCAAGAACTGCTAAGCCTCTTCTACACGGGCACTGATTCATATGGGAACGCCACTTCAGATATTCCAGGTATCAGAAATTCTCCGTTTAGACGAAACGAATCCGTATGACCTTCAACACGTTGGAATGGACTCAATCCCCTCACATGTAGACCCGAATGAGTCGCTCTTGCGTTGTTTATCCTAACATTGGGTTGCGAAGGTGATACGAAAACAAAACAAGTGTTTATATCCCATGTAAAAGAGTCTTTGGAAACAGGTGCATATATAACTGCATTTTTTACAAGGAAGTTTATTTATTTATTTATGTATAAATGCAAAGAAATTGTTTTTAGGTCTTAGGCGTGGATGGAAGAGAGGGCGGAAGAGTAGGACTAATGACGTCCAGTTCAGACCTTAACAATTCGTTTTCTGAGAGAACGTTTATAAAGGGTCAGAGTTATGTTCCCATTGCTCTGAGGCACATACCTCCTTCCAGAAATGTATTTCAGACAATTATTTCCACAACGATTAAATTCAGACTCTACTTTATCATTACGTTATTTTTTTAGTTATTCCGTGACGAAATTTCATCAATTTGTCAATTAATTTTTATAATGAGTTTTTCTCCCGACCTTCGGAACTTATTGGAATTAATATTTCGCAGAGCAATATAAATCTTCTAGTGGATACCAAAACATTCACGTTTATAAAGATGTTGAATTATGTTCCCATTGCATCCGGAGACATAAATTCTTCCAGAATTGCTTTTACGAAACTTTCATTGACAGGGGTTAATTGCAGACTCTAATTTAGCTTGACACCAATTTTTAATCCTTGGCAAGATAGTGAACACTGTTGTTCGAGGTCCAAGATTGTGTCCTTCCCAATTTTGGTTTCCGATTCTAATTTATCACAATTAATTCCTCTTTCTTAAATCTGTTTTGCTAAATTTAATACAATCCATAATTCCTCATATATCCGAAAATATTCACGTTCATTAAAAGTGGGCTTAACATGCACCATGGAGCATAAATTCTTTCAGATTTGTTATAAATGAAATTCCTTGTAAACAGGTTAATTACAGACTCTACTTAAACCAGACAAAAATTTAAAATTATTCTGTGATGAAATAGTGAACACACTTGTTGACAATCCTACATTGATTCGTTCACAATTATTGTTTTTAAATCAAGTTGATCTCTCTCGATTCCTCTGGCTTACTTTTGGATAGCTAAATTTAGAAGAATCCAAAACTTCGAGTGGATAAAAAACATTCAAGTTGTTAAAGGTGTTAAATTATGTTCCCATTGCATCGTGAGACAAAACTTTTTCGAGATTGTTTTTTTCGAAAATTTTGTTGACAAGGGTTGATTGAAGACTACTATACCCTGACACCAATTTTTAATCCGTGAAAAAATAGTGAACACCCTTGTTTGATGTCCAAGATTGTATCCTTTCTAATTTTGGATTTCGATTCTAATTTATCACAATGTATTCCTCTTTCTTAATTCTGTTTTGCTAAATTTAATATAAGCCATTATTCCTAATATATCTGAAGATATTCCTTGTACACAGTTTAATGAGAGACTCCACTGAAGCCCAACAACAATTTTCAAATTATTCCATGATAAAATAGTGAACATCCTTGCTGAAGAACCTACATTAACTCGTTCACAATTATTGTTTTTTTCTCATGTTGATCTCTTTCGATTCCTCTTGCTTACCTCTTGATACCAAAACGTAAAGCAATCCAAAACTTCGAGTGTATCTAAAACTACGTTTATAATGGGGTTGAATTATGTTCCCATTGCATCGGGAGACATAAATTCTTCCAGATATGTTTTTTCGAAAATTACGTTGACTGTGGTTAATAGATGACTATTTTAGCCAGACACCAATTTTAATCCGTGAAAAATAGTAAACACCATTGTTGGATGTCCAAGGTTGTGTCCTTCCCAATTTTGGATTTCGATTCTAATTTATCACAATTCCTTAATTCTGTTTTGCTGAATTTAATAAACTCCATAAATCCTTATATATCCGAAGATATTCACGTTTATAAAAATTGGGCTTAACATGCACCGGAGAGCATAAGTGCTTTCAGATTTGTTATAAACGAAATTCCTTGTTAATTACAGACTCTACTTAAGTTCGACAAAAATTTAAAATTATACCATGATAAAATACTGAACACCCTTGTTGACAATCCTACATTTTGTCGTTCACAATTATTATTTTTTAATCAAGTTGATGTCTCCTGTTTCCTCTGGCTTACCTTTGAATAGCAAAATTTAGAACAATCATAAACATCGAGTGGATACAAAAACATTCACGTTTATAAAGGGGATGAATTATGTTCCCATTACAGCAGGAGACATAACTTCTACCAGATTCGTTTTTTACAAAATATCGTTAACAATGGTTAATTCCAGACACAAATTTAGCCTGACAGCAATTTTCAATCCGTGACAAGACAGGGAACATCCTTGTTGGATGTCCAAGATTGTGTCCTTCCCAATTTTGGTTTACTATTCTAATTTATCACAATGGATCCCTCTTTCTTAATTCTGTCTTGCTAAATTTAATATAAGCCATTAGTCACATTATATGTGAAGATAATCTCGTTTATAAAAATTGAACTTAACATGCAGTGGGAAGCATAAATGATTTCAGATTTGTTATAAAGGAATATCCTTGCACACTGGATAATTAGAAACTCCACCGAAGGCCAACAACAATTTTCGAATTATTCCATTATAAAATAGTGAACATCCTTGCTGAAGAACCTACGTTGACTCGTTCACAACCATTGTTAACATAACTGTATACAATCCGGTGTATACAAGAACATTCATGTTTATAAAGGGATTAAACTACCTTCCCATAGGATCAGGAGACATAATATCTTCCAGATTTGAATTCTCGAAACTTTCTTTGACAGGTGGTAAATGTAGATTATATTGGCCTGTCAACAATTTTAAATCCGCGACAAAGCAGTGAACACTCTTGTTTAAGGTCCAAGATTGTATCCTTCCCAATTTCTCTTTTCTATTTTAATTTAACACTATGGATTTCCCATTCTTAATTCAGTTTTACTAAAATTTGTAACTTCATAATTCTTTTTATTTTCGTAGATATTTATGTTTATAAGTAGTAAACTTAACATGCACCGCAAGAAAATGTTTCTTAAAATCTGTCTTGAAGGAAAATCTTTGTACACAGGTTAATTACAAACCTTACTTAAGACGGACGAAAATTATCAAATTATACCATGGAAAAATAGTGAAAACCCTTCGTGAAGAATATACAATGACTCGTTCACACTTATTGTTTTTTCCTCATGTTGATCTAATTCGATTCCTCTTCTTTCCCTATTGATAGCAAACCATAAAGCAATTCAACATTCAGTGTATACATAAACATTCATGTTTATAAAGAGATTAAAGTACCTTCCCGTAGGAACAGGAGACATAATTTCTTCGAGATTTGAATTCTCGAAAATTTCTTTTACATGTGGTAATTGCAGAATATTTTAGTCTGTCATCAATTTTTAATCCGCGACAAAACAGTAAACGCTCTTGTATAAGGTCCAAGATTGTATCCTTCCCAATTTTTGTTTTAAATTTAATTTATCACAATGGATTTCTCTTTCTTAATTCCGGTTTGTGAAATTTAATTCACTCCATAAATCCCTTTATTTTCGTAGACATTCATGTTTATAAATAGTAAGCTTAACATGCACCGCAAAAAGATTTTTTTTATATGTGTCTTAAAGGAAATTTCTTTGTACATTGGTAAATTATAGACTCTACTTAAGCCGGACAAAAATTTTCAAATTGTACCATGGTAAAATAGTGAACACCCTTCATGAAGAACCTACATTGACACGTTCACACTTATTGTTTTTTTATCATTTTAATCTCATTCAATTCCTCTTCTTTACCTATTGATAGCAAACCGTAAAGCAATTCAACATCCAGTGTATACAAGAACATTCATGTTTATAAAGTGATTAATTTAATGTTCCCATTGGATCAGGAGACATAATTTCTTCGAGATAAAGATTTTCAAAAATTTCTTTTACATGAGGTAATTACAGACTATTTTAGCCTGTCAACAATTTTTAATCCGCGACAAAAAAGTGAACGCTCTTGTTTAAGATCCAAGATTGTTTCCTTCCCAATTTTTGTTGTTTATTTTAAGTTATCACAATGGATTTCTCTTTCTTAACTCAGTTTTGTGAAATTTAATTCACTACATAAATCCTTTTATTTTCGTAGATATTCATGTTTATAAGTAGTAAGCTTAACTTGCACCGCAAGAAAATGTTTCTTAATATCTGTCTTGAAGGAAAATCATTGTACGCAGGTTAATTACAAAATCTACTTAAGCCGGACGAAAATTTTCAAATTGCACCATGGTAAAATAGTGAACATTCGTAAAGAATCTTCATTGACACGTACACACTTATTGTTTTTTCCTCATGTTGATCTAATTCGATTCCTCTTTTTTCCCTATTGATAGCAAACCGTAAAGCAATTCAACATCCAGTGTATACATGAACATTCATGTTTATGAAGGGATTAAAGTACCTTCCCATAGGATCAGGAGACATAATTTCTTCCATATTTTAATTCTCGATAATTTCTTTGCCAGGTGGTTTTTGCAGCCTTTTTGAGCCTGTCAACAATTTTTAATCCGCGACAAAACAGTGAACTTTCCTGTTTAAGTTCCAATATTGAATCCTTCCCAATTTTTGTTGTTTATTTTAAGTTATCACAATGGATTTCTCTTTCCTAATTCTGTTTTGTGAAATTTAATTCACTCCATAAATCCTTTTATTTTCGTAGATATTCATGTTTATAAGTAGTAAGCTTAACATGCACCGGAAGGATTTTTTAAATATATTTTTTATGAAGGAAAATTTTTGTAAACTGGTTAGTTACAGACACTACTTAAGCCGGACGATAATTTTTTAAAAGATACCATGGTAAAATAGTGAACTTTTTTCCTCAAAAACCTACATTAACTTCTTCACACTTATTGTTTTTTTTTCATTTTTATCTCATTCAATTCCTCTTCTTTACCTATTGATAGCAAACCGTAAAGCAATTCAACATACAGTGTATACAAGAACATTCATGTTTATAAATGGATTAAAGTACCTTCCCATATGATCAGGAGACATAATTTCTTCCAGATTTGAATTCTCAAAAATTTCTTTGACTGGATTGTTAAATTAGACTATTTTAGCCTGTCAACAATTTTTAATCCGCGACAAAACAGTGAAAATACCTTTTTAAGTTCTAAGATTAAATCCTTCCCAATTTTTGTTCTCTATTTTAAGTTTTTACGATGGATTCCTCTTTCTTAATTTTTTTTTGTGAAATTTAATTCACTCCATAAATCCTTTTATTTTCGTAGATATTCATGTTTATAAGTTATAATTTAACATGCACCGGAAGGAAATTTTTTTTTTATATTTGTTATGAAGGAAAATTTTTGTACACTGGTTAATTACATACACTACTTAAGCCGGACGAAAATTTTTTATAAAATACCATGGTAAAATAGTGAACTCTTTTCCTGAAAAACCTACATTGACTCGTTCACACTTATTGTTTTTTTTCATTTTAATCTCATTCAAGTCCTTTTTTTTACCTATTGATAGCAAACCGTTAAGCTATTCAACATTCAGTGTATACAAAAACATTCATCTTTATCAAGTGATTAATTTACGTTCCCATTGGATCAGGAGACATAATTTCTTCCAGATTTGAATTCTCGAAAATCTCTTTGACTTGTGGTAATTGTAGACTAGTTTAGCCTGTGAACAATTTTTAATCCGCGACAAAACAGTGAACACTTTTGTTTAAGGACCATGATTGTATCCATCCCAATTTTTATTTTCTATTTAAGTTTTATCACAATGGATTTTCCTTTCTTATTTCTGATTTTCAAAACTTTTTCACTCCATAATTCCCTTTATTTTTGTAAATATTCATGTTTATAAATAGTAAGCTTAACATGCATTGCAAGGAAATTTTTTTTATATTTGTTATAAAGAAAATTCTTAGTACATTGGTAAATTACAGACTATACTTAAGCCGGACGAAAATTTTAAAATTGTACCATGCTAAAATAGTGAACACCCTTCGTGAAGAACCTACATTGACTCGTTCACANTCTTCACACTTATTGTTTTTTTTTCATTTTTATCTCATTCAATTCCTCTTCTTTACCTATTGATAGCAAACCGTAAAGCAATTCAACATACAGTGTATACAAGAACATTCATGTTTATAAATGGATTAAAGTACCTTCCCATATGATCAGGAGACATAATTTCTTCCAGATTTGAATTCTCAAAAATTTCTTTGACTGGATTGTTAAATTAGACTATTTTAGCCTGTCAACAATTTTTAATCCACGACAAAACAGTGAAAATACCTTTTTAAGTTCTAAGATTAAATCTTTCCCAATTTTTGTTCTCTATTTTAAGTTTTTACGATGGATTCCTCTTTCTTAATTTTTTTTTGTGAAATTTAATTCACTCCATAAATCCTTTTATTTTCGTAGATATTCATGTTATAAGTTATAATTTAACATGCACCGGAAGGAAATTTTTTTTTTATATTTGTTACGAAGGAAAATTTTTGTACACTGGTTAATTACAAACACTACTTAAGCCGGACGAAATTTTTTTATAAAATACCATGGTAAAATAGTGAACTCTTTTCCTGAAAAACCTACATTGACTCGTTCACACTTACTGTTTTTTTTCATTTTAATCTCATTCAAGTCCTTTTTTTTACCTATTGATAGCAAACCGTTAAGCTATTCAACATTCAGTGTATACAAAAACATTCATCTTTATCAAGTGATTAATTTACGTTCCCATTGGATCAGGAGACATAATTTCTTCCAGATTTGAATTCTCGAAAATCTCTTTGACTTGTGGTAATTGTAGACTAGTTTAGCCTGTGAACAATTTTTAATCCGCGACAAAACAGTGAACACTTTTGTTTAAGGTCCATGATTGTATCCATCCCAATTTTTATTTTCTATTTAAGTTTTATCACAATGGATTTTCCTTTCTTATTTCTGATTTTCAAAACTTTTTCACTCCATAATTCCCTTTATTTTTGTAAATATTCATGTTTATAAATAGTAAGCTTAACATGCATTGCAAGGAAATTTTTTTTATATTTGTTATAAAGAAAATTCTTAGTACATTGGTAAATTACAGACTATACTTAAGCCGGACGAAAATTTTAAAATTGTACCATGCTAAAATAGTGAACACCCTTCGTGAAGAACCTACATTGACTCGTTCACATTCTTTGTTTTTTTCCTCATGTTGTTCTGATTCGATTCTTCTTCATTAACTATTGATAGTATACCGTTAAGCAATTCAACATCCAGTGTATACAAGAACATTCATGTTTATAAAGAGATTAAAGTACCTTCCCNTGGATTAAAGTACCTTTTCATATGATCAGGAGACATAATTTCTTCCAGATTAGAATTCTCGAAAATCTCTTTGACTTGTGGTAATTGTAGACTAGTTTAGCCTGTCAACAATTTTTAATCCGCGACAAAACAGTGAACACTTTTGTTTAAGGACCATGATTGTATCCTTCCCAATTTTTATTTTCTATTTAAGTTTTATCACAATGGATTTTCCTTTCTTATTTCTGATTTTCAAAACTTTTTAACTCCATAATTCCCTTAATTTTTGTAAATATTCATGTTTATAAATAGTAAGCTTAACATGCATTGCAAGGAAATTTTTTTTATATTTGTTATAAAGAAAATTCTTAGTACATTGGTAAATTACAGACTATACTTAAGCCGGACGAAAATTTTAAAATTGTACCATGCTAAAATAGTGAACACCCTTCGTGAAGAACCTACATTGACTCGTTCACATTTTTTGTTTTTTTCCTCATGTTGTTCTGATTCGATTCTTCTTCTTTAACTATTGATAGTATACCGTTAAGCAATTCAACATCCAGTGTATACATGAACATTCATGTTTATAAAGAGATTAAAGTACCTTCCCATAAGATCAGGAGACATAATTTCTTCGAGATTTGAATTCTCGAAAATTTCTTTGACAGGTGGTAATTGCAGACTTTTTTAGCCTGTCAACAATTTTTAATCCGCGACAAAACAGTGAACATTCTTGTTTAAAGTTCCAAGATTGTATCCTTCCCAATTTTTGTTCTCTATTTTAAGTTATCACAATGGATTTCTCTTTCTTAACTCAGTTTTGTGAAATTTAATTCACTACATAAATCCTTTTATTTTCGTAGATATTCATGTTTATAAGTAGTAAGCTTAACTTGCACCGCAAGAAAATGTTTCTTAATATCTGTCTTGAAGGAAAATCATTGTACGCAGGTTAATTACAAACTCTACTTAAGCCGGACGAAAATTTTCAAATTGCACCATGGTAAAATAGTGAACATTCTTTGTAAAGAATCTTCATTGACACGTACACACTTATTGTTTTTTCCTCATGTTGATCTAATTCGATTCCTCTTTTTTCCCTATTGATAGCAAACCGTAAAGCAATTCAACATCCAGTGTATACATGAACATTCATGTTTATGAAGGGATTAAAGTACCTTCCCATAGGATCAGGAGACATAATTTCTTCCATATTTTAATTCTCGATAATTTCTTTGCCAGGTGGTTTTTGCAGCCTTTTTGAGCCTGTCAACAATTTTTAATCCGCGACAAAACAGTGAACTTTCCTGTTTAAGTTCCAATATTGAATCCTTCCCAATTTTTGTTGTTTATTTTAAGTTATCACAATGGATTTCTCTTTCCTAATTCTGTTTTGTGAAATTTAATTCACTCCATAAATCCTTTTATTTTCGTAGATATTCATGTTTATAAGTTATAATTTAACATGCACCGGAAGGAAATTTTTTTTTTATATTTGTTATGAAGGAAAATTTTTGTACACTGGTTAATTACATACACTACTTAAGCCGGACGAAAATTTTTTATAAAATACCATGGTAAAATAGTGAACTCTTTTCCTGAAAAACCTACATTGACTCGTTCACACTTATTGTTTTTTTTCATTTTAATCTCATTCAAGTCCTTTTTTTTACCTATTGATAGCAAACCGTTAAGCTATTCAACATTCAGTGTATACAAAAACATTCATCTTTATCAAGTGATTAATTTACGTTCCCATTGGATCAGGAGACATAATTTCTTCCAGATTTGAATTCTCGAAAATCTCTTTGACTTGTGGTAATTGTAGACTAGTTTAGCCTGTGAACAATTTTTAATCCGCGACAAAACAGTGAACACTTTTGTTTAAGGACCATGATTGTATCCTTCCCAATTTTTATTTTCTATTTAAGTTTTATCACAATGGATTTTCCTTTCTTATTTCTGATTTTCAAAACTTTTTCACTCCATAATTCCCTTTATTTTTGTAAATATTCATGTTTATAAATAGTAAGCTTAACATGCATTGCAAGGAAATTTTTTTTATATTTGTTATAAAGAAAATTCTTAGTACATTGGTAAATTACAGACTATACTTAAGCCGGACGAAAATTTTAAAATTGTACCATGCTAAAATAGTGAACACCCTTCGTGAAGAACCTACATTGACTCGTTCACATTCTTTGTTTTTTTCCTCATGTTGTTCTGATTCGATTCTTCTTCTTTAACTATTGATAGTATACCGTTAAGCAATTCAACATCCAGTGTATACAAGAACATTCATGTTTATAAAGAGATTAAAGTACCTTCCCATAAGATCAGGAGACATAATTTCTTCGAGATTTGAATTCTCGAAAATTTCTTTGACAGGTGGTAATTGCAGACTTTTTTAGCCTGTCAACAATTTTTAATCCGCGACAAAACAGTGAACATTCTTGTTTAAAGTTCCAAGATTGTATCCTTCCCAATTTTTGTTCTCTATTTTAAGTTATCACAATGGATTTCTCTTTCTTAACTCAGTTTTGTGAAATTTAATTCACTACATAAATCCTTTTATTTTCGTAGATATTCATGTTTATAAGTAGTAAGCTTAACTTGCACCGCAAGAAAATGTTTCTTAATATCTGTCTTGAAGGAAAATCATTGTACGCAGGTTAATTACAAACTCTACTTAAGCCGGACGAAAATTTTCAAATTGCACCATGGTAAAATAGTGAACATTCTTTGTAAAGAATCTTCATTGACACGTACACACTTATTGTTTTTTCCTCATGTTGATCTAATTCGATTCCTCTTTTTTCCCTATTGATAGCAAACCGTAAAGCAATTCAACATCCAGTGTATACATGAACATTCATGTTTATGAAGGGATTAAAGTACCTTCCCATAGGATCAGGAGACATAATTTCTTCCATATTTTAATTCTCGATAATTTCTTTGCCAGGTGGTTTTTGCAGCCTTTTTGAGCCTGTCAACAATTTTTAATCCGCGACAAAACAGTGAACTTTCCTGTTTAAGTTCCAATATTGAATCCTTCCCAATTTTTGTTGTTTATTTTAAGTTATCACAATGGATTTCTCTTTCCTAATTCTGTTTTGTGAAATTTAATTCACTCCATAAATCCTTTTATTTTCGTAGATATTCATGTTTATAAGTAGTAAGCTTAACATGCACCGGAAGGATTTTTTAAATATATTTTTTATGAAGGAAAATTTTTGTAAACTGGTTAGTTACAGACACTACTTAAGCCGGACGATAATTTTTTAAAAGATACCATGGTAAAATAGTGAACTTTTTTCCTCAAAAACCTACATTAACTTCTTCACACTTATTGTTTTTTTTTCATTTTTATCTCATTCAATTCCTCTTCTTTACCTATTGATAGCAAACCGTAAAGCAATTCAACATACAGTGTATACAAGAACATTCATGTTTATAAATGGATTAAAGTACCTTCCCATATGATCAGGAGACATAATTTCTTCCAGATTTGAATTCTCAAAAATTTCTTTGACTGGATTGTTAAATTAGACTATTTTAGCCTGTCAACAATTTTTAATCCGCGACAAAACAGTGAAAATACCTTTTTAAGTTCTAAGATTAAATCCTTCCCAATTTTTGTTCTCTATTTTAAGTTTTTACGATGGATTCCTCTTTCTTAATTTTTTTTTGTGAAATTTAATTCACTCCATAAATCCTTTTATTTTCGTAGATATTCATGTTTATAAGTTATAATTTAACATGCACCGGAAGGAAATTTTTTTTTTATATTTGTTATGAAGGAAAATTTTTGTACACTGGTTAATTACATACACTACTTAAGCCGGACGAAAATTTTTTATAAAATACCATGGTAAAATAGTGAACTCTTTTCCTGAAAAACCTACATTGACTCGTTCACACTTATTGTTTTTTTTCATTTTAATCTCATTCAAGTCCTTTTTTTTACCTATTGATAGCAAACCGTTAAGCTATTCAACATTCAGTGTATACAAAAACATTCATCTTTATCAAGTGATTAATTTACGTTCCCATTGGATCAGGAGACATAATTTCTTCCAGATTTGAATTCTCGAAAATCTCTTTGACTTGTGGTAATTGTAGACTAGTTTAGCCTGTGAACAATTTTTAATCCGCGACAAAACAGTGAACACTTTTGTTTAAGGACCATGATTGTATCCATCCCAATTTTTATTTTCTATTTAAGTTTTATCACAATGGATTTTCCTTTCTTATTTCTGATTTTCAAAACTTTTTCACTCCATAATTCCCTTTATTTTTGTAAATATTCATGTTTATAAATAGTAAGCTTAACATGCATTGCAAGGAAATTTTTTTTATATTTGTTATAAAGAAAATTCTTAGTACATTGGTAAATTACAGACTATACTTAAGCCGGACGAAAATTTTAAAATTGTACCATGCTAAAATAGTGAACACCCTTCGTGAAGAACCTACATTGACTCGTTCACATTCTTTGTTTTTTTCC
Source organism: Laupala kohalensis (assembly GCA_002313205.1). Taxonomy (NCBI): domain Eukaryota; kingdom Metazoa; phylum Arthropoda; class Insecta; order Orthoptera; family Trigonidiidae; genus Laupala; species Laupala kohalensis. The sequence continues at coordinate 71,974 of NNCF01132908.1, forward strand.
TCATGTTGTTCTGATTCGATTCTTCTTCTTTAACTATTGATAGTATACCGTTAAGCAATTCAACATCCAGTGTATACAAGAACATTCATGTTTATAAAGAGATTAAAGTACCTTCCCATAAGATCAGGAGACATAATTTCTTCGAGATTTGAATTCTCGAAAATTTCTTTGACAGGTGGTAATTGCAGACTTTTTTAGCCTGTCAACAATTTTTAATCCGCGACAAAACAGTGAACATTCTTGTTTAAAGTTCCAAGATTGTATCCTTCCCAATTTTTGTTCTCTATTTTAAGTTATCACAATGGATTTCTCTTTCTTAACTCAGTTTTGTGAAATTTAATTCACTACATAAATCCTTTTATTTTCGTAGATATTCATGTTTATAAGTAGTAAGCTTAACTTGCACCGCAAGAAAATGTTTCTTAATATCTGTCTTGAAGGAAAATCATTGTACGCAGGTTAATTACAAACTCTACTTAAGCCGGACGAAAATTTTCAAATTGCACCATGGTAAAATAGTGAACATTCTTTGTAAAGAATCTTCATTGACACGTACACACTTATTGTTTTTTCCTCATGTTGATCTAATTCGATTCCTCTTTTTTCCCTATTGATAGCAAACCGTAAAGCAATTCAACATCCAGTGTATACATGAACATTCATGTTTATGAAGGGATTAAAGTACCTTCCCATAGGATCAGGAGACATAATTTCTTCCATATTTGAATTCTCGAAAATTTCTTTGACAGGTGGTAATTACAGACTATTTTAGCCTGTCAACAATTTTTAATCCGCGACAAAACAGTGAACTTTCCTGTTTAAGTTCCAAGATTGAATCCTTCCCAATTTTTGTTGTTTATTTTAAGTTATGACAATGGATTTCTCTTTCTTAATTCTGTTTTGTGAAATTTAATTCACTCCATAAATCCTTTTATTTTCGTAGATATTCATGTTTATAAGTAGTAAGCTTAACATGCACCGGAAGAAATGTTTTTTAATATTTCTTATAAAAGAAATTCTTTGTACACAGGTTAATTACAAACTCTACTTAAGCCGGACGAAAATTTTCAAATTTTAACCATGGAAAATTAGTGAACACCCTTCCTGAAGAACCTACATTGACTCGTTCACACTTTTTGTTTTTTCCTCATGTTAATCTCATTCAATTCGTCTTTTTCGTCTTTTATAAGCACAGCTGTCTTATTTAGTGAGTATCTGTAAATCATTTAACCTTTATGGATTAAGTGCAATTTGTATTGTTTTATTGACAGAGTATTTTACAACAATTACAGGAATTATGTGAATAGTGGATCTAGCCAATTTAGAGAAAATCCGAAAACCATGTATCCAATACTTCGGCCTCATTTAGTAATGATGTGATCACAGTAATATTAGAAAAGCTAACAAATAATGAGTACATACGTACATCATTTATCCAAGTCAATAGTGATTTTAATTCGTTTATATACAGATATCTCTTTTTGCAATTCCGTTAATCTAATTGTATGATTAATGCAGCCAGCCAATATAGAAGGCATGCTAATGTTATTTATTCAATATGGCTGAAGAGCGACTTTAAACTCAGTAATAAGAATTTACCTCCTTCTTCGCAATGATGGAATTAGTTTGTAAAAAAGCTATAATAAGAATGTTAATATAATAGGCTTCATAAATATGCATAGTAATGTCTTAAGTGCAAAGTTGAAGAATGCTTGGCTTTGTCAGGTAAGAAATATTTTATTGGTAACACAGCTTCCATATACACGATACTTCAGTCACAAATACATACAACAAGGTAATACAGGAGAATCAGGTCCCTGGCGTTTGTCATTGGTCTTGTCTCCTCATGTTTGTGTTTGTTGTTTGGCGTATTGGAAAAGAAGGCATCACTTGTGATCGTAAATAGCGTTGGCGTGATTCCGCACATGGGCCATGTACTGGAAAGAGAGTGAACGGAAGAAATGAGTGTATTACCAGCGAGGAGAAATCGCATCTGTATCGGCCCACGTGCCCATCGAAGTGGACTCGTGTCTCGAGAGACGCTTGCGCAGAGTGGGACTTGTGCTTCTTAATCAGCGTCGCATTTTCTGCAGCTCCGCTGAGACAGATTGGGAGGGTGATCCAAAATAAGAGGCAAAAATCATTACCATTACCCTCAATAGTGATGACGTTTGTTTCTTCTTCGTTATGGTTAATTTATGGGTTTATAATTAACGACCGATTCGTCCGGATTCCAAACACCTTAGGCACGAAGCTCTCGGCAACACAGGTCTCTTTGTTTGTTGGAGGTGATTCGTTCCAAAGCTTTTAGACATTGCCGACCTCGTGGTCAGTATATTCTCATCTGTTTTATTCCATAAATTAGCAAACCTGTAATCATTGCAAAATAACACTACGAGCAAAAAACTGTCCAAGATTTGTAGACAACTAAATATAAGTTTTTAAAGGATTGAATCATGACCTGATAAGTAGACATCGTTCCCCCGTTGTGAAAACGAGTATTAACGATGAGTCTAATTATATAAGTCTAATTAATATCGAGGAAAACAATCCTACTCACTCTACTACAGTGCACTGAACCTTTCGCCAATGACCATCTTCTGCGGAGTGTCTTTACCGTGCGTATCCTATTTGGAATGGATACTTCTGTGACGTTGCAAGTTCCAACCGAACAACAGCGGAGACCTCGTCTAAAACATTAACATATTGAATTAGATTTTATAGATAAGCCTCTTAAGTAATGAATGAAAACGTACCTTGAGAGGCGACCCAACATTGCTCTGTCCCAAGTATGTTTGCCCAGTGTTTTGTTCGTTGCTAAGGCAGGATAAGATTCCTTGCAAATATTGCCCCTTCAGAATCGACAGTTTTGGAAGGCCGTGCGAGTCTGAACTGCGATGTCCGAGCAAGGTACATAGAATAGTAAGACGACCGGGGATATTTTCGAGTAAACGTGGCAACGTCACGGCTGACCTCTGGTCCAAAGCGTGTTCATTCACACCTGGCGTCAATTAAGGTAATTTAAGAGTTATTAAACGTTTCATTTCATTGTGGAGAGATTTCACATTATTAAATTATTCGAATACTGCTCTTAGACATGAGTTACTCCATGAAAGCTGAAAAGAGTGGAGTGCTGATATCGTTATATAAGTGAGTAAACGTGGTCTTAACGTCGTTTAAATGTGTTGTTTTTGCTCAAAGTTATTCAATTCTGTCGCGAAATACTAAATAAATATTTATTCTATATTCTAGTTTTGATGCTAGGCGCGGAGTTTGAAAAATACAATGTATTTTTTATTTTCGACATGTTGATTTATTGAGCGCAATTCTTCTGTTGACAATAAAATGTTATGTGTATTTATTAATCAGGAATATAATGATATATCAAAGTATATGCGTACATAGGAAACAACATTTTATTACCGTGAAATGTTATCACTGTATCAATATATACCATGGCACTTCTTTATTCGTGTTCGGAAGAATATTTATATTAAAGGGGAGTGAATTATAAGGTGGGAAATAATAAATAATAATTTTTTTTAATAATAATAATTTTTTAATAATAATAAATTTTATAATAAATTTGTATTGTCTAAAAACTGTACAAACTGCGTATGACCACGTGGAGGACAATAAACTAATTTACTCTCCGGAAGCAAGCAATTTTTTTTCATAAGTTCTTAGATAAGATAAAAAGTTAGCTGCGAGTTATAATACATATACAATGTCAATATGTTTGTAATTTAACTCGATATGTTTGTAAATTTACATGTACAAGTTATTATCGAACTATAGATTATTCTGAGTATAGTGTTTAAAAATCATAGCTAACTTTTTATCTTATCAAGAAACTTTTGCTGAAAGTTTTGAAACCGCCACTGCCTTAGAGCCCTTGATCGGAATTGATGGGATGGTCCCTTGCTTGCTTCCGGAGTGTAAATCAGTTTATTGTCCTCCATGTGGTCATGCGCAGTTTGTTCTGTTTGTTGACAATAAATTTATTATAATTTGTGAAAAATGATTTAACCCCATCAGTTATTACCGATATAACTAATGATATCAAGACAGAACTCACAGAGTTCCAACCCAGAGATGACTATAAAGAGCTGATACAGTTGGTTTTGGTGTTTGTTGGAGCGCTGGATGGGACTGTGGTTGGTTTTCGAACACCAGTTTTAGCAGCAGTTACTGTCGAAATAGCAATACCATCAGCAAACACACTTCCAGATACTCGTACCAGTGTGGAAGGATGTCTACCTCTTTCTTGACTTCTACCTCTTGATCCTCCGGCATTTCTTCTTTCATCTTTAATGAATTCCTCCTTAAGTCTCATATCTTGGTTTTTCTTACGCTGAACGTTCACATTTGGAGTAAATTGTTTGCGAGATTTATCCCTATTATTAGTCAATCCCAAAGCTTAAGCAGCATTTCGAGAGTCCAAAGAAAGATCTCTGAAGGACATTAGTCTTCGAGGTAATAGTTTTTGTTCGGTTTTGCTTTTTTCTTCCGTCATCAAAAAAGGAAAAATTAAATGACAGTTGAGATTTCCAAACATAAAGTCTTCCACTTACGCTATTAACCGTCTTCCACTAGTGTTATCCCCATCCGTTGTATAGTGTTAGAATCAAGCTCCCTCGCAACGTGGTTCAGTTTCCAACCACCTTCCCCTTCAGGACGCTACAAACATACACAAATTCTAGGCAGGATCTTGTTGTAATTTATTTCCATTATGAAAAGTCAAATACATACCATCATCAGAAGCGTGTTGAAGTAACGTAATATTATTAAGCAACTGCAAATGGGTGGCTCTTGCCCGATGGCAGAATATATAGTAAATTATATGTGTAAAACGTACATATTAGATCAATACATATTACTGAAACTGAAAATTGTGAAAAATAATATTAAACTAACATTGAAGTGGTAAGGATAAAAGCATGAGACTATAAATATATCAAAGTCACAGGTATTTATTATATTTCCCCCAGAAAATAACAAGAATATAATATCTGGGCAGAGATACCATATGGGCTACTTTTATATAAAATCAATCACAAAGAAGTAACCACGCAACTTTTATTATGATACACAATATTTTGATTACGATTGCCTTATTCTATATTAACAAGTTCATTCAAACTACTATATGTCTCATTTGTAGAGAGACATTCAAATTTTAACAGAATTACTTTTTTCAGATCTTCATTTATTACAGATGTTACAATATTCTCATTCTTTAAATACCTTAGGTTACAGATTCAGCCTACGTTTCAAGGTTTATTGACCTCTTCATCAGGTCTTGTTCTTATTACATAGATGTAATCCATTAATTTTTTAAAAATTGTAATTCATGTACAATTAAAAATCATGTTAGAAGGTTGAGGATTTGTCAACCTTCTCAGTCAATAGCTTCTCAAGAATTGTTACAATATATTTTCAGTTTGAGAAACGTTAGAATCTATACTTTAATTATAGAATATATATAATATAGTGCGCGTACCACACCGATTGCTCACCACTGTAGCACCCCCTTTGCCCACCCTTATCTGGTCGTAAACTGGTAATGTCTGTCCACCATCTTGAAACCGCCACTTCCGGTGATAAGCGCTCACCAGCTCCTATTAGCTTGTATCAGGTCTAGAACTGGGACAAGAACAAAGGGGACGGGTTGGGAGGTAAGAAGCAAAAGGCATGACGTAGACAGTAATAGTGTCCCCATTTGTTTTTTTCAAATGGGACTGACGGAGCGATCCTTGGAGGTTGCATCGTTGAGGGATGCAATGCTCCTCGATGGTAGGTTCTCTACTTGTATTGATGTATGTCATGGTATTGCGACGTAGTATGTATATATTTTAGTTTTCCATTTCTTCAGATCGCTCCTTAACCATTATGCATGAAAACAACGGGCGGAAGGAGGTGCGTAGTATGCATAAACCCTCCACTTCTTCTTTGCCACAGTGGACAGACAGACATTCCTCTCTTCATCGGCGCACCATTCGTGGGTCTATTCACAATACATTGCATATTCAAGATCCGTTAGACTTCTTAAGTCAATGTGAAACCCCTTTTCTGTCAGCGTTAGACCGTTTTAATAACGACTATAAAGTGACAGCTTGTTTAGAATGTGAATTTATGATAGTGAAACCGCACGCAGACCGAGATGAAGAACATGTAGAACTCGCTAGAATTTTCCTTTCCTCACCGCCAAGTGTGTTTTCACATCAACATCGTAAACGCGACGATCAGAGAAATATCGTTGAGGTCATACATACTCGATTTGTCGTTTTTAGTGAAGGAGATAGCGGGAAAGCTTTAAAGAAATTTGTGGCACTTTACGTTGATTTTCATTCTATAAAAAATAGTGCACGAGTTGGATCAAGATATGTAGCCTTGCTTCCTCCCTCTAATAATGCGAAAAAGGTAATCGTGAATGTGCACAATGAGGATGAACACTGTTTCTTTTAGTCCATAGCGGCAATACTATGTCATATTCAATTCAAAAGAGCTTTATTTTAACAAAACAATAAATATATACAATATATATGGCGGGNAACAAAACAATAAATATATACAATATATATGGCGGGGCTGAATACCCAAGCGCCTTACAGAGGCCCTAAATTGTACCGTGGGCAGTGCATACTATACCCTTGTAGGTTTATTTGTGTAGGTGGAAGATGGTCTTGCTGACTCCAAAGACAAGATCTTCCACCTTGTAACCTCATAAATAATTTGTA